>JAKSZP010011840.1:0-347240 GCA_022478985.1 Massospora cicadina
AGCATCAGTCATATTAGCACCATAAGCTTGTGTTATATTTTATATTAGCTTGTAGCATGTGTATATAGGGAAGGAACTGGGAGCTGGAGGCTTCTCAGTTCTGTTTTCTATCAACCTGGCCCAATATTAAATAAAAGAACTTAAAATTCATATATTTATACTTTGAGTTTATTTTAAAATATTGCCTAACTGCAGCCATGTTTGGCTTGAATCAACAAGAATTGACTTTGAGAGTGAGCTTGGGAGAGCTATTGCCTCCCTTTATACCTTGTCCTGGAGTCAAGGCATGTTGCTGGGGTTAAGTATATTTGCAACTGTCTTCCAGGGGTGCTTGTCCAATCTTGTAGCGCGCGCACAAGGAGAGTAGTATCAGGAGCCCTGTCAGCCCTATGGTCTGTAACATGGATTCTGTTGCCTAACTCATTTGTGGCTCATTGGAAGGAGCCAGTGCGTTACACCCCTCTTCAATCCTGGTAAGTTTGATAGAAGGGGTCTGCAGGGAGATTGCACACATCAGGGGTCATGGAGGGGCCCCTGGGACCACCCACTCCTCAGGCAAACCATGTCCAAAATTTGGGAAAATGGCAATTCCCAACATCAGAGCCTGGCCAGCAATTTCCAGACTGGGGAGCCAGTCTGGACTGGCCTGCTTCAGAAACCAGATTGGAATACAGCTTAGATTGCAAACCTGGTCCCAAATGACTCAGATCATCTGCTCCAACGCTCCAAAATGGATCCAGGGAGTTTGGATCATATGAGTAGCCCAATTGAGGGATCAGCTCAAATTGCAAATAATCTGATCCAAGGACCCCTGCCTCATGAGATGAATCTGGACCACCCAAGCCATGTGAACAGGCTGACTTGAGTCACCAGGACCTGGATTGGTAGTATCAACTTGGCTTGGCCCCAAGAATTTGAGACAATTTGCAGAAAATTTTCTAAGCTTTTGCCAGAATTGGGAGCAGCCTTCTACCCCCTCTGAGCTGGCCAACCAAATTTCTTCCCCAACCCCTGAATGACCAATCCCTCAATACCTCCCATGCATATAGCCCAGTTCAAAAGGCAACTGCCCCAGATGAGGGTAGTTGTCAGTTCATTCTCTTTCCTTCCATTGAATAAACAATCAAATACCCCACTTAGTTTTCTGCGGCCTCTGTCTACCTTTTAAAAAATTTAATAAATTCCATTAATCGATCTGATGAGTATACTGTTGCAAAAATCTCCTGCTGATGTTCCCCAACTGGATTATCCAGTCACTCAATCCCACCACGCGGCAGCAGATTGTAAACATGATAATCCGCCTTGCCCCCAATGAGGAACTACTGCTCCATTCATTTTCATGTGTCCGTTTAATGGAGAACCTTCCATATGTTCAGTCGCCAAGTCCTTTAAAACTGCTCACCAGTTAGAGAAGCCCCAGGCATCCCTGCACCACCGCATGTGGGTTTGGCTTCCATAGCTGCCTCTGCCTCTGCCGCTGCTGGCCTGGCCCATCAGCAGGATCTAGAGAACCCCCAGGGGAAGCTTGGTCCTAACCCCTCACAGGGGTCTTACTATGCCTCTTCATACATATCAAATCACATGGAGGCCTCTGTGCCATCCCTCGCTGGTGCTCAAGCCTTTATATGAATCTGAAGGCCAGCAACTGTGAACCCTGGAGGAGTTTTCATCCTCCCTGCCTCTCCCACCCTTGGGGGTTGCCCCCACAAGACTCGCAGTTGCCCCCAGTGCAACCATTTGGTTTGCCTTGGGGGCCTTCAGTACATTACTGAACTTTTGCTTTTCTCACATCTCCCATAGAGCCCCACTTCTATTAGTCACTTGGACCGCTATGCCTTTGGCATTCTGGGGCCTCCACTGGGTGCTTGTGCACCCTAACTGGGAGCCCAGTATAGTTCTTCTTAGCCAAATCCGTGACAGGTGATGCACAGTGCACAGCTACACCTCCAGGGAACTAGTCATCAGTATTAGGGTGAGCATAGCCCCGCAGAGGGTGCAGGAGTGAACACATCACAGGGCAAGGGTATACAACGCAGTGTATATTACTAGATAGCAAACAGACAACATGACTTGGGTGGACCCCAAAGGGGAGTCCATATCTAAGCAATGATCTGGGCTGGAGTTCTTGGGTTCCTTGGTCTGGAGGGGATTAGAGAAGCCCAGCGGTGCACCAGATGCAGTAGTTAATTTTGTGCAAATAAAACATCTGACATTGTAATAGACCTCCCCAAAGAGGTCCGTGCACAGGTTTGCCCAAGTTAACATATTAAAACATAAATTAATGGGATTTTATTAATAAGGAAGATAACCAATGAGGAAAGTTGGTCTCAAGAACCATACTTTAACCAAGGGGAGGCATGTGTCAATCAGGGAAATTGTTCCAAGCCTAAATGAACCAAAAAGTGCACCCCACCATTGGCAAGGGTACTGTAGCTTGATATTGAACAAACTTGAGTTATTGATTGCAGGCTGAGCCAACCCAATTTGGAAATATTGAAAATTGAATGTGTTTTAAACCTCCGTTCTCTGAGTAACTGAAACAAACTGTCATTGTTAAGAAGGTAACTTATCTATTTTAATGCCATTGCTGTAACACATGGCTGGTCATCACGCAGTTCCCCTGGACCAACCTGAGCATATTTGGCTTGCACCCAACGTTGGTCCAAGGTGTTCTTTAAGTCAGGAAGGTCCTGAAGCTTGACCTTTTTGGACTCCTGACGTCCAGCCTTGTCTTGGCAGTTGATCCCTCAATAAATTCATGCAAACATGAAAAAATTGATGGTTATCTATAATACAAAATTCAAAATAGTTATTTTAACACAACTTATAAATCATAAACACTGTACCAAAGCATGGTAATCTGGTCACTAGCTTTATAATTTTCTAGTCACTTTTCCCAGCTTTGATTGGGTTTATAATTTAAAAGATAAATTAAATTAAAATGTTTTAGCTTTTATATTGGTAGATAGCTATCAATAAGTTCAGAAGCCATTAGACCTATATCATATATCAATCACCAACCACTTGCCAAAATCAAATAACCTATTGAATTAACTAAATCAACCATTTAGCCAAAACCGATTGAACAATCAAATTAATCAAATAATATCACCCACTCACCCAAAATAAATGAACCTATCAAATTAACTAATTAAATTAAACCATCAACCACTTGCTTGAAATAATTGAGCTTATTAAATCAACCAAAAAATAACCATTTACTAAACTAAAATAAATTGAACTTATAAAACAACCAAAAACCATGACCGCTTACCAAAACCTAGGAACCTATCAAATTAAAAAATATTAGGTGATAAAATAACCGCTCAGCCAAAATTAATAGACAATTACCATATTAATCTTATACCTTTTTGTTCTTATAATTTTTTTATAAAAATTATACTATTTTTTTGAAAAATAGCCTATTACTTTTCCCAAAATATTATAAAGTATCTATTCCAAATTTGCTGATTTTAAGTTCATTTTTCATGGATAATATGTATTGTGCATATACACATAGATACATGCAATAATTTTTATCTATAGAGATCTATGTTTATGACAAACTCCTCCTAAACAAATAAACCAAAACGAACAACCTTGACACATAATTTACAATATAGGTGAGCCAGAAATTAAGCTTGTTCTCTCAAATATAATAAGATAAATAAAAACTTTTTATAAGATCTTAAAATGATATTATACGCTTTTAATGGCAATTGTTATATCAGGGGATGGTGCCCCAGTGGTAGGGTATGAACTCAATGACCGTTGCCTCCCAAGTTTGATTCCAGCTCTGAACTTTGGGTAGGTGACAATTTTTGACTGTGTTGGCATTGCATACAATGCTCTGAACTAAGATAGCAAATAGTAAGATGGTCCATTGGTTCCTAGCCTATCAGAATGCTGCATGTGGAATTTACTGAGATTGATCCTCCTATACAAAGATTTAAATCTACACTTCCCTACTAATTAGTGCAGTATTGTCCCCAGATCAGCCTACCTCAAACAAAAAAATGGTAATTTTTATAGAATTTCAGCTAAACAGTTAGTGGACATTTGGTCAAATTTAGGTTCATTAGTTTTAGCTAAGTACTAGGAGAAGTTGCGCACTTCTATACCACAAGCTAAGATTGTGTACTATAAACCTACCAGGTTTTAGACCAAAATGGCTAGGGTGAAACATCATTCCTCCCCTCCATTCATATCATTGTTATATCAAAGATTAGTGTTGAAATTAAAAAAGATAGGGTAAATACCTATATGGAATAGTTCTATTACCACTAAATCTTTAAAAAAATAGCTGGTTTAACTAAGTAGTTGGTAGTTATTTAGTTGAATGATAGACTAAATCTTTTGAACTAACAATGGCATACGTCCACTAATATAAAAGCTAAGTAAATTGACTAAAATTATTAAAAAATAAAACACACAACAAGAGTTGAGCAACTTATTGACTCATTTAAATCTATTTTTAGTTAAAGTGGGCAGATCTGGGAGTGATACTGCACCAATTAATGGTGAAAATGGGGATTTGCAATCAATGAGAAAGGAGGATAAATCTAGGTTAACCTCCACACACTGCATTCTGTTAGGCCAGGAACTCCATGGACCACCTTTCTACTTGCTGTCTCAGTTTATGGCTTTGCTTGCAACGCCAACAAAGCATATATTGTCCCTTACAAAAACTCCATCTACTAGTGCCAGACATTTGTCTTTGCACCTGAAAGGTAATAATGAGTTAGGTTGAATTCAGAAAAAAGAGGAAATGTCAGCCATTTGCAATTCTCTGATGCTACCATGAGCAAATTTAATAACAATGATATTGATAATGTTGAGGATATCAGCCAAAAGACCCTGGCTGATTCACTGGCATGGTTAAATGACATGATAGTGGGGGCCAACACCAAGGATAAGGCTTGGTGACAGGAGGCCAAGAAGGTAATATTCAGGCCTTCCTTGACCTCAGGCACACAGTAGACCAACGCTGGGTACAAGCCAAATATGTCCAGGTTGGTACTAGTGAGGTCCTAATGCCCAGCCCCTTGCATCGGCCCAGGCATTAAAATGGACAGTTTACTCTATTAACGTGGATGGTTTGATCTGTTTAGTTGAGGAACGGGGTTTCAAAACCTGTTCTTTTATAAAATTACACGTTCAGGTTGGATACAACTTCAATCAATTACTTGAGTGAAGTCAGTGTTGGTCTATTCTACCACTTCAGATAGGATTGTCTGCCTATAGGTGAATTGGTGCTTAGGACAACTTTGGCAGATCCCGAAATACCCTGACAATGTTTATAGTTGATTTTTGTGACCAACATTCCTTGTTGGTCAACTTCTCATGATAAACCTTTCGTGTTTTTCCCATATTTACTTATGTTATCTCAAATGATCCTGTGCATGGACCTCTTCAAGGAGGTCTCACACTACATTCACCATACCATTTTATGTACAATCTGGTTAGCCCCTAGTGCACCGTTGGTTCTCCCAGGTTCCCTCCAACCTGGGACGCTTATCCCTTTCCCTTTTTGCACCGCGTCATTTTTGGATGGGTATTTTTTAAAATAATCACACTCTTTTCCTTAAGTTATTATTGCTCCAGCACCCTCTGCTAGGCTCTAGTAACTTTTTTACTAACGGCTAGTTTTCTTGCGTTGGCTCTGTGCGCTGTGCACCACCACTCTGGAAACAGGAGAGTTATAGAAACTCTCCTTACATTAGTCGACCAACCTTCTAATTCTATGTGCAAGAACTTTTTCCATGTGGGACTTCTGTCATGGTTAAATGGCATCATAGTGGAGACAACCCAAGGGTAAGGCTGGGCGCCAGGAGGCCCAGAATGTGAAGCTTCAGGCTCTCCCTGACCTCAGGAACACACTAGACTAGCGCTGGGTACAAGCTAAATTTGCCCAGGTTGGTACTAGTGAGGTGACTAACGCCCAGCCCCTTACATCAGACCAGGCATTAAAACGAATGATTTATGCATTAACACAGATGGTTCAATTTGGTTAGTCAAAAAACAGGGTTTTAAAACCTGTTCCGTTTATTAAATCACAAAATTTGGGTCAGATACAACTTCAATCAATTACTTAAGTGAAGTCAGTTTTGGTGTTTTCTAACAATTCAAATGGTAGTGTTTGCCTATTGGCAAATCAATGCTCAGGACTGCTTCAGCAGACTCTGAATTTCCCGATGAAGTTTAATTATGTTTCCCATGACCAACATTCCTTATTGGTTGACTTCTTACAATAAAGTTTGTCAGGAAGTTAATATGACTGGATGATATGCTAACCATATGGCGGATCAGAGGGGGAATTGAGACAAGTCTCGAGATTGACAAAAAGAGGTATATGAATAATAGTTGATTGAAATGTCAACCAATCGGAAAGTATGGGGGAATTATGCTGAGGTTCAATATAAATGAGAGTTTTGAATAAAAGGGGAAAACAAATAGAAGACTACCAAGCCAAAGATGCATCCAGCTTGGGGAATCAAGATATAAAGTGTTACATGGAGGATTGATGGGGGACTTCTTTCAAAAATTAGGTTGTTGCAGAGAGGTCTGCATCTTAAGTAAAATAATAAAGATCAAAATAAGGGGCGATAGCTCCATGTAAAAGTTTATTAGTTTTTATTAAGAATCAGCAATCTTCATATCATCTGATTTGGTTGCACAGTGGCTGATACCTTGTGCAAACTGACTTGGCGGAATCAATACTATACGCCAAGATTGAACAATGGTGCTCACTACAGGGGGCCATTGGTCAACTGTAGTTATTCAATGCTGATATATGATGATGAGCCCTCAGATGTTACATCACCATTATATCAGATTCCATGTGCATCATGCGGAAGAAGCATGGGAGGCACCTAATAATGAGCTAATATTATTCACTGTGACCAAACTGGGTAATGATGAAGTTATTATCAATCTGCAACTAGAAAACTGCCCTGAGCTGATGGCCGACCAACTAGAGCGCTCCAAAAATGTGACCCCTCAGCAGCTGTAGAATATTATGGAGTGGCTGTTATGCGAATATCAATTATAGGAAGATGAGGTGGGGGAGTATGCCTTGAGTCTGTTTTATAACCAATGTAATCAAGAAAATTGCTACGCCATGTACATGTCCTATCTGGATGTGACTACAATGGGGTTGACTCACTGCCTTAGTACTGTCATGGAAATGGCAGAAGAAGTTTAGACCGGCCTGCCAGTCAGGATGTGTGAACACCCAAAAAGCAATCCAGAATGCCAGAGGCATTGCTGACTGTATGACTTGATATGGAGCCAGAAAATGTGAAACCACGAAGTGGTGGTGTAACAACAGGGTAAGGAGTGACCCAACGGCAAACCACACTGAACCCATTCCCAGCTCAGTGGTTCTAACTGCAGGAGGTGGGATTACTGGGACAGTCTCGACGAAATTTCTTGGTTTGAGAGGCCAACTCATTGGGGGCGATAGGGAGATGGGTTCTCTCTATCCATTGTTGTACATATGGCCATAAAGATCCCCGTGTATTGTTGTCAGAAATTCATAAGGGTGGGGTTGTAAGACCAAAAGTGTCTGACTCGCTGGGCTCAATCAATGATAGAGGGAGCCATGGTGACCATAAGAATTGGTAAAACCCACCCGGAGTGCGGGGCAAAGGCCACCAGGGAAATGCCATCTGGGATGTGGTTAGAATGGAAAATAAAGAAATTTGATTTTTTTGCAAAAATTTATTGAGAAAGGAAAGTAAGAAAATCAACCAACAATTTTCTCAGTGCCATACAACTGATGAAATAGTGGTCAATTGGGTAGTGACAGGATGGGGTCAGGACCCAACAAATTCGGCCTGACTGGCGCATTGTTTGGGAATGGGGGGTTTATTCTTTGGGAACTGACATCGCAAAATTTGGTGGTGGGCTGAGTCTCTGTCAGTTTGACCTCAAACGTCTGAACTAGGGCTCAACTACGTTTCCAACAATTAGCATGATGGCTTTTGGCCTGACGGGTGACAGGAATCCCCCACGGCCATCCCTTATAGAGACAGGTCTATTTGGTTGGGAATGGGTTCAGGATGGCCAACCCGCCCACACTCAGTCATTTAACTGTTTGTTTGGTCAGCAGCAGCACATCGGGTGCAACACCTGAATTAATGTTTGAGGGCTTTGAACCCTCATTGATAGCGCCCAATATTTATTCAACTGGTCTGGAGATTGAATTGGAACCATCAGGCGATCTGGCTAATATCTCATTCTTCATGCTTTTACAGTCATTCAAATTTTGGGCATCAGCCAGATTGCCAGCCAAATTAGACCTGACCGATTTCAATTTGATAATCTCAGCACAGATTTCACTAATTCCCCGCAACAGTTCTGCTGAGGTAAGTGTGGGTATTGGAGGTGGGATTGAAGCAGATGAGCTGTTACCCATCGCTCATCTACTATGTGAGCGAGGTCGCCCTGAGTGATGAGAGGTACCGCCATCCTCTTTGGTGTCTTTTTATTTGGGAATGGGAAGAAGGCCCAATTGAGAGCCAAAGGACGTTCCCTGAGACTTACAGGTACCCGCGGAATTGAGGAGTATCTAGTTGCATATGTGCAAACATCTAATTGACAACTACTGCAAGTGTTGGCTCACCACAATATAGATATTGGAGATGTGATGCAATTTGCTTGAGCACAGTAAAATGATATTAGCCTCTTACTCAACCACCTAGATTGCTCATTTTTGGAGGTACAAGGGGCGCTTGGGAAAATGGACCACCATGTTGAGAACATCCACCATTGATTGGAAATGTTGGTACCACAGTTGAATCTTGAGTTATCCTAGGTAATCGATGAACTGTTGGATCAGCATGGCCTATTGATGGAATGGATTTGGTATGTCAAAACGTTGGGAAACAATACTGAGTGCTTTATGATGGATTTAACCAAATGTGCGGAAGCACTCAAAGCTGTAGTTGCTCAGCTTAAGGAAAAATTAACACTGGTGGAACAGCAAGTGGTGGATCAAGTCAGTTTTGTATCAGCTGAAGTAAACCAACTTCGTATCAAATGGAGTGGTCAGCGAACAGCTAATAATGCGCTTATCCTTTGGTCAACGTCCACCAAATATCTTCAGCTAGTCCGTCAGGTTACACAATTGGAAGCTGTTAGTCAGGCTGAGCGGCGTTGAGTTTTCCCTCTTCCAATCCATGAGACACGGGAGTATGCTGACATACAAGAATGACTTGATACCCTTCAATGGGCCAATGAGAGATTGGTACGGGAACAAGCCACTCTCTTCACCTAAATAAATGATGCTAATCAACAAGTGGATAATGCAAGCTGGCAGCATGGCCATATGCAGAATACAATTGAAGATGTCCTCTCGTGACTACAAGCAGTGGAGCACAAAGCATGAGGAGTGGGAAGGTTGTTGGGAGTTGCAATATCAATATGTGACACTGCAACGGGAACTCCAGGATGGATGGTCTAGATTCCATTTGGTTAAAGCAGAGCAGTTGATCAACGAGCATTTTGTGAAGTATGCCAGAGCTGGGGGCAATGGTGCAGTTAGTGGCGATTTGGGGGAAGGATGCCATGGATCTGCTAACAAATATTCCTCAGGCGCTGAAATGTATTTTCTGAATGACTCTACTTCCTTCAAGTTCATTATGCTAGATTTGAGCTTGACTGGCCAGCTGTACAATAATTCACAAGGGGGTGGTTCCCTTAGTCGTTCCGAACCAATTTGCCTGATCCTTGCTGCAGAAGCCTGGAGCAAGGCGAAGCTGTGCAAATCAAAAAATTACCTCCTTTTAGTCATGATGATAATCTACACAGTTACTTCAAGCAATTTGAATTCGCATGGAAGGAGCTTCTGATTGATGAAAAGTGAAACTGTTACTGTCTGCTTTTGATGTGGACAGCGCTAATCAAGTTACCTGCTACCTTCCAAACAGCTCAGCATCCTATGAAGAAATTAAGGAAATTGTTTTCCAGCTGTTTGGGGGTGAGACCAAGATGGCCCAACGGAAAGCTGACTTCCTGACTATAAAATTTCACCAAAATGAAACCCTGTCAGATTTTGCTGAACGTTTCTCAGTGGAAGCACATGTACTAATTAAAGCTAACATTTTATCCACTGAGGATGTTGGTATAGTGATGACGGCGGCTGTCAAACCATATCAGGAATTATTAAAATATTATGTCTCATGTTTTGGATGGAGATGCAGGACTTATTCAAATTGTGAATACCTTACGTCAACTCTCTGCCGCAATCAGTGCCCCTAATATAGCCAGAAAACCCTCTGATATCCCCGCACCAAACTCTTCAGAGTATGAACTACAGCAACTAAGCTATCAACCGCTGGAATGTATTTGTTCATCATACAGATCTTCAAATCCTTTTCAGCCTAGATACAATCTGCCAGTTCGTTCACGACCTTGGAAACATACCATTAATTTTTGCACTGGTCCTTCCGCTGCATGCTATATACATAAACCTTTCATGAATACTTTCTTCCAGTGTGGCTGAAGGGGGCATTATGCGGCAAACTACCCTAGAATTACACGAGTGTATGTGATGCCAACTGAGGAAACTGAGCAGGGAAAAGCTTGAGTGGAGTAGAGATGGGATGCTCTACCTCCGCTTTGTCTAATCCACTTGTCCCTAACAATTCCCAAGCTTCTAATTGGGGAGGATTCAGAACTCAATCGGATGAATTGCTATACCAACAGCTTCCATTGGGTACCACTGCTTCCTTTTTAGAAGTAAAAATTCACCCACAAGCCCCAAGTTCCGCCAGGACACACAGAAGCCATATGCGTGGCAGATCTTGGAACAGACTAGCACAAGTAACGAGGATCCTTTGATGACCGCTGCCTCTTTGGTAGGAGTCAACATAGCCATTCAGGTGGAAAAAATCGTCAATGAGTATCCTCAGGTTGGCAAGAGCATCTCCTCCTTCTTAAGTAACATTAAGACCTTGGATGTACACATAATAAACACTGATGGTTCCTCTTACTCAGAATGTGCTTATTGCGACATTTTCGTTCAAAACACAAAAATCCACGCTATCATTGACATGGGAGCCCCTTTGAACATATTTTCTACTTGGTTGGTGGCTAAGCTTCTGCTCAAACCAGATGTGGACCATCGAGTAGTATATGGAACTGCAGGGACGCATAGTACTGTGTTTGAAGGAGAATATAATGCGTTGCCCTTACGATTTGGGTCAGTCCAGGATTCCGCTCCAGCTGTGGTTCTGCCAAATAACAACTATGACATGTTAATCAGTGCAGCATTTATGAGGAAATTTGGTGTCATGCGAAACATGGCAGAGGAAACACTTGATATTTTAGGACAACAGATTCCTGTTTATTTTAACTCTTGTGGAATCCCAAGGGAAAGATCCGCTCTAGTCAAATCAATCTAGCATACAGCGACGGAGTGAATCCTGTGCATTATCAATGACTGAAGCGGCAGACAAGATTCCTCCCCAACCAGATTTATGAGTACAAAGAGATTCCGCTTCAGGCAGCAAGCAATTTGAGCCTACCATCTGTACATCAGTGCATAGTAGGGACTGGGCTTGAAATCAATGTCCCTAAAGGGCTTTATGGAGAAATCATGGCTCCTCACCAGCACTCTCAGCTCAAACTACATGTGGCTCCAGGGTTTCTGCTACCTGGGAATGGAGAAGTGAAAGCGCTGCTAGCGAATTTACAGGAGACAATAACAATCCAGCGGCACCAAGTGGTGGCTTACTTACACTTTGTTCCTATAAAGGTAGTCTGCCGTATTCATGATTTCAGCTCATGGGAGGATCTTGGACTGCTGACAAGCTCTCCGCTCAGCATATTGACCATGGTTTCATGGGAAGCACTTACTGGATTATCAGCGGAACAACAAGAACAGGCTATGGCATTATTTGAAAAAGTACCGAGATATTTTTGCACATGATGATCATAATTTGGGGTGCGCTCAAGGGGTGGTACATCAGATAGATACAGGGAATCACCCTCCCATTTGATCATGAACTATTAGACGTTCCAAAGCAGCAGAGGAGGTTGTCTCTGATGAGGTGGATAAACTTATTGAGCAGGGGATGCTAGAGCCGTCAAACAGTCTGTGGGCATCACCAGTGCTCATTGTGAAGAAAAAGATGGCTTAAATCAAGTGGTGATTGACTATCATGTTTCTTACCCTCTTCCCCAGATTGATGACGCGTTGAACCCAATTGGGAGGGGCGTATTATTTCTCTGCCATTCATCTGATCTGGGGTATTGACAGATCATCCATCATTGGAATGGGAAAATGCACTGTCACTTTGAGAAGGTTATTCCAACCAACTCACATGCCACAAGGGTTGTGCAACGCCCCAGCTACGTTCCAGTGTGCCATGGATAAGATTCTAGGTGATTTAAAGTTGTACTGCGTTTTAGTTTATCTCAACGTTATCAATGTGTTCTCACGGACATTTACTGAACACCTTGCCCGTTTGGAACAAGTGTTTTGACGCCCGCGGCTGCTAATATCAAAATTAAGCCTTAGAAGTGTCATTTCTTTAAAGAACAATTGGAATAACTCGGGTTTGTCATGGATTCAAATGGGCTTAAACCCAGCTGGCTAAAGTGGAAGTGATAAGCAAGATGACTCGCCCAGGTAGTAAGCGGGACATTCAAGTGTTTCTGGGGATGGTCAGGTACTACCAATGGTTCATTCCCAATTTCAGTTGTATTGAGGCCTTACTTTGAGTTGTTGAAGAAAACGCTTCTTTTGATTGGATAGAACAATGCCAGAACGCTTTTGACATGTTGCGCACCACGTTAGCAAGTGCACCCATATTAGAAATATCATAACTTTGACAAACAGTTTATAGTGCAAATGGACACTTCCTCTCCGCTATAGGTGCAGTATTATCTCAAAAGGACGACAATGGCGTAGAGCATCCTGTTGCATTTTGTAGTTGAATCTTGAAAAGTCACAAATGGAACTACACCGTTACCAAGGAGAATGTTTAGTGGTGATCTACGCTTACAAACAGTTCTGGGTATATCTGCATGGGGTACAATTCCAAGTAGTGACAGACCATGTTTCCTTGGGTTGCAGAATCTGCATGAACCGGAAGGGCGACTTGCACGTTGGGCACTGAAGCTTCAGGCATATGATTTTGAGATTGTACACCGTCCAAGAGAAAAATACCAAATGCAGATTGTCTTTCTCAGGCCAATGGTCGCTATCACAGCAGATTTAACCAACATAATGTATGAGAAGATGGTGGTGAAAAATATTAGGATGAGCTGCTTCATGTGATCAAGGTATTAGATGGACTAAGGGTGAATACTTTCCTACGTGGGGAGAACTATATAAGCAGATTGATGACACGATGTTGAGTTTCCCTAAACATTTGGCCAGACCTGCGATTATTATGGATGCTCATCGGGCTGTAGGTCACAGAGGTTTGCAGAAAACGCTATAGTTTTTGTGACCCCAATACTACTGGGAGAGCATGCATTATGACATATTGGAAACAGTTAGTTGTTGCCATCAGTGTCAAGTGGAAAAACCATTACACAAGAAAACCACATACCAGCTAGCTAAACCCTGTTTCGCCTGGCACACCATTTCCATTGATGTAGTGGGACCCTCTGCTAAATAGCGCAATCGATCTAAGTATATTATTGTTGCCATTGATCATTTGACATGATGGGTGGAAGCCAGGGCCATTAATGACTTGAGCGCGGTCACCACTGCCAAGTTTATTATGGGGGTGTGTTATACAGTGACACAGCTGCCCGCATATCATTATAATGGATAACAGAACCAATTTCACTTTGCACATTCTGCCAAAGTTGAATAAGTTGATGGTGATCCGCGGGGTTTTGACCACCCCATATCATCTAAAATCAAATGGAATGGTGGAGCAGGTTAATGGAACCCTAGTGAACATACTCCATAAATTGATAAAGGATTGGCCCTAAGAATAGAGCGCCCTTCTACCTACAGCTGTGTTCACGTATATCAGCTATCATTTGTCCACTGGTAAGAGCCTGTTCCAACTGCTGTATGGTCAACATCTGGCTCTGCCTGCCTTGCTTTACTCATGTGTGGAGGATACTGGTGGGGTGGACACCCAGAGATACTTGAAGACTCTTATGGATACGTTGATCAAGCTGCAAATGGAAGCCTACTATATCATTTTGGCTAAGAAGATTCACAATCAGGCAGCCAATCAGAAGAGACAAAGTGGACTTCTGCTTTTTGCTGAAGGGGACCATGTTTTATTCCATGATCAGCATGGTTTTGGGAGGAAAAACAAGCTCTCTAGCATCTGGGTCAGTCATTTGATATAATTGAGAAAACTGGCATGGATGTCTACACCATCAAGGAACCTGCAGGGGGTCAGATCATCAACTGAGTTCATGCAAAGTTCCTCCAAACATACAAACATTGAGAGCATATTGTCCAGTCAAAGGGGTGGGGTAATGTCAGGAAGTTGATATGACTGGATGATTTGCTAACCATATGTCAGATCAGAGGGGGAATTGAGACAAGTCTCGAGATTGACAAAAAGAGGTATATGAATAATAATTGATTGAAATGTTGACCAATTGGCGAGAATGGGAGAACTACGCTAAGATTTGATATAAATGAGAGTTTTAATTAAAAGGGGAAAATGAATAGAAGACTAACAAGCCAAGGATGCATCCAGCTTGGGGAATTGAGATATAAAGAGCTACACAGAGGATTGATGGGGGACTATTTTTGGAAATTGGGTTGTTGCAGAGAGGTCTGCATCTTAAGTAAAATAATAAAGGTCAAAATAAGGGGCGATAGCCCCATGTAAAAGTTTATTAGTTTTTATCAAGAATTAGAGATCTTCATATCATCTGATTTGGTTGCCCAGTGGCTAATAACCTGTGCAAACTGACTTGGCGGAATCAAGACTCTACGCTGAGATTGAACAAAGTTTCTCCATTTTTCCCATTTTATTTATGATATCTCAAACAATCCAGTGTGCAGACCTCTTCAAGGAGGTCTCGCGCTACCTTAACCACCACATTTTATATATGATAAGGCTATCACCTAGTGCACCGTTAGTTCTCCCAGGTTCCCTCCAACTTAGGACGTTTATCACTTCTCCCTTGATGCACCGCGTCATTTTTGGTTGGGTTTTTACCTTAATAATCGCTCACTTTTGCTTGAGTTATTATTGCTACAGCACCCTCTACTGGGCGATAGTGACTTTGATTCTAACGGCTAGTTCCCTGGTGTTGGCCCTGTGCACTACCACGCTGGGAACAGGAGAGTTATAGACACTCTCCTTACATTAGTTGACCAACCACCCCTCAATTCTATGTGCACATACTTTTTCCATGTGGTACTTTTCCAAAGTGGAAATGATGGATGTCAGCTGTGGGCTTCGGCTGTGGTCAGCCACACTGGTGTTTCCTCTTTTTCCTAAAGGTTGAAGCAACTTGGCATTATTATGGTTGCCCTCAACTGAAAGTATCCACCCTTTGTGCTTGTACCTGGTGGATACAGATGTTTTGGTGTCTGAAAGTCATGATTCCCCAACTTTCCGCCAAAGTTAATAATTTCCATTTAAATAAATGAGTTTTCCTTTGACAGCGCGTTCAGACGATGCTGGCAGAATTGGTGCTGATGGGCCTGGGGGTGTTGGCCTTAGATAACATTGGGCATTCCGTTGCAGTTAGGGGATAGGGTCATTTGCATCTAAAACGCGTTTTATGATGATAATTTTATCCAAACCTCTGAGCCGTTTCTTAGCTTTTATGGCCTGGATGAGAACCCTATTCCAGTATATCAAATAAACCCTGAGAACCCTCGTTTGGCATCTACCATGATTTAAGCACTCAGGAAGCAGAGAAAGAACTTCATTTAAATATGATAAAGTGTATGAACCTGCAGAAGGCATGGAGGGGTATGTGGCCTCAGTATTAAGAGTGCCAACTATCCCTCCCCTTCTATGATTTAAAACATACTTTGATGGCTTACTTGAGCCATAGGAAGAATTTTTTGGTGAGGTGTTGTCATTGTTTACCTTAAAATAAAGACCATTCCAGGTATTTTCTACTGACTGCTACCCTCTCCTCCCCTTTAGGGAAACTCAACACCACTATTTTGGTGGATACTGGCGCCTCTGAAAACTTTATGGACCAGAGACTAGCCGATTACCTTGGACTGAGTTACTTTCCAGGTGGTATGGTTAAGGGAGGGGCGTCCCAAGGTATTCCCACTCTGCAGATCATTGGGACAGTGGACTATCAGGTTGGCAAGTACCACTTGTCTGATCACTTCAAAGCGGTCAAAAACCTCCTGTTCCCTATCATTTTGGATGTGGAGTGGTGGCGAAAGTTTGACGTTAGAACCAACCTATAAGAGAATACCCTATCTCTCACCCTGAAAAATGGTCACACATTAGTTGTTCCTTTGTTGGAAGAGAACGCCCTGGGCGAATTGCCCCACTGGCCCCACCTTCACCCTTATAACCTTGAACCTTTGCTGAAGCCCTCAGTGGAAGTTCCTATACCTTCTTGCTTAAAGGGTTTGGAATCCTCTTTTGATGCAGCATCCACTAACGCACTCCCTGAGTACTCTGAGTTCAATTGTGACTTCAAGATCAAAATGGATCTGGTGCATATATTTTCCCCATTTACCCTTTACTGTCCGGAAGGAAGAGGCGTTGGATATGTGGGTGAAGGAACAGTTAGCCAAAGGTGCGATTTTTCAGCTTACCTCCACTGTATGCTCTACTTCTCTTTGTTGAGAAGTCTGATGGTACTCTGCACCAATGTGTGGACTATGGGAACCTTAACAACGTCACTGTACCAGATCTACATCCCATCCCTTTGGACTCTCAGATTGCGCGCTATGTGGATAAGGCTAAGGTCTTTTCCAAGCTGGATTGCCTCAATGCGTTCAGTCAGATTTAGATTAAAAAAGGACAAGAGCGGTTAACCGCCTTCCATACCAAAAAAGGGATTTTCCAGTTTAGGGTCATGCCCTTTGGGCTTAAGAATGCCCCTGCTATCTTTCAATGCCGCATTGATGCAGCGTTGGGGGAATTGTTAGGGGTATGCGCGGTTTCCTACATGGATGATATCCTGGTGTTTCCCCTGATCAGGAGTCCCATACAGTACACCTTCAGAAAGTGGTGGAGCAGTTAAAGACAGCCAGCCTTACGCTGAAGATAAGCAAGTGTTAATTCTTCATGTCCCAGGACACTTTTCTGGGCAACGTCGTGTTTGACCAAGGACACATGATAACTCCAGACAAGGAGAAGGTGATTTGTGAGTGGCCTACCCCCACTTCAGTAAAAGAATTAAGGAGATTTTTGGGGACGTGTACGTTCCTCAAGAAGTTCACGCCAAACCTTTCTGAGGTAGCAGCCCACTTGTATAGGGCTAGTGGTGCAAAAGTGCTTCAGTGGTCTATCATTTTGGAGGATGCTTTCCAAGCTGTGAAGTGCAACCTGTTGTTCACGTCCATCCTTCACCATGTCGACTCTTCCAAAGAGTTCATTGTGGCTAACAATGTCTCCAACTTCGCCATAGCAGCTGCCTTGTTACAAGTAGGCGAAGATGGGATAGAGCATCTGGTGGGATATTTTTCTAGGAAAATGTCTTTGTCTGAGTTGAATTACGCCATTTACGACAAAGAGTTACTAGCAGTGGTGGAAGCGCTGGCTTATTGGCGTCACCACTTGCATGGCTCTACCCAACCATTCTGCATACATACATATCACCATGCCTTGCTGTACAACCGCGCCCCTCATGTCCTAACACCATGGCAGACCCGTTGGCATGAGACCCTTGCCAAATTTGCTTTTTCTTACGAATTCTCCAAGGGCAAGGATAATGGTTTGGCGGATGCTTTAAGCCACAAACCTTCTTTAGCTCCTGATCCAAAGGAGGTGAAGTCCACAAAACACAGGTGATTACTCCAAATAAAATTCTTTTTCAACTTCCCTCTCCCCTGGCCAACGGGCCAGCGCTTGCACCTCTGGAAAATGCGGAGGAATATGGTATGTTCAGAAAGGTTGTCCTTTCTCAACTGCTGTCGGCCAAATATACTATGGTACTTGCTAAGAGCGCTTTGAATCAAGAGGACCTATCCAGGGGTTATCACGTGAAGGATAAGATGGTGTGGTTTCAGGGGCGCCTATGGGTTCCTGCTGGACCACTGCACCTGAAAATTATCCGAGACATCATGATGGAATCACCATTGGTCATCCTGGGAAAGCAAAGACCTTAGAGGTGATACGTCGCACCTACAATTGGAAGGGCTTGCCTGCTCAGGTGGGGCGGTATTGTAAGGAGTGCCTGGTATGCAACCAGATGAAACCCAATTGTCAGCTTTTAACGTGGTTGTTGGTACCAGTCCAAAAGGCTGATGGGCCCTAAACTTCCCTCTCAGTTGATTTCATTGTGGAATTACCTGCTTCTGATGGTTATGATGATATCATGATGGTGGTAGATCACTTTACGAAGTTCGCCAACTTTAATCCTTGCAGAACAACAGTAACCATGGCTGAGATGGCTCGACTCTTTGTCACTCATGTGTTAGCGCTTAATGGGGTTCCCCATTAAATTATCAGTAATCAGGGACCCCAGTTTAGCTCCATCTTTTGGGAAGAGTTGTGTAAGACTCTTCAGATTCGCCCCTGCCGTTCAACTGCCTATCATCCTCAATCAGTCGGGCAGACTGAACGAGTGAACCAATGCCTATAACAATTTCTGCGGTGTTACGTCGGCGCAGATCATTCAGATTGGGTTTCTCACCTCCCTATGGCCAATTCATTTACAACAACAATTTGCATTCTTCTATTAGTTGTTCCCTTTTTCTTCAACCATGGCTTTAACCCCGCCTTTAACATGGAGCCCAGCTGTGGTTCTAAGGTGAAGCGGTGGTGGAGTTTGCCAAGACTATCAAAAAGGTCCACCAGGGGGTTTCCACAAGTTTGGAGGCGGCAATGCAAGTGTATAAGGAGAATGCTGATGGTAAGCGCCGAGTGGGTCCATGTACAAGGAAGGGGATCTCGTGATGCTTGATGCTTGTAACATCCTTATCAAGCAGCCATGCAAGAAGCTGGGATCAAAGAGGATTGGCCCTTACCGCATGATTAGAAAGGTGGGCCATGCCTCATACCAGCTAGATCTTCCCTCTTCATTTCAGATATTCTCTGTCTTCCATGAGAGCAAATTGACGTTGTTTGAGGGCCCCCCACCAGAGACTCCTGAAGCCTATCTCGTGGATGGGGCGCCAGAGTGGGAAGTGGAAGAAATAGTTGCCTCCCGCCGTGTTAAACGAATACTTTATTATCTGGTATCTTGGAGGGGTTTGACGCTGCAGAGAACAGTTGGGTTCCAGCGTGCAACTGTGTTCATTCCCAAGATCTAATTGAAGCCTTCCACAAGCATTTCCCCCAGGCTGCTGGATCTCAACCCAAACCGACCGTTGCCACCATAATGTTGGTCCCAGCCCACAAGAACTTTTCCCTTGTTCAAGCCCCTGGAGAGGGGTTGAGCCCTGTCAGGAGGATAGGGTAATTTCATGGTTAAATGACATCATAGTGAGGACCAACCCTAAGGATAAGGCTGGGCACCAGGAGGCCCAGAAGGTGAAGCTAAACGCCCTCCCTGACCTCAGGCACACACTAGACCAGAGTTGGGTACAAGCTAGATATGCCCAGGTTGGTACTAGTGAGGTGCCTAATGCCCAGCCCCTTATGTCAGCCCAGGCGTTAAAACGAATGGTTTATACAGTTAACGCAGACAGTTTGATTCAGTTAGTCGAGGAATGGGGTTTCAAAACCCATTCCATTTACAAAATCACACGTATGGGTCAGATCCAACTTCAATTGATTACTCAAGTGAAATCAGTTTTGGTGTTTTCTACCAATTTGGATGGTAGTGTTTGCCTATTGGTGAGATGGTGCTTGGGACCAGTTTGGTGGACTCTGAATTTCCCCAACAAAGTTTAATTATGTTTCCCATAATCAACATTCCTTTTTGGTTGACTTATTACAATAAAGTTCCCCCGTTTTTCCCATTTTATTTATGATATCTCAAACGATCCTGTGTGTGGACCTCTTTGAGGAGTTCTTGCGCTAACTTAATCACCACGTTTTATATATGATTAGGCTATCACCTAGTGCAACGTTGGTTTGCCCAGGTTCCCCCAACTTGGGAAGTTTCGCACTTCTCCCTTAGTGCACCGCGTCATTTTTGGTTGGGTTTTTACCTAATTATTGCTCGCTTTTGCTTGAGTTATTATTGCTCCAGCACCCTCTGCTGGGCAATAGTGACTTTGATTATAACGGCTAGTTCCCTGGTGTTGGCCCTGTGCACCGAGCACTACTACTCTGGGAACAGGAGAGTTATAGACACTCTTCTTACAACTTCCCCAAAGCGTAAATGGTGGGCGCTGGCTGTGGGCTTCACCTGTGGTCAGTCGCACCACTGTTTCATCTTTTCCCTGAAAGTTGGAGCATCTCAGCGTTATTATGGTTGCCCTCAACTGGAGAGTATCCACCCTTCATGCTTGTACCTGGTGGATACAGACACTTTGATCTCAATAGTTGTTATTCCCCAAACTTCCGTCAAAATTAACAAATTCCATTTAAATAAACGATTTTTACTTCAACAGCACGTTCAGATGATGCCGGTGGAATTGGCGCAGATGGTCCTGGGGGTGTTGGCCTTGGATAACGTCAGGCATTCCGTTGAAGTTAAGGGAATATGGTTGTTCACATCTAATAACGCGTTTTATGACGAAAATATTATCCATACCTCTGAGCCGTTTATTAGCTTTTATGGCCTAGATGAGAACCTTATTCCAGTATATCAAATTACTCCTGAGAACCCTCGTTTGACCCCTATAAATTCCGTGGCACTCAGGATGCTGAGAAAGAACCTCCTTTTAAATATGAGAAAGTATATGCACCTGCAGAAGGCATGGTGGGGTATGTGGCCTCAGTAGTAAGAGTGGCTAACTATCCCTCTCCCCTCTAAGATTCCAAAACATACCCTGATGGCTTTCTTGAGCCAGAGGAAGAGTTTTCTGGTGAGTTGTTGTCATTGTCTGCAATAAATAAAGACCATTCTGGGTATTTTCTACTGATTGCTATCCTTTCCTCCCCTTTAGGGAAAATCAGCACAACTATTCTGATGGATTCTGGCGCCTCTGATAACTTTATGGGCCAGTGCCTAGCTGACTACCTTGGTCTGAGTTACTTGCCAGGTGGTATGGTTAAGGGAGGGGCGTCACGAGGTATTTCCACTCTTAAGGTCGTTGGGACAGTGGACTATCAGGTTGGCAAGTACCACTTGTCCGATCACTTCTAAGCTATCAAAATCCTCTTGTACCCTATCATTTTGGGTATGGAGTGGTGGCGGAAGTTTGAAGTTAGAACCAACTTGAAAGAGAATACCCTATTCCTAACATTAAAGAAATGTCTCACATTTGTTGTTCCTTTGTCTGAGGCTGATGCTCAGGGCGATTTGCCCCACTGGCCCCACTTTCACACCCTTAGCCTTGCCTCTATGCTGAAGCCCACCTTGGTGGTTCCCCTACCTTCTTGTTTGGAGGGTTTAGATTATTCCTTTGATGCAGCATCAGCTGATGCACTACATGATCATTCTGAGTATGACTGTGACTTCAAACTCACTTTGGATATGGTGCGGATTTCTTCCTCTATTTATCCACTGACTATCCGGGAGGAAGAGGCGTTAGATGTGTTGGTGAAAGAGCAGTTAGCCAAAGGCGCAAAATTTCAGCTTACCTCCCCAGTATGCTCCCCCACTTCTCTTTGTGGAGAAAGCCAATGGTAATTTATGCCCATGCGTAGATTATGGGAACTTCAACAATGTCACTGTACCAGATATACATCCCATCCCTTAGGATTCACAGATCGCACACTATGTGGACAAGGCAAAAGTTATCTCCAAACTGGATTGCCTAAACGCTTCCGATAAGATCCAGATTAAGAAGGGCCAGGAGTGGCTAACCGCATTCTGTACCAGAAAAGGGATTTTCCAGTTTCGGGTCATGCCCTTTGGACTTAAGAATGCTCCTGCTATCTTTCATCGCCGCATTGAAGCATAGTTGGGGGACTTGTTGGGGGTATGCGCGGTTGCCTACATGAACGACATTCTAGTGTTTTCCCCTGATCATGAGTCCCATGAAATACACCTTTGGCAAGTGGTGGAGAGGTTAAGAGCAGCCCGCCTCATGCTAAAGATCAGTAAATGTGAGTTTTTCAAGTCCCAGGTCACTTTCCTGGGCAACTTCGTGTTTGACCAAGGACACATGATAACTTCAGACAAGGAGAAGGCGATTTGTGAGTGGCCTACCCCCACTTCAGTAAAAGAATTAAGGAGATTTTTGGGGACGTGTACGTTCCTCAAGAAGTTCACTCCCAATCTTTCTGAAGCGGCAGCGCCCTTATATAAGGCTAGTGGTGCAAAAGTGCTTCAGTGGTTCCCCATTTTGGAGGATGCTTTCCAAGCTGTGAAGTGCACCCTGTTGTCCTCGTCCATCCTTCGCCATGTTGACTCTTCCAAAGAGTTCATTGTGTCTACTGATGCCTCCAATTTCGTCATAGCAGCTGCTTTGTTACAATTAGGAGATGGATGGGATAGAGCATCTGGTGGGATATTTTTCTAGGAAAAAGTCTCCCTGAGTTGTGTACACCATTTTACGAAAAGGAGTTACTAGAAGTGGTGGAGGCGCTGGCTTATTGGCGTCACCACTTGCATGGCTCAACCCAACCATTCCGTGTATATACAGATCACCATGCCTTGATGTAATACTGCGCCCCTCATGTCCTAACCCCACGGCAGACCCGTTGGCATGAGACCCTTGCCAAATTTGCCTTCTCTTACGAATTCACCAAGGGAAAGGATAGTGGTTTGGCGGATGCTTTAAGCCACAACCCTGCTTTAGCTCCTGATCCAAAGGAGGTGAAGTCCACAACACACAGGTGATTACTCCAAATAAAATTGTCTCTCAACTTCCCTCTCCCCCGGCCATTGGGCCATCGCTTGCACCTCTGGAAAATGTGGAGGGATACAGTATGTTCAGAAAAATAATCCTTTCTCAACTGCTGTCGGCCAAATATACTATGGTGCTTGCTAAGAGCGCTTTGAATCAAGAGGACCTATCCAGGGGTTATCACGTGAAGGATGAGATGGTGTGGTTTCAGGGGCGCCTATGGTTTCCTTCTGGACCACTGCGCCTGGAAATCATCTGGAACCATCATGATGGACTCACCGTTGGTCATCCTGGGAAAGCAAAGACCTTTGAGTTGATATGAAGCACTTACAATTGGAAGGGCTTGCCAGCTCAGGTGGGATGGTATTGTAAAGAGTGCCTGGTATGCAACCAGATGAAACCAAATCATCAACCTTTAACGGGGTTTTTGGTACCAGTCCAGAAAGCTGAAAGGTCCTGGACTTCCCTATTGGTGGATTTCACTGTGGAACTATATGTCTCTGATGGTTATAATGCCATCATGGTGGTGATAGACTATTTTACAAAGTTCACCAACTTTACAACCTTGCAGAACAATAATAACCATGGCTGAGATGGCTCAGCTCTTCATCACTAATGTGTTTGCGCTTCATGGGGTTCCCCAAGAAATTATCAGTGATCAGGGACCCCAGTTTACCTCCGTCTTTTTTAAAGAGTTGTGTAAGACTCTTCAGATTCGCCTCTGCCATTTGACTGCCTATCACCCTCAATCAAATGGGCAGACTGAATTAGTGAACCAGTTCTTGGAGTAGTTCCTGTGGTGTTACACCGCTGCAGATCATATAGATTGGGTTTCTCACCTTCCTATGGCGTAATTTAGTTACAACAACACTTTGCATTCTTCTATTAGTTATTCCTTTTTTCTCCAACCATGTCTTTAACCCCGCCTTTAACATGGAGCTCAGCTTTGGGTCTAAGGTTGAAGCGGTGGTGGACTTTGCCAAGACTATCAAGAAGGTCCACCAGGGGTTTCCACAAGTTTGGAGGCGGCAATGCAAGTGTATAAGGAGAATGCTGATGGTAAGCGCCAAGTGGGTCCCATGTACAAGGAAGGGGATATTGTGATGCTTGATGCTTGTAACATCCTTATCAAGCAGCCATGCAAGAAGCTGGGACCAAGAGGATTGGCCCTTACCGCATGATTAGAAAGGTGGGACATGTCTCATACCAGCTAGATCTTCCCTCTTCATTTCAGATATTCTCTGTCTTCCATGAGAGCAAATTGACGTTGTTTGAGGGCCCCCACCAGAAACTCCTCAAGCCTATCTTGTGGATGGGGCGCCAGATTGGGAAGTGAAAGAGATAGTAGCCTCCTGCCATGTTAAGATAAGACTTGAGTAATTGGTATCTTGGAAGGGGTTTGACACTGCATAAAACAATGGTCCCAGAATGTTACTGTGTGCATGCCCAAGATCTGATTAAGGTTTCCACAAGCATTTAACCCAGGCCGCTGGATCTCAACCCAAACCGACCGTTGCCACAATGAAGTTGGCCCCAGACTACAAGAACTTTTCCTAGCGCAAGCCTCTGGAGGGGGGTTAAGCCCCGTCAGGAGGAGAGGGTAATGTCATGGTTAAATGACATCATAGTGGGGACCAACCCAAAGGATAAAGCTGGGTAATAGGAGGTCCAGAAGATGAAGCTTCTGGCCCTCCCTGACCTCAGGAACACAGTAGACCAACGCTGGGTACAAGCCAAATATGTCCGTGTTGGTACTAGTGAGGTGCCTAATGCCCAGCCCCTTATGTCAGCCCAGGCGTTAAAACGAATGGTTTATACAGTTAACGCAGAAAGTTTGATTCAGTTAGTCGAGGAATGGGATTTCAAAACCCATTCCATCTATGAAATTATACGTTTGGGTCAGATAAAACTTTAATCAATTACTCAGGTTAAGTCAGTGTCAGTGTATTCTACCAATTCAGATGGGAGTTTCTGTCTATTGGCGAATCGGTGCTTAGAACCACTTCAGCAGACCCTGAATTCACCCCAACAATGTTTATAGTTGATTTTTGTGAACAATATTCCTTGTTGGTCGACTTCTCACAATAAACCTTTCCCGTTTTTACTTATGTTATCTCAAACCATCCTGTGCGTGGACCCCTCTTTGGAGAAGTGTCATGCTAATTCATCATACCATTTTATGTATGATCTGGTTAGCCCCTAGTGCACCGTTGGTTTGCAAGGTTCCCTCCAACCTGGGACATTTACCCCTTTCCCCTTTGTGCACCGCGTCGTTTTTGGTTGGGTATTTTTAAAAATGATCACACTCTTTTCCTCAACTTATTATTGCTCCAGCACCCTCTGATGGGCTCTAGTAACTTTAGTACTAATGGCTAGTTTCCTTGCGTTGGATCTGTGCACCGTGTACCACCACACTGGAAACAGGAGAGTTATAGACACTCTCCTTACATTCATGTTGGAACCCTGTTAATTGGGGCAACACCATTTCAAAACCTGCATGGGCACTAAACATAAAATTGAATGGTCAGATTACTCTGACCACATGACAGACTTCAGGGCAACCAATGGAAGGTACTCCCCAAACCATCACCATGTCCTTCACAGCACCTACGTGGGGACCTTTCCCCTTTTATAGACATGACGGAGGTCCCCCAGGTGAAAGTCTTTTTCTCTAGCTGTGATTGGTTAATGTACATCAAAACCTTATCAAATAGGTATATTCTGCCCCAAAACCCCAATTATCATTTTCTTAAAAAGTAACTCACATTTCCCACGATCTGATAGGAGAGTTTATCATATTTCCTAATTTGGAATGCATCTAAGCTGTTCTGAAACTATCCTCAAATTCCCCCTCAACTCTCAAAATCAGTTTAAATACTGATCGGGTGGATATTGAGAGGATCGTTTTCTCATTCTTACCCCATCTACTTATAGAAACTCTTAAAAATCCCAAGGTTTTTATTAGTATAAACGTGTTAAATTGAACTAAACTTTTGTGGGATCCAGTGGCGTTAGCACCAGCGAGCACAGAAAATCTGGATTCCTACAAATTGTTGCTCACTACAGGGGAGTCCTGTACACTACAAAATTCGTCAAAAATGGAGGCTACAGCCATGAGTAATACTCCCATTTTTTATCTTCACATGTAATCACATTTAGTTGCTCTGGAAAACAACTAACAAGCACTCTATCTCAACTCAATGAACTTGAGCAGCGCCCCATAAAACCATGTTTTAAAGACTTGTATATCACTGGCAAAGGGAGTATTGCTACATTTTTGTATTTTTACAAAGCTACCATGGATGGTAAAGCTGACAAGCAGAAAGTTTATCACATCCTTCCTTGTTTAAGTCGCTTAGTAAAAGAGATGATAGTACCCACATGAACCCTGGGTACACTTGGTCAGAGGCGAAGGAGGCTCTTTTGGCTGTGTTCGGATCATAACAGAGTCTACACAGGGAAAAACAGGCCTTTATGCGCCTTAGCATGTATGAGGGTGAATCACTTATTGCCTTTGCTGAACAATTTTACCTCTCTGAGCAAAGGTTGTCCGCCTCCAACGTGCTTACCCTTGACAATGCTATCGCTGCCCTGTTATCTGGGTTAACTTCTCAGCCCTCTCTAGATAGAAACATCATCTCAGTGAAACGCTACTTTAGGATCATCCATGACAATAAGGAGGCTTTGGCAGATGTGGCCGAGCTTCATGTATGTGCCACAACAAATGAAGCTAAGGTGAAAAATTTGGCTCTCACCATTGAAGAGCTACCGCCTGTTGAAAAGTTGAGGGTGAGCTCACTTGTGCCTATCCTCCCTTCTAAACCTGTCCTTCAGTGCAACTCAAAAGGTTATCACCCCTTATTATGAATTAAAGCCAAGTAAGGTAGTAACAACCATACACATGTACCAGCTCACTAAAGCTGCTGTGCCTACCCCTCCGGCTAAGCTGGTAAATGTGCACCCTAAGGCTATTCAACCTCCTGAGGCCATCTCTCCTACCTCCATCGTGGCTTTGCCAGTTGTGGAGAATACCCTTGGGGATGAATCTGAGGGGGGTTATGACGACGTTGGTTACTACATATTGGGAGCTCCTGCGGAAATAGATGTGCCTGATCATTTGAACGCTAGAGGAGTTGACAAGACCACCATACCTGAGAAAACGTACCTCAGCCAAACACTAGGGTGCCCAAAAGTGATTGACACTGCCAGAGATGGTTACCAATTCTTAGCTGGCTTGATACTCCCCCTTCAGCGAGTTCATCCCATAAAATCCATCATAAACAAATACCCTGAGATCCCTAAAAAGCTAACCTCCACTTTCCGACTCAAGGAGGTCTTAGCTTTGTCACCTAAATTTTGAGGAACACTCACTAAGGTTGAAGTGGTCATTCAAAAGGTCCATTACTGGCCATCCTGGACACTGGCTCCCCAGTTAACGTGATCTCCACTAAGCTTATTAAAAAAGATAAAGCTAGCGCCTGACAAGTATTTTCTTTCCTGTAACAATCACTTTAGTTATTATGATTCAATTAAAACAGCAATTTTTGATAATCGCACAGGAGAGATGGGCAATTTTAATAAATCTAATAAAATCTGGGCGAGCGTCGCATCAAGAGGTGCGCAAAACGGTGCACCCAAGGGCAAGAAACGCCCTGGAGGGGGACCAGGAACCCAAGCCGCCAAGAAACCACAAACTCAGACACCGTCTGGGTTTATGGTATTTGCTACAAAACAAGATCAATACATGTACATCCAGTGTAAACAACCCCTTTCAAAGGTGGAACACGGGATTCAACTCTTCCTTGGGGATGAGTACCTGACCCTATGGGAGAAAACATGTGAGGCACAGCCCTCCATTTTCCCCCACGCGGTATATGTCGCCACCAACAACTTAAGCTGCGGCTGGATTGATATTGGTTTTGAAACAGCTGAAGAAGCAGATGCCGCAGCAAAAGTCTGCGTTGAGATTACCCTTCCTGAGGGCAAAAGAATAGTGCGCACTGCGCACACCAGATGGAACAAAGCGAAAACTTTGTTCATCTTTGACTCGCTCCCTACCAACCTTCCCCATAAGGTTATTGAGGAGGAGCTCCGCAAAGGGCTCGTAGCCTATGAAGAAATTGTACAAATTGAATTACAATGATTTTGACTGATGCCAACCCTGTGCACAGGCAAAGTTATCGCCATGATCAACCCGCTCCCCAAAGTGGAAGATGACCTATCAAGAATCCCCCGCACAGCAGAGTTTCACTTCATGGATGAGGGACAGTCATCCAAATTCTGAATCACACCAGAATGCGCATCGCCTATATGCAACCACTGCGGTTCATTGGGACACAAGGAACACGCATGCCCCGTGAAGGAGGGCTTAGTGGAAGCAGACTACTGTGAGGAAGCCTTGGACAAAAGTAACAAAACTTCGCCAGAATGAGCGACAGTTATCACCCATTCCGCTGGGGTGAGGATGGACTTTACTCCATCGTGGACCCAGTTACACATAAACAATGCAAAGCGGCACAAAAAGCCCGCAAGCTGGCAGCAGCCAAGGCGGCAGCGCACGCGGAATCATCCTCCAACCCCAGAAAAATTCAAGAGGACATAGCGGATATACACCGAGCTAACTAATCAGAACAATATGCTCAGGTTAAAATTTTCATGGCAAATTGACTGAGTCACCAAGCGACATCAATCATGCATGCTTTGAGGAACAATTCAGCTGCAACATGGGAAAAAATGCGGTGCACAATTTTCCAAATTTGAACCCCAAAACCACAGAATCCAATCACACCCCACATTGCACCATCATGAGACACGTGCAGGAAAAGATAATGCAAATTCCAAAAACTACAATTCCCCTGAAAAATTGGGTCAGAACAAGGGAACTGACATTGTCACTGAGAGAGTTGGAGTACAGATGCAGATCATGGCCAAAATGAGCCATGGTGGGTTAGGGCCAGAGGGCCCTCCCAACCGCTCCTGAGGTGCCACAGGCACCTCAGTGTCAATAGGGATGTTAAACATCGCGGGAGCTAGGGCTCAAACGTCCCAAGCCAAAAAGCTGAACTTCCTGTGAAAACCCCTTGTAGACATCTTGGCCATCCAAGAAACTCACTGTCTACAGGGGGAAGAAGGATCCTGGTCAGCCAGGGTCTCACCATCACAATCGGTGTGGATGTCTCACTGTGGGGTGAACATCCAAAATAACAAAAAAATTAAAAATTACAAACTCCTCGTCATACCTTCACGGCCATGTCCTGGTAGCAACAATCACATGCCAAGAGGAAACAATCTCGGTAGCAAGCATCTATGCACTGTACACCGCAGCCAAGAGAAAAGGATTTCTCAAAACTGTTCCAACACTCACCCTCCCACCAGATACCATCCTGTTGGGCGACTTTAACTGCTGGGATAACCCTGACATGGACCAATGGCCTACCCCAAGGGATACTCACCGGGGCACATCAAATTACATGCAATGAAGGCATCCCTTGGCCTACAGGATGCCCTCCCCCCTGGATCACCACTCCTTCCCCACATGACATGGCCCAACATATGCAAGGGAGCGCTCATATCAATGAGCTGCATCGATCACATCCTTGTTCCGCAATCCCACCAATCAAGCATTTCCAAATTTTAAACAAAAAAGTTAATTTTTATGACCACCAACTTGTTTTGGTGCAACTCTTGCCAACCCAAACCCGCGCACAGGCGTCGCCCTGGAGGAAGATACACCTGAAAAACATAAAATTGCCCAAAATATCTGACTGGATCAAACATGAGACCACAAACCCAGAATTCACAGCCCCATTCACTTTGGATCCCATCAGAACCTGAGCAAATTTCAAAATGGAACTAATCAAAAAAACTTGACATTTTGCATCACACAAGTACACCGCTGACACAGCCACAATCAGGCGTACCTTAGTGGAACTGGACCACCTCGAGATAAACACCCTGAGATCAAGTTATAGCCCCAACTGGTGATGCAAATGGGCGGAAATATCCGCCCGCCTAAACACCCTCATCTTCGAGCACCAACACAGAATCAAAGTATCAAACAAAGGTAAGTTCATAAAGGAAGGCGAAACATGTTTGACATATTTCTTCCACCAATTCCACTCCCATGGCAAACAGCCCGCACGCACACAGGTCCACAAGGCCGACGCACCATGGCAACTGACCCTGAGGAGGTCAAGGCGGAAGTACACTGTTATTACACTGAATTATACTGTGATACACTGACAGACCCTCAAAAAATCACAGAATTTAAATATACCGCCAGAATACAGAGCACACCGCTGGACTACAATATACTAATTCTAATAACATGGGAGGAGCTTTGTGATACAATCCGCGGTGCACCACGTAGGAAATGCCAAGGGCCTGATGGGATACCCTACAAATTTTACAAAAAATACTTCAAGCAAATTGCCCCCCTCCTCTTGGCATCTATGAACCAGTGCTTGCTGGAAACACGCCTCCTACCTGGTGGCCATGAATCATATGTCATAACCCTGTATAAGAAGAGTGACAAATTGGACCTGGCCAACTGGCGTCCAATTGAACTCTCTAATACTGATACAAAAATTCTAACAAAAATTTTAGCAGCCAGATTAGGCGCAATAGCCTCTAACGTCCTGTCACACAACCAGTTTGGGTTTATACCAGGGCGCTCAATCTGGAATAGCATACACCCTGTTGCAAACATATGTCAGTCCAAAGCAACTGGAGCCCTGGTCTTCTTAGACCAGGAAAAGGCATACAACCGCGTTAGTTGGCCATACCTAAAGGAATGCCTACACGCTTTCAAACTCTCACCCAGATTCATAAACTAGGCGATGCTCCTCACAGAATTTGCAACCATGGCTGTATGCGGCCCTGGCTTCCTAACTAACAGGATCACACCACACAGAGGGCTCAAACAAGGGGACCCCCTCAGCCCACTGCTGTATAATTTTAGTTTTGATCCACTCCTCCGCGTAACTGACTAGCGCCTCATGAGCATAACTGCACAAGGCCAGCCAACAGTCAAGATACTGGCCTTTGCGGATGACTGCGTGGCAGGTATAGCTAACAACAATGATTCCCAACTTCTGGAATGCACCTTATAGGAATACTCCATGATGAGAAACGCATCGCTCAAATAAAAAGAAAACAGAAATAATTCTCTTAGGCAAGTTCACTAACAAATGGGCTACAACACCTGAGCCTCACACACCCATAAAAAGGAAAAACACACTCATCTTACCCTTTTCATCATCTCCCACCACCACTCCTGTCCGCCACCTTGGGATATGGCTGGAAACAGGGGGATATGCTAATGAGACAATTGAGAACAATCTATTACAGCGGGTATCCAAACGCGTCGCCTCCCTTAAGGGAAGATCCCCAGGACTAACGGGGCGAGTAACAGTTGCTAACTCACTCATCCTTCCAATACTATGGTACCCTGCTCATGCGATCGCCTTCTCACCCACCTTCTAACTTCAATCCGCGCGCTCATCCATGGATGGCTGTGGCCTGGATCCCATCCACCCATAAGTATGGAAACAATCTTTGGACCACGCTTCAGCGGAGGCATGTGACTAATAGATTTTGAAAAACACGCCAACCACATCCTGGACACCTGGATAAAGGAAGTCCTTGCCCCAGACCTCCCGAAGCAACACTGGTCCAGGGCAGCTAGGACTAACTTCGCACAGGCGCTCAAAATAACCAACCCACATAGCTCATCCAGACTACTATCATACCTTGCTAAACGCCCTACCATAACGGGCCCGCATGGATCCCCCCTCACTTCAAACGCACCCTCCAAGCCATCCGCTGCATGAGATGGACCATAGAGAACACTGGCACTGTGCAGGGAAGGGGAAGACCAAGCTCCCACTTCAAATTAAGAAATCAAGAAAATCATCCCCAGAGAGACATGCTTTCTATGACCCCAACCATTGCTAGAATTGAATACCTAGATGCATTGGTCATTCCCTACGACTTAACCACACAGAAGGCAGTTGTAAGTCCCAGTGAACGTCCTCTGGGCGTTGATCGGGCCATCTTTCTATTCCCAAGCAAGAAGGTACCAAAGAGGTGGCCATACCCCTCATTACTCAGGGCGATCTCACTCACATGGTAGATGAGCGCTGGGTAATCGCCCTTTGCTTTGGATCCCACTTCTGGTACCCACACTCTCCTCAGCAGAACTGTTATGAGGAATCAGTGAAATGTGTGCTGAAATCGCTGAAATGGAATCTATCACAACTAATCTGAGTGGCAATCAGCCCAATACTCAGATTTCAAATGGTCAAAAAGGTATGAAGACTGAGCTATCAGCTGGAATGCCTGACATTGCAATTCAGTTTACATGATGATCAAAAAAGCCCCCTTTCAAATCCATCAGGCATCACCCCTGATAAGCAGCTTCCTGCTGGCAAATTGGGCGTTGTGCCCGATGCAATGCCACTGACTGCAACTCATCCTGCTGCCAAATTTTGTGATGTCGATCCCCAGGGACTAACCCACCCATTCCCAAATAGTTCACCGCTTAGGTCAAACTGACCGCAGCTTGGCTCACCACCAATTTTTGCGATGTCAGTTCCCAGGGAACTAATCCGCCCATTTCCTGAATAATTCGCTGCTTAGGTCAAACTTGCGGAACCCAATCCCAGCTTGTTTTCCCTCAAAAATTGATGACTATTTAATCAAGTGTATCACACTGAGAAAATTGTTGGTCGATTCTCCTTCCTTAAATTTTCCAATAAAAACAACTTCCCCCATAATCCCGTTTTTATCTGTTGAGAATTAAGCTCCCTTCCAGTTCCATATTCGTCATACCAGCAGCAGTGCCTCTGGCATTCTGATTTGCCACTTGGATGCTCTAGCATCCGGGCTGGCAGCCCAGTCTAATTCTTACTTGCTGTTCACCTGACAGCAGTGTGGAGAATGACGCACCACCCACTCCTACAGCTGAGGGTAAGAGCCAATGCCTGGCGCTGCCTGAGAAGGACCTATAGGATGGCGGACCTCTCCAAGTCCCTCCACGCAACCTGCGCAGTATGTGGAGGGGAGGGATCCCTATACCATCGCCTAGAAACATGCCCCCCAACCAAAGCCATATGGCGGGAAGTTGCACGCCTGCTTAAGATCCAAAACGAGCAGGAACTTTCTATCTCAAAGAGCATCCTCGCGCTCCAGATCAAATAACCAATCTCATCTACCCTCCACTCCCTAATGATACCCATTGCAATGTGACAATCCAAACAATTGCCTTAGATGCGTTCAAGGGCACGGTCCCAATCATCCATGGGGTTATCAACAGGTTCCATGTCCACTTATTGGAGCACTTCCAAGCCTGGCTCTATGGATATATGAGGCCAAGGCAACAGGCGCTCATAGAGTCGTGGTTCCCACTCTGGTTCCTCCACACAGACCCCTTCCTCCACACCTGCTCCATAGTGGGGGAAACCCCCTCGGAGTAGTGCACCAACCCTCATACCTGACAGTCCCGCTGGCAACAGGGGTAACCTGAGTACCCCGGGGTGCCCAATTTAACCTACCTTCGCTTCCCCCTTCCTTTTCCACACATACTCGGTGCTGCCCATCACCTGGTTGGCTTGCCTCAGTTAAATAAAATAAAAGCTAGCGCCTGATTTGGAGTACACGCAGGAATTTGGGACTGCTGGCCCCACAATACCCGTGCTATTGGGGCATACTTTTCCCTTCCCATTAGAATTGGGAAGCTTATTATATCAGCCCCATCTTTGGCTTTGGACAACAACGCATATGATATGCTCATTGGCACTCAATTTATGATTGAGTATAAAGGAATAATCAACCTAAAACAAGGAGACCTCTCATTACTCAACTACGAAGTCACATTAGTCTTATACAATAAAGAACCCAGCAAGCATGAATACTCTTGCCTGGTCAAATACCCTTTATCAACTACAACCTTGCCTTATTCCACTTCCAGGTGCAAAACAAAGAAATTAACCAATTCAGTGGATGCTGGGGATGGATTCCTTTCTACGCTGCAGATGAGGTCTTGATTAAGCCTGGTGAACAAAGAGTGATTGAAACTAAGATCACACTTCAAATCTTACACCATTGCTTGTTGCACCTCATAAGTATTGAGGGCTTTAGCCCCTTGAAGCTTCGTGTCTTTCCTGGGATACTAGACCCAGCCTACCAGAGGCAAATTACCATTCTACTAGGGAACCTCACCGGAAAGTACATGATCATACAGAAACACCAGGAGATTGGCAGAGGTTTCCTACTCCCAGTAGATGACATTGAACATATTCACTCCATTGGCTCTATGGCAGATTTGGGCTTACCCATGGACAACATGGTGTGCACCTTACCCAATGTTCATATTTCGGATAAGCTGACCCCAGAGGAGTTGGAAAAAGTTCATAACTTGTTAGACGAATACAGTGAAATTCTCCAAATCAGACACTGACTATGGCTACATGAAGAGCTAGTGCCACTCCATTGACGTGGGTGATGCCCAGCCTATTAGGTCCAAACTTTATTATAATTCAAAAGTGGAGCAACAACATTGAGGATGGAGCTCCAGCAGTTATTGGATGCGGTGTTATTCATTTTTTCAAAGAGCCCTTGGTCTTCACCCCTCTTACTAATTAAACGGAAAAAAGGAGGTCATTGGATAGTCATGGATTAACATAGGTTAAATAGCCTCACTAAGAAGGATAGATATCCTATCCCTTACATTGATGATGCCCTGGTCCAACTCTATGGTTCTAACTTCTTCTCCGCAATGGACTTGGCCAGTGGCTAAGGGTAAATAGACTTTTCTCCTCAGGATTAGGATAAATGCGCTCTTATTTTGTAGTGAAGGTCTCTTCCAACCCACATGATTATCCCAAGGGTTGTGCAACGCACCTGCTTCTTTCCAGCATGCGATGGATCACATCTTTCAGAACCTCAAGTTAGCTTGTGTCATTATCTAGCTTGATGACATCACGGTGTTCTCAAAGCCCTTTAATGAACATCTTTATCATTTGAAGGAGGTGTTTCAACGATTATGTAAGTCTAATAGAAAGTTGAAAGCATCAAAGTGTACCTTTTTCCAAAGGAAATTAGATTTCCTTGGCCACTCCATTTCTAAAGAAGGAATTCAACCCATGCATGACAAGATCAAAGACAACTCAAAACGCCGCCCCCTAAAATCACACGTAATAAACAGGTATTTCTAAGGATGATGGGGTATTACCATCAGTTCAACCCTAAGTTCACCTAACTCAGTGAGCCCCTTGTCCAGATATCAACCAAGAATAACCCTTTTTATTGGGGTGCTGAACAAAAAGCTGCTTTTGAGACGATGAAGCAGCTGCTACAACAACGTCCTATCATATGGCACCCAGATTATAATAAACCGTTTATCTTGTTTACTGATGCCTCAGACTATGCTGTTGGGGCCATCTTAGCCCAACTGTATGAAAACGGTGTTGATAATCCGGTATCTTACTTCAGTAAAATGCTTTCAAAAGTGGAACGCAACTACAGCGTAACAGAAAAGGAGTACTTGCTGTTTTGTTAGATGTGAAACACTACCGCCCATTACTATATGGGACCACCCTCACTGTGGTTACTGATCACGCTTAATTGAAATGGTTACAGAATATAAAAAAACCTACTGGTTGGTTAGCTCGCTGAGCTCCAAAGCTCCAACCTTATGAAATGAAAATTGAACACCATGCTGGGACCTGTCACATGAATGTTGATGGGCTGAATCGCCTGCCAGTCCTTCACTTGGATAATAGTGAGTCGAAGAGGTTACATGACCTCTTAATGACACACAATTAATGGGAGGATGAGGATGAGCCTGTTCAGTAGATGTTAGCTTGGCACTCTCATAACACCAAAGTTGATGATGAGAAGTTGTATAAGCAGGTGGGGACAAAATGGCTACCTTACCTTCGACTCCTGGAACGCGTACCTGCTATCTTAGAAGCACAATTCACACTAGGTCATGGAGGGGCAAAGAAAATTTATGAGTGGATTAAGGATCAGTTTTATTGGGATGGTATGATGGAATCTATTGTTGACGTCTTGGAAGCCTGCCTTACATGCAAGAAGCAATCCAGTTTCAAGGCTAGATGCCAGTATCAACCAACTACCCCTCAACAACCGTTCCACACCATCATTTTGGATGTAGTAGGTCCCATTCCTCAGCCTACTAGTGGAAACAGATTTATCCTAGTAGCTATTAACCACTTCACTAAGTGGGTTGAAGCTTTGGCTCTCCCTGCTCAATCAGCCAAGGCCAAAGCCACATTTTTTTTTAGTACTAGATGGTCCCTAAAGCTACATTTTGACATCAAGAAATTTTATATTTGTCACAGCTGCCCCAAGCAATACTATGCAATAATGGTAAGAACTTCACCTCCAGAGTAGTCAAAATCCTGGCCACATCTTTAAGAGCACAACAACTTTTCTCAGATCTGTACAAACCTTCACCAATGCGACCGTTGAAAGAGCAAATAGAACCTTGGTTTCCATTCTTCAAAAAAGGGCCTCATCTGATCCTCTCCACTGGGATCAATATCTACCCAGTGCTCTTATGGCATACCAAATTAGCTATCACCAGATTTTAAAAATGTCTCTATTCCTTGTCTTTTATGGGCGGGAACCAGGCATACCTGCCCTCTTAGCTATGGATGTATTCTCTTCTAGAGTTGAGGAACTGTAGAAAGTCATGAGAAGATTGGCTCATCAAATAATCCAACTCCAATCTGAAGTTATGACTAATTTAGCCAAAACAGTGATGAAAGAAGGGAAGGCTGCCAATGAGTTCTAAACCCCCCTACCTACATTCCAAGTGTCCAACATGGTGTTGTATTACCATAACCTCATCACTCCTAGAAGCAGTAATCTTGGATAATTTGGGAGGGTCCCTTCACCATCAATTACAAGAGAGGTAACAAGTACTCTATCAAATCTCTAGATACTGGTATCACCATCAATCGCATACATGGCCGTTTCCTGCACCCATATTCTCCCCCCAACATTCTTGAGGGGAGTGATGTGACATTTGCCTTTGCAGCTGAAAAATAAGAATGTGTTAGGTTGAATTTAGACAAAAAGGGAAATGTCAGCCATTTGCAATTCTCTGATGCTACTATGAGCGATTTTATTACCAATGATATTGCAAATGCTGAAGATAACAGCTAAAAGACCCTGCTTAATTCACGGTAGAACCCTATTAATTGGGGTAACACCATTTTGAAACCTGCATAGGCACTAAACATAAAATTGAATGGTAAGATTACTCCAACCACATGATGGACTTCAGGGCAACCAGCGGAAGGTACTCCCCCAACCATCACCAAGTCCTTCACAGCATTTACACGGGGACCTCCCCCTTTTATAGGCATGGAAGAGGTACCCCCAGGTGAAAATATTTTCTCTAGTGGTGATTAGTTGAAGTACATCAAAATCCTAATGCATGGGTACATACTGCCCCTAAAATCCCAATTATCATTTTCCCAAAAAGTAACTCACATTTCCCACGATCTGATAAAAGAGTTTATCATATTTCCTAATTTTGGAATGCATCAAAGCTATTCTGAAACTATCTTCAAATTCCCCCAACCCTCAAAATCAGTTCAAATATATATCAGGCGGATTTCAAAAAGAGCATTTTCTCATTCTTACCCCATCTACTAATAAAAACTTAAAAAACCAAGTTTTTTATTAGTGTAAACTTATTAAATTCAACTAAACTTTTTTGGTATCTAGCGGCGTTAGCACCAGAGAGCACAGAAAAGCTGGATTCTACAACCAGGATCAATCTTGGGAGGCTGTGATCATGAAAGAACATACTCTAATACTAGGGCGCCTTCCCTGGATTATTCAAATCTAACTATCTTATTTTGTATTGTACTATCCCCAGCATATTCAATAATACATTTATTTGCCTCATATTCTAGATTATTTTTGTAACAATAAAACCTTTATTATTAAACTCTTTGAGAGACTTGGCCCAAAATCTTCAATTTAACTTTTCTATTTGATTAGATAAGTAGGTTTAAATTGGAATCTGACTAGCTTATTAGTTTCAAATTTAAGGAACATGTTCTATTTGAGAGAGAGAGAGAGAGAGAGAGAGAGAGAGAGTGAGTGAACAAAGTTCATTATAACCTACTTTAACTTTAATAATCAGTCTTGGACCTTATATATTATTCTAGTAACTACTAGCTAAAATATAAAAATTGTAACATTATATAAATTTTGAGTAGTAGTTAGCTTATTATATTATAGAATTTAGTAATTCTTTTAAAGCCTATAATATCCAATATGTATGGGGAGGGTGCCCCAGTAATAGAGTATGGACTTGATGACTATTGCCTTTAAGTTTGATACTAGTGAATTACTTGAGTAGGGGATAAATTATAACAGCGTTGGCATTTCATTTTAATGCCTCAAATTAAGATGATGACAAATAAGATGTTCTTTAGAGTTTCTTGAATATCAGATTACCATGTATAGAGGTTTACCAGAATTTGTCCTCCTTTCATATGAATTCTAATAACATTATCCACCAGTCAGCCTTAGACTTGTGCTTTATTGAAAGTAAGCTTAGGGTAAATGGTTAACTGATTGGCTATTCAGAGGTGCCAAGCAGGAAAGTTTATGTGGAACTTGACATTCTCTAGAGGTTTAGAGGTTCCTAACAATTCTCAGTAGGCTAGAGATATTTCTTCACTTCTAGAGAATTGGACATATAAACTAAAATAAGTATGGGTTGTAAAAAGTACTTTACTTAAAATAATAAAGTACTTTTATAGTACTGTTGATGTATAATGGGGATTCATGGTTCATTGAGAATGGCAAAAAGTGATTATTGTTCATTCTTAATTCCCATGTGTTTGTCCTTTATAGCATCCCACCTGGAAGGTCAACTGAGCTTCTTTATAAGGCCTCAGGGCCAGCCATCAAGCTGGACAGGGGTGTAAACCCCTTTGGAACCAAAGGTTCGAATCCCAAGGCCCTTACTTTCACACAAATCTCTGACCTAGGGCATACCCTAGATGAGATATGGTGGTTGCTGCCCCTCCCTGTTTGCCACTTGCCCCTCCAACCCTTACCCCCAACCCAAACCCATCCTAGTGTCAAATATTGAAAAGTTCATTTGGAACAGATTAAGCAACTTTGTTATCACTTCAAGAGAAATCAGAAGCCCCCCACCGCAGCCCCCACCCCTTCTCACAACTGGTAGTTCAACCTGAAGATAATCTGAAAAGGGAAAAACTACCTATAAAGTGAAATTTGAGCAAAAAGTCGCGGAAAAGAGGGTGAAAACAGATGTCAAAATTGTCAATCCAGTCCAAAATCAAAAACGCGAATTTGGACCTCCAAAATTTGGGGAAAATGACTTGAGAATATCTTGGAAGTCAACTGAACTATTGAGGAAAATTGAGGATCAAATTTGTAATTTACCAGATTTATAAATGGAACTAGTCCCCTATTATACATGGGCTTAGTAGCGAGTTACCCCTTTCCAACATATAACCTAGCACTATGCTAATGGTAGGGTGTTATGTTATTTTTCTTTCTCATTTCCCATATTTATTTTTTACTTTTTTTATTGTAAAGCTGTCTCAATTGATTAATTTTAAATAAAAAACAATATATGAGTAATAATTGTCTGGGTTGGAGCATGGCAAAATCCTCTCCCAACGCGCCCACCCATATTCACATGAAACTAACGTTGACTTGCGGAGCTTGGCTGCCCCTATGGGTCTTGGCGTTTCCTTTCTAAAATCCAGGTCATTTCATAGCACGCTTGGTTCCTAAAATTATAGCACAAACAAAAAATATTAAGGTGTAGATGGTTCAAGGCTTTTACAATACCTGAATGACTCTACCATCATTAAGGTTTATTTTCTATCTTAAGTGTGCTCCTTATTTGTTGTCCACGAGATACTCTTGTTACAATAATACATTAGGTCCTATTAGCTTGTGTGATACAGCCCATAATCATTTTGTAACCATCATTTAACTGTATGTGCCCTGAGTTTGATACTTCCCCTAGTTTCTCACATTAAGCCAAAGTCAGGTGTTGATAATTGACAACAAAACACAAAAAATGGGTACCTTGATAATCTCTGGCGTGAAGGGGATGTACCTTGACCTCCTGACCATGACATTAAGTCTCTACAAGTGACAATAGTTTCAAAAAATATAGGCTTATGAAGTCAAAACCTCACTATACAGTATTTGAATATTACTTTGAGGCCTACTATATCCTCTCTATGGGGCCTAAAGGAGCATAATGATCCACTTGGGAAATTTTAAATCTGAGGAAAATCCACAACCCCATGATATTTCAAATGATCCTTTGAGGATGGTTGCAATTTTCTATTAACTATGCAGCCCCCGCTACCAACTCCTACCACATATGACTTGTCAATCAGGTGGAGGAGAAGCGTTGCGTGGATCCAGTTAATAAAATTTTTTCAAAAGTGCAACCTTTATTAAACCCTGATGATCCTGAGTCTGCACCATTGTCTTATGCTTGGGCAGCAGCTATGCCCACCCATTTTATCAATAGATTCACCAAAGTGTATGAGGACCCCTAAGGTTAAGAAGTCTAATTCAGCCCTTTACCCCCTTGATGAGTTGAATAAAGTTGATCGTGCTTACTTTTTGTTTCTTATTTATATTTAAGTAAGGCAACGAAAAGTAACTGTAACTTTCATGGTGGACACTGGAGCCACAGGTAATTACATTGACCTGAATGTTATGCAAGCTTTGGATCTCGTGGTCACCTCTGGTTACACAATTTTGGGGCATTGTGGGTCCCTATGCTCACACTTCACCTTTTCAAACTCCTGCGTTTTGTGGCCCATAAGTATAAATTTATAGTCATTTCGCAGACATAACAGAGTTGCTATACCATGTAATTATGGGGGAAGGATGGTGGCGCCAACAATTGTTAGTATTGACTTGGAGCATAATATGTTAGCTTTACCTCCAGTGTTCACTCATGTGAGATCTCTCTCCTTCCTACTTTGGCATCAGGCAATGCAGTGGCGGCAATTGTAGACTACTTTTCTATGGACATTGTGCCTGAGTTGCCCACCTTGCCTCTTATACTTGCACCATTAAAGTCAATTTTTAACGTGGAAGGTGCAAATCAACTACTAAGACACTCAGAATTTGACTTTAGTTTCCAACTAACAGTTGACCTGATAAAAATCAACTGCCCCATTTATCCCTACACGGCTGAGGAGGACCAGGCGTTGAAGACTTGGATTAAATATATGGTAAAGAAGCAGTGGATGGCCAAAAACTCTCTCCTTTATCTTCGTCAGTAGTATCTGCACAGAAGCCAGATGGTACCCTGAGGCCATGCGTGGATTAAGGACACTTGAATAATGTGACGGTTCCTTATCCCTACCCTTTTCTCTTGGAGGCAGTGATTTCCCAAGCAATCTCTACATCAAAGGTGTATTCCAAACTTGATCTGGTGAACGCTTTCCATCAGGTTCAGGTTAAGGCTGGCCAGTAGTGGCTGACTGCGATTTACACCTGGTATGTCATTTACCAGTTTAAAGTTATGCCCTTTGGATTGAAAAACACAAGCTGTGTTCCAGCGCCAAATTGATGACGCCCTTAGGGATCTTAGATTATCCTGTGCAATTGACTATGTGGACGACATCTAAATCAACTCTCCCAATGAAAAACAGCACGTTAAGGTTTGGTGGCTGTAGGAGCTGCACTCCAAAAGCTGTACTGGTGGCTAAACCCTCCAAATGTGAATTTAATAAGGATGAAGTTCAGTTCCTAGGTACTTGATCTTAAAGGATGGGTATGTCATCGCGCCTTCCAAATTGGAAGCTATATGCTCCTGGACCATCCCAGTGACGCAGAAGCAACTGCGGAGCTTTTTAAGTTCTTTCACTTTCCATAAAAAGCTCTCACCAGCTATCTCGGAGCTGGCTGCATCCCTTCACCCCCTCACTGGTACAAATGCCCAATTTGTTTGGACCCTCAGAGTGCAAAAGCTTTTGAGGCAATAAAAGATGTCTTCACTTCTGTTCCCATTTTGTGACATGCTGATGAGGACAAGCCTTTAATTGTGGCATGCTACGCCTCTGGTACTGCAGTTGATGCTGTCCTCCTGCAGGAACATGAGGGCTGGGAACACCCAGTAGCATACTTTTCAAGGAAGCCCAGCGCCATAGAGCGCTCTTGGGACATCTATGTTAAAGAGTTGGCGGCGGTTCCTTGGTCCATGATGCATTGGCGGTACCTTCTCCAGGGGGCCAACCACACTGTGGTTGTGCGCACAGACCACAAGTCACTCACTTATTATCGCAAACCTCAGAATCTGGCTCATAGGTAGACCAGAACTCATTGTGACCTTCTAAGTTTTGATTTCAAGTATGAGTTTGTCAAAGGGGGCGCCCATATTTTAACTGATATTTTGAGCCTGCATCCCTAATGAGCCCACTGTAGAATTGGACATATAATTAGTCACAGTGATCTCCCCTGAAAAAGTCATTGATCCTCTCCCTCCATCCGTTGCTGTGGTTATGTCCCCACCCCAACCACTGAGCTCAAACTCAAACCCTAACCTAAAATAAAAACAAATCAAAAGCCTATGTAAGTCCACACCCCCCAGTACCCCGGATGCTCCTTTTGCGCTGGAAATCCTGCGACCCAAGGTTCTCCATGGGTTGTTGTTACCCATGATACTCCTTCTGTTCCAGTGACTGAAGTTAGAGCGTATGACTCAGTCCAGGTATCTCTTGTCAATGAAGGTTCCCTCCTGGATGCTGTTTTAGCATCCTAGTCTACTTATCTTTAAGGAAAAGACCTCCTGGAAAAGATTGAAAAATGATAAAGTCCCTTCTGGATGTTATTACCAAATGGGTAGGGTAATATATTCGTGACAAGTTATGGGTTCCCTCTGAGAAGCGTTCCCATATCATATGGGAAAATCATAATCATTCAACCATGGGTCATCCTGGTGCTAAAAATGTATCAATCTAATAAAGCGAGAGTATGGCTTGAATCGGCTGACAAAGGACGTTCCTGCCTAGTTTGAGCAATACATGATCTGCGCTAGGTCCAAGTCAGATAAAATAGGGTGTAACGGCCTCTACCCTCTTCAACAAGCAGCAGGTCAATGGACGTCACTGTTAGTGGACTTTATTGTAAGTTTACCAAACTCCCATAGGTATGACGTGATCATGGTGGTGGTAGATTGCTTTAAAAATTATACTATCTTTATCCCTTTATGACAACCACTACAGCTGAGGACATAGCACGGTTGTTTGTGGCTCATGTGTTTGCTCTGTTTAGGGTTCCCAAGAAGTAATCAGCAATAGAGGACCTCAAATTTACCTCACAATTCTGGGAAGCTTTGTGCGAAATGTTGAAGATTAAGCCATGCATATCTTTAACTATCACTCACAGTTTGTGCTAAACAAAGCGCACTAACCAGTCCTTAGAGAAGTACCTTCAATGCTATGCAACGCTTCTCAGTATACTTGGGCAGCGAAACTCTTTATGGCCTGATTTGAATATAACAACTCCCTCCATGCATCAAAGGGGGTGTCACCTATGCATGCTAATTTGGGGTACAACCCTGCGTTCAGTGTTGGGATGCAAGCGCGTAGTAAAAATCCCTGCTACAGATATCTTTATTCACCCACATCTGGAAGGTGCATCAACAGGTTCATTACAGCTTACTAAATTCACTAATGACTTCAAGAGATTTTCATATAAAACATGAAATGATTCTCTTAACTATCAAAAAGGGGAATTGGTTATGGTAGATATTAAGATTTGAACCTTAATGTGGCATGTCATAAGTTGGTTTGTAAGAGCGCAGGCCCCTTCCCCAATTCCCAGGTGTTGAACAATGAATACTTCTACGTGGAACTTCCCCCACACCGGAATATTCACAAATACTTTCACATCTCTTCCTTATCACCGTTTAAAGGACAGAAGCCTATGGAGGTGGAGCTCATCATGGTTGAGGTTGCACCAGAGTTTGAGGTAGAGAATATCTTGACCTCAAAAAGAGTCAAACTTGGCTTTCAGTACCTAGTATTTTTTTAGAGATCTCCATCTTATTAAGATAATTGAGCACCATACAAGAAACTATACCAAATGTCAGCAGTTACTGGAGGAATTTCACAAGGAGAATCCAAATGCTCCTGCACCTGCCCCTCCCAAGTCAGTTACACTAGCTTCCATCAAACTCCCCATCCCTCACAAAAATTATGCCCTGGCAAAAGCACAGGAAGGAAGTGTTAGCCCTACCTGTCAAGGAAAAATAATGTTAGGCCTCAGGGCCAGCCATCAAGCTAGACTGGGGTGTACACCTCTTTAGAACCAAAAAGGGTTCAAATTCCAAGGCTCTTACTTTCACTCAAATCTCTGACCTAGGGCATACCCTAGATGAGATATGGTAGTTGCTGCCCCTCCCTGTTTGCCACCTGCCCCTCCCACCCTTACCCCCAGCCCAAACCCATCCTAGTGTCAAATATTGAAAAGTTCATTTGGAACAGATTAAGCAACTTTGTTATCACTTCAAGAGAAATCAGAAGCCCCCCACCGCAGCCCCCACCCCCTTCTCACAACTGGTAGTTCAACCTGAAGATAATCTGAAAAGGGAAAAACTACCTATAAAGTGAAATTTGAGCAAAAAGTCGCGGAAAAGAGGGTGAAAACAGATGTCAAAAATGTCAATCCAGTCTAAAGTCAAAAACGCGAATTTGGACCTCCAGAATTTGGGGAAAATGACTTGAGAATATTATGGAAGTCAACTGAACTATTGAGGCGAAATTGAGGATCAAATCTGTGATTTACCAGATTTACAGACAGAACTGGTACCCTATCATGCTTGGACTTAGTAGCGAGTTTCTCCCCTTTCCAACATATAACCTAGCACTATGCTAATGGTAGGGTGTTATGTTATTTTCCTTTCTCATTTCGCATATTAGTTTATTAAATTTATTATCGTGAAGATGTCTCAATTGGTTAATTTTATATAAAAACAACATATGAGCAATATATGTCTGGGTTGGAGCATGGCAAAATCCCCTCCCAACGCGTCCACCCATATTCACATGAAACTAACGTTGACTTGCGGAGCTTGGCTGCCCCTGTGGGTCTTGGTGTTCCCCACTAAAATCCAGGTCATTCCATAGCACGCTGGGTTCCTAACATTCATGATTTCTTAGTGATAGCTTCATAGCATAAGCTAAATTTAGCATTACCTAAGTAGGAACTCTTCAATGGTCCAGGTTTAGAGGTCTAACTTGTTAGATTACAGATGAACATCTGATGAAGATATTGGGAGCTTTGAGCCACAGGTGATGCAATTTGAAGGAGGCCCCGAAATAAAGCAAAATATTCAAAAGTATGATAAAAATGCTTATTGGCTGTTTTGGAGTAGTTTAGGTAATACTCCGAATTCAAAACCTAAATTGCTGATGTAATAAGAAACTTAATTCAGGAATTATGTGCTCATTTATGAAGCTTAAAGGTCAAGTCCTGCACAGCAGCATATGTTGACCTTCTCCACAGGACAAGGCTTACACCTTGCATAGAGAGAATACTGACAGAGCCCCCTTCAAGCCTTGTCCAAGGAGAAAGTCTTGGTCCAGATGGAAATAATCAACACAAAATTTTATTTGAGTTATTCATGGCATACTCTTGTTGTAAATTAGTTGGTTAATCTAATTTGGTCCTTTGAGTTATGCATTTCATCTTGATTCTCAAAAAAATGTTCATCAGATGATGGAAAGTCCAGGTTTGAGACAGCTCAGGTTGGTTCAAGAGGCTACGCTGAGTCTTCATGTTGATGAGAGCCAGGGCCATATGATTGTCATTGGAAGAGTCCAACTGCAGCAGATTTGATGGGGATAATTAGCAGCATTGCGGCAGGAAACATGAGCTTCAGTCAGAGGTTCCATACTGATGGCTAGGATAAGCAGGTGCTTTTGGTTAACCTTTCAAGGTAGGATGGTGTTATAAGGATCACCCAGAAAATAGAGCTGGTGAGACAATCCTGGCACCAGGCATGAGATGGCCCCAATTTGTGCTTGAGGACAACTAAGTTTTAAACGTCAGGTGGCCATCTGTCCCACCAGTATACAGGCGAGTAAATTTAGTATAGTGGTACAGTGCTGGGTCACAGCATGTTTGCAGGCGCTCATTCAGCTGGTAGCAGGCGTTGAGGACTGCCATGGCATTTAAATTGCTACTGACAGATGAAGCAGTGTCAGATGTGGCAGTGGTGGACGTGGCAATGGCAGATGCGTTGGGAACCTTGTTGGTGGAAGTCTCAGTGACATATGTATTGTAGCAGAGGACTCTGAGCGCGTTGGCACATGACTGAACCACCTTGGCATGGATCCCCTGCTCAATCTCGACACCGCTGTGGCTTTGAAGCCCCAAACTGTCATTATAGATGAGGATGGTTGCCCCCGCCTGATCAGGGAAGCGTTTGCCAAATGAGATGCCAAACTAGGTGGGGATAGTTGCGATGCCACACTTGCACCAGATGTTGACCACGTTGGACTGCATAGTTTCTTGCGCCCTTAGGGAAAAATGGATGATGTAAGTCCTGGGGACCAGCCCCTGCAACTGGATAAGGAGCAACACCCCTTTCGGAAAAAAAGGGGTCCAAAGGCCCAAGTGGACCCCCTGTCACAGTTGAGCGACTTGGCGCATGTGGTAGATGAGCGCTGGGTGACTGCTATTCCCCCTAAAGACAACCAGGTTTCTCCCCTCCCCCTCCACAACCCTGGTAAGACAAATAGAGGGGACCTGCCAGGAGATTATGCAAGCCAGGGGCCATGGGCAGCCCCTGGGACCCTTCACTCACCAGGAAAAATCATGACAAAATTTTGAGGAAATAGCCAGTACTAATGTCAGAGCCCGGTCTGCAGATTCCAGGATGGAGGAGCCAGTCCAGACTGGCTGGGGCCGGAAATCAGATAGGCGCATGATCTGAGTGTTGAACCAGGTTGCAAGCAACTTGGACCAGTTGCCCCTACTCTCTGGGGTGAATCTGGAAAGTTCAGATCGTGCAAATAGTCTGATCAAGAGTTTGGACCAGGTTGTAAATGACCCAGCAGAGTGGCACAGCCCCACGGGATGAATCCAGGGAATCTGAACCATGTGAACAGGCTGACTCAGATGGTCAGGGCCCATATCAGTACCAATGACCTGGTTTGGCCCCAAAAATTTGGAAAAATTTGCAAAAGTTTTTCGATCTTTGCCAAGATTTTGGACATCCCCCACCCTTCCCCCCACCAGCCAACCAAATACCATCACTGATCCCCAATCACCCAATCCCTCAGCACCTCCACTATGCAATTCTCCCCATACTTAAGGCAACTGCCCTATCAAGGGGCGGTTATCAGTTCATTAGCTAATCTTTCCATGCTTTGCGCTAAATAAAACCCAAATACCCTGGACACCTAGCTGCAGCCTCCATCTGTTTACTTTCTTTTCAAAATTCCACCAATCAATCCAGAAAAGTGCGCCATTATCCAGATAATTATCCTGATGTTCACTGACTGGGTCATCCAGTCACTCAACCCTGCCAAGCGGTGGCAGATTGTATCCACCATAAACCATCTCGCCCCCCGATGACAAAGTTACTTCTCCATCCGTTTTTGCATATCTGTCTAACATAAATTCATCCGTTTGCTCCATTGCTGGGATCTCTGAGACTGCTCCCCTGTTGGAGCAGCGCCAGGGCGCCCCTGCCCCAGTGCTCGCAAACTTGGCCCCCACATCTGGCTCATCTGCCTCTGGTTCCACCCACCTGAGGACCCTGGAGCACCCTGCCCAAGGGGAGCTCAGCCCTAACGCTCACCGTGGGTCTGTTTCTCTTTGCCCGCACCCCTATTCATGCAGCAGCCCCTGTGCCGCCCCTCGCTGGTGCGCAAACTCACCCGTTTGAAACCAAAGTCTAGAAACTGTGAACCCTGGAGGAGTCATCATCCTCCCTGCCTCTCCCGCCCTTAAAGGTTGCCCCCGCAAGACTCGCGGTTGCCCCCATTGAAACCATCTGGTTTGCCTTGGGGGCCTTCAGTACGTTAATGAATCTTTACTTTCCTCATGTCCCCAATAGATATCCCCTACTTCAAGTCGCTTGGACTGCTGTGCCTTTGGCATTCTGGGCTTTCCACTGGGTGCTCACACACCCAGACTGGGAGCCTAGTCTAATTCTTATCAGCTGCATCCATGACATAATGAACTGACCAGTAGCCTCAGCCTTCTCTGCCCTCCTCGCTAGCACTGGTGAAGCATTGTCCTATGCTCTTACCCTAAACGTGATTTCCCTTTGCGACCTGGCCTTATCCTGCTAGACAGCTGCCTCATTCATCCGAGCGTGCCACCAGGTTGTGTTGAACTGGTCCCCACCCCACCAAGCCCTGGCGACAAGTGTCACCCCATCAGTCAACATGATAGGGTTGGGGGTCCCCCATATCCCTTCTGATGAGGTGGCCGACCAAATCCTGGGTGTCCTGGCAGAACTTCAGGTGTGCTTTACTGCTGATGGGGGAAATCCCCCCTTCCCTCTGATGCCCAGCAGAGCGTAGCTCTCCTTGACGCCCTAGATGGGGATGCCTAATGATGGATCAGGGGAGTGCTCCACTCCGCTGCTAAGTCTGGGAACCCCATCCCTTTACTTTCGCTGGTCACTTTGGCGGTCCAGGCCCCTGAGTCTAGATCGGCGCGCCTCCTCCATCTTTTCACATTAGGACAGACAGCCACAGACCTACCCTCCCTGATCGAAGCCTTTGCGGTTCTGGCTCCCACTGTGCCCATCCCTCCCAAAATCGCCATCTCTGCCTTCAAAGCTGCCTTGGACCCCACTGCGGCCGCTCATGCATCTTGGGACTCCCTCCCCATGTACTTAAAAATTGCATTCTTTGTGGCCCGTGCAATTGGGGGCCAAGCCTTTCCATATCCCCGCGTGTGCTGTTGCAGCTCTTGAGGTACCGCGTGCCACCCCTTCCCCCTGCCAGTGGTTGCGGCCAAGGGAAGCGCCCCCCAGGCCTAGCCGCCCTCTGAGCCCCCCTCTGTACCCACCTTGAGTACCTTCCCCAGAAGTTCCCTGCATGCCGCACCCCTTCCTCACCCTGGATCAGGAGAGTGGGCCCTCAATTCCCCAGAGTTCAGAGCCTGCCCACCTTGGAGCTATCACCCCACAGTTAACCCTGACGCTCCCCTCGAAGAGAGTGGAGTGGGCGTATGCATCAACCCTTGCTGCCCCATTTGGGACAAGGATGAAGCAGAAACCCCTCCCCAATTACAGACCAGCCCAGCGCCTCTTGGTCAATCTCTTCTGATGATGGGTCATGCCCCCTCCTCAGCTGCCATCTCTCTCGCCCATCCCAATAAAGAGGATCAAGCCTACTTCTTGTTCCCTATCTCCTTCCTCTCAGAGTCAGGAGAAATCACTGCGCAAGCCCTCTTCAACTCAAGATTGGTGGGTAACTTTATCGACCTCAGTGTGGCACGTTCATTGGACCTGGTGATGGAAGAAGTATCTTCAGTCCTGGGCGCTTCATCAGATCCCATGAAGACCTACCGCATCTGACTCCCATTGCACTTCTCCGTTCACACTTTTGGGTTTAGTGACCACTTCTTCAGCCATACATGACTTTCTTTATCCCGTGATCTTGGGGGTGGGCTGGTGGCGGCGCCAGCAGGTCTGCATTAACCTTGCAATAAACTCCTTGTTGTTCTCAAACCTCAAGTTGAGTGGAGAGTTTCCCTTGTTAAAAAACCTCCCCCTGGGCTCATCCCTTGGTTCCATTCCCCCCCTGATCCCACTCCTATTGACCTCCCTTCGGACTTCCCTCCCTTCCTAACCCCTATAAGTCAATCTTTGACATGTCACTGGCTTCTAAGCTCCCCCTACACTCAGAACATGACCTAATGTTTCAGCTGACGGTCGATTTAGTCAAGATCAACTGCTCCCTCTACCCCTACACTGAGGAAGAGGACAAGGCTTTGGGATTTGGCTAGACAAGATGTTAGAGAAGGGGTGGCTTATTAAGAAATCTTCTTCTGTCGCCTCCCCCATAGTTTTCGCTCAGAAAGCAGATGGCACCCTGCGCCCTTGCATTGACTGTGGCCACCTCAAAAACATCACCATCCCTGACCCCTATCCTTTACCCTTAGAGCAAACCATCGACCAAGCCATCACCAAATCCAAGGTCTTCTCAAAGTTGGATCTGGTGAACGCCTTTAACCAGGTGAGGGTGGCAATAGGACAGGAGTGGCTCACAGCTATCCACACCCACCAGGGACTTTTTCAGTTCATAGTGATGCCCTTCATATTGAAGAATGCTCCAGCCAACTTCCAACGCCTCATCGATGATGTGCTTGGGGACTTGCGCTTCTCATGCGCTGTAGCCTACATCAATGATATTCTGATCCACTCCCCTACCACAGAGCAACACGCCAAGGATCTAGAAGCAGTGGTGGCAGCCCTCCACAAGGTAGGACTCTTTGTAAAACCCAAAAACCGAATTTTTCCGGGATGAGGTGACCTTCTTAGGTAACATCGTCCTGAAGGATGGATATGCTGTTCCCCCTTCTAAGCTCGAGGAGAGCCAGTATTGGCCTACCCCAACTACACAAAAACAACTTCAAAGTTTCCTCAGCACCATCACCTTCTTAAAAAATTCTCCCCAGCCCTCTCCCAACTGGCGGCACCCCTTCACCCCCTCACTGGGAAGAACGCTCTCTTCAAGTGGTCCCCAGAATGCCAGCAGACCTTTGAGTCTATCAAAGAGGTTTTCCTCATTGTCCCAGTTCTGCGGCATGCCGACACCTCCTAACCCTTTATAATAGCCTGCAACGCCTCATCAGTTGAGGTGGGTGCCGTGCTGCTACAGGAGCATGAGGGGGTCGAGCACCCAGTGGCCTACTACTCCCGCAAATTTACCTTGACAGAACAAGCGTGGCCAATATACAACAAGGAGCTAGCGGCAGTGGCTTGGTCACTCATCCACTGGTGATACCTCCTGCAGGGCGCCCAGCACTGAAATCACCGTTTGGACTGACCATAAGGCATTACTATACTACCGCAAACCCCAGAAGTTGGGGCACCAGCAAACTCGCACATACTAGGACCCATGTGGGTTTCATTTTAAATATAAAATTCATAAAAGGCCCCCTGAATGTGTTGACGGATATGCTCAGCTAGAACCCATCTCTATCACTTGATGGTGGAGAGGACCCACTAGAGCTTACTACTGTAGTGCCCCCCTCCCAAATCCTCTCCTTGGCCTCCCCCAACAGTAGCTTTTGCTGACCTTGCCCCAGACCCCGCTCCTCCTCCGCGTCCTCGCTGCCCAGACCTGTTGCCCCAAAGGATTAGAGCTTTATACTGACTTAGAGTCTATGAGTCAGAAGAGTGCCCCATATACTTTGCGGGAGGGAACCATCTGGTTCTGCAATTGAGTTTGGGTCCCCCCATCCCTACGTAGCTGTGTTATCGAGGAACTCCATGTCCCCCAGATGGTTGGGCACCCTGGCATGAATAAATGCGCGGATCTCATAAAGAGAACTTATAATTGGCTGGGGTCCTCAAAGGACATTCCCGCCTGGCTCTGCTGTGTCACCTGCGCCTGGGCAAAATCAGATTGTTCTGGGAAGAAGGGGTTGCTACACCCCCTGAAGCAGGCTGAAGGCCCATGGACCTCAGTCTCAGTGGACTTCATTGTAGACTCCCCCTCTAATGGCTCAGATGCTATCATGGTAGTCGTAGATTGATTTACCAAGTTTGCACCCTTTATCCCCTGCCTCTCCTCTATTACCGCGGTGGAGACCACAAATTTATTTGTCAACCATGTCTTTGCCATGTTTAATCTCCCCAAAGAGATAGTGAGCGACAGGGGACCCCAGTTCACCGCCCGGTTCTGGGAAGAGTTGCTAACCCTCCTCATCATCAAGTCCTACAGATCTACTGCCTACCACCCCCAGTCCAATGGGCAGACTGAGCGGGTGAACCAAGTACAGGAGCAGTACCTGCGTTGTTATGCAACAGCCTTGCAAGACACTTGGGCCAAGGACCTGCCCTAGCACAGTTTGCATATAAAAAATCACTCCACTCCTCGACCAACCTCTCCCCCTTTGAGTCCACCCTGTGTTACAACCCCTACTTCCAAATTGGCTCCCAGAACTCTTCAGCAGTTCCTGCAGCCGAAGACCATGTGTGTGCACTCCGCGAGACACATAACCTGGTTCATGACATTTTACAAAGTCCATCGAGGACTATAAAAACTTTGCTGATTGGAAGCACCTCCCTGGACACGAGATTGAAGTCGGCTCCCTCATCATGATGGACACCCGCAATCTGTCCTTGAAAGCCCCCACCCAAAAACTCACAGCCAAATGCTCTGGTCCCTTCAAGGTTGAGAAAGACTTAGGTAATGGAGACTACCATTTGAAGCTGCCCGCTCATTGGAAGCAGCATAATGTCTTCCATACCTCTCTCCTGACACCCTTCAAAAGGGAAATACCAACATCACCAGAGCCAATAATCATTGGGGAATCCCAGGAAGTGGATGTGGAGGCTATCCTGGCTTCCCAGAGGTCCTGCAGATCCGTGCAATAACTGGTCGCCTGGAAAGGCTACCCCTCTTATGAGAACAGCTGGGTGAGTGCACATGATTGCGCAAATTGCAAGGACCTGATAGAGGAATTCCACACCTCCCAACTGGAAGCTCCCCGTCACCCCCAGAAGATCGCAGCCATCCTGGCCATAAAGCTCCCAGAGAGGCACAAGAACTATGCCTTGGTCCATGCCCCAGGTGGAGGTCTCCTCCCTGTCAAAAAAGGAAAGGGTAGTGTAAGTCCTGGGACCAGCCCCTGTAACTGGATAGGGAGAAACACCCCTTTTTGATAAAAAGGGGTCCAAAGGCACAAGTGGACCCTATGTCACAGTTGAGCGACTTGGCGCATGTGGTAGATGAGCGCTAGGTGACTGCTCTCCCCCTAAAGACAACCAGGTTTTTCCCCTCCCCCTCTGCAACCCTGGTAAGACTAATAGAGGGGGCCTGCCAGGAGATTATGCAAGCCTGGGGCCATGGGCAGCCCCTGGGACCCCTCACTCACCAGGAAAATCATGCCAAAATTTGAGGAAATAGCCAGTATTAATGTTGGAGCCTATTATGAAAATTCTGGGCTGGAGGAGCCAGTCCTGACTGGCCGGGGCCAGAAATCGGATCAGCGCATGATTCAGGTTTTGAACCAGGTTGCAAGCGACTCAGACCAGTTGCCCCTACTCCCTGGGATGGATCCAGGAAGTTCAGATCGCACAAATAGTCAGATCGTGAGTTTGGACCAGGTTGCAAATGACCCAGCACAGTGGCCACAGCCCCCTGGGATGAATCCAGGGAATCTGAACCATGTGAACAGGCTGATTCAGATGGTCAGGGCCCATATCAGTACCAATGACCTGGTTTGGCCCCAAAAATTTGGAAAAATTTGCAAAAGTTTTTTGATCTTTGCCAAGATTTTGGATATCCCCCCACCCTTCCCCCCACCGCCAACCAAATACCATCACTGATCCCCAATCACCCAATCCCTCAGCACCTCCACTATGCGATTCTCCCCATACTTAAGGCAACTGCCCTGTCAAGGGGCGGTTTTTAGTTCATTCTCGAATCTGCCCACGCTTTGCACTAAATAAAACCCAAATACCCCGGACACCTTGCCGCGGCCTCCATCTGTTTACTTTTTAAAATTCCACCAATTGATCCAGCAAAGTGCACCGTTATCCAGAAGATTATCCCAATGTTTGCCAACTGGGTCATCCAGTTTCTCGACCCTGCCATGTGCCAGCAGATTGTATCCGCCATAAACCATCTTGCCCCTGACAACAAAATCACTTCTCCATTCGTTTTTGCATACCTGTCTAATGCAAATCCATCCATTTGCTCCATCGCTGGGATCTCCAAGACAGCTCCCCTGTTAGAGAAGCGCCAGGGCGCCCCTGACCCAGTTCTCAAAAACTTGGCCCCCACACCTGGCTCATCCGCCTCTGGTTCCACCCACCTGAGGACCCTGGAGCACCCCGCCCAAGGGGAGCTCAGCTCTAACACTCACCGCAGGTCCTTTTCCCTCTCTGCCCGCACCCCTGTTTGTGCGGCGGCCCCTGTGCCACCCCTCTCTGGTGTGCAAACTCTCCTGTTTGAAACCAAAGGCCAGAAACTGTGAACCCTGGGAGTTGTCATCCTCCCTGCCTCTCCTGCCCTTGGGGGCTGCCCCCGCAAGACTCAGCGGTTGCCCCCAATGCAACCATCTGGTTTGCCTTGGGGTCTTCAGTACGTTAATGAACCTTTACTTTCCTCATGTCCTCAATAGATCTCCCCTACTTCAAGTCGCTTGACTGCTGTGCCTTTGGCATTCTGGGCTTTCCACTGGGTGCTCACACACCCAGACTGGGATCCCAGTCTAATAATTTAACAGCTGCATCTATGACAGCTGGGGGCGATGGATGCACCTCACATATCAGGAGTTTTCCATTTGATTATCAGCGTTTTTGACAGGCCACAGCTCATCTGAGCAAATTACTTTGTTCTCAACTTTTTAGCAAATCCCAGTTTGGATGAATGCACAGTGGGTGATGGCTTGCTAATCAGGATAATGGTTTGCCCTTCTGAAGTAAGTTATTGCCTTTTGATATTAATTAATTCCTTGGCCTTAGATTTCAGGTGTTCACGCTCAACCTAGAAATTTTTAGTTTTATTGAAAACCTCTTTGAGCTGGGGATTACTTCAACTGGTTTTAAGCTGGCTTAGGCTCAACTGGGTTAAAAATCTTATTTTTGATGTTGCAAACAGTTCCTGGATTAGGAAATTGGTCCACAGTAGTGTCTTGCTGGTCGCAACAACTGCTGGCTTTTATGAGGTAAAATCTTGACTCTCAAAATTAATTAATCTCTCAGCCTTAGACTTCAAGCTGCTTGAATTAATTTCAGGCTAGAGTTTGTCATGACCAGCATCATCTCAAGCCAAGAGTGGAACCAGGTAATCTCAATTATATCTTTTTAGTATCTAGCCAACTTTTGGAGGAGATCCATTGGAATTGCCATGTAAAACCCGCCATTGAGGAGTCATGGAGCTTGTTTCTGCTTTTTAGAAGGTAATATATAATATATTTGAGGTGGGTCAACATTGGGACAGATATACCACACCGAGAATTTTTCTAGCCAGTACAGGTTTTGAACTCAAAACCTGCACTAGGGTGGAAGCAGTTTTACCTGCCCGGCTAACCACCACTGCTTTTTAAAAGGTAATCCCCAGTTGTTTATTCCAGCGTTTTTGGATTTTTAGAGGAACTGGAGGTATTCAAAGCTTTCATGGGGCTCTCAAGGCTTAAGTCCAGCGTCAAATTTAAAACTAGCTTTCAACTTGTCCCAAATTGTTTGGGTCAATAGCTCTGAAGGTTTTTGAAGCTTCCATAGGGATTTTGAAGCTTAATATTATCATAGAGTTTAGAAATTAGCTCTTGACTTGTCCCAATTTCATTGGTTTGAGGTTGTTGAAGCTTGATGACACTGTCAAGATTAAAAATTAGCTCTCAACTTTTCCCCAATTGATTGATTTGATTATTTTGTCAATGTTCATTGGCCAAGTTTAAATGCACATTGACACTTTTGTGTCTATACAGGCAATGAGCTTCGTTTTCACTTTTTTCTATGAAGCAGCAGAAAGTAAAATGGCACAAAAGGTGAATTTTTTTCCAAAAATAGTATATATATTAAAATCAAAAAGCTTTATTAAAGGCTGAGCACTCTTTTTGGTCTGATCTTCATCGCAGGGAACTGGAGAGGGTGGCAAGAATCATTTTGGCTTAGATGAAATAAGCCCAAGTTTTAGTAATGTACACCAGGTTTTCTCTGGGATAGGCGGGTAGATTTGGCGGTGCTCTCTCAGTAGTTGCTTTAGAATCGGTGTAAAAGCGTCATGATTCATAGCATTGTATACCATGTCTAATTCTTCCTCAGCTGCTTCATCTTTTTGAAGGCCATAGTTCATATCTGAAATTTGTTTGGCGGCACCTTAGGCATAATCCTTGATTAAATCAAGCTATTTTTCACAATAGCGCACATCATTTACCCATTGAAAACATTTTAAAATTCTTTCAATTATGTCATCATCATCTCAAATAGTGCATGGCTAAACCTGTCTATAGCACTTGTGACATCCAAGTAAGTTTAAGATTTCTCACATTCCCAGGAGTAGACCTAGCTCATATCTGAGAGGTAGATAGGCTTCTTCTTTTTCTTTGGTATAATTTTTAATTAAATGGGTTGTCTTAAGGGTGATTGACGTCTTCACAGTGGCAACTCAGAGTGCCCAGTAGATATCACCAGGATCACAGACTTGCGCTCTCTTAGCAGCAAGCTGAGGGTAAATAATTAACTGATTGGCTACTTGGAGGTGATAGGCAGAAAACATGGGTGGAATTTAGTCTTCTCTAGAGGTTCAGAGGTTCCTACCAGTTCTCAGTAGGCTGGAAATATTTCTTCAGTACCAAAGAATTGGACTTTTAAACTAAAGATGTTTACGGGTGGTAAAAAGTACTTTGTTTAAAATAAAACGGTACTAATTATAGTACTGTTAAAAGTATATAGGGATTCATGATTCATTGGGAATGGCAAAAAGTGTTTCATTGTTTATTCTTAATTCCCATGTGTTTTTTCCTTCATCACATCCCACTTGGAAGGTCAGCTGAGCTTCTTAATTTCTTGAAGATAGCTTCATAGCATAAGTTAAATTTAGCATTAACCATAAGTAGGAGCTCTTGTAATGGTCCAAGTTTAGAGGTCCAACTTTCTAGATTCCAGATTGAACAGCTGATGAAGATATTGGGAGCTTTGGGCCACACGTGATGATTCATGTGAATGTGGCCCTGAAATTAAGTAAAATATTTAAGAATATGATGAAAATCTTTATTGACAAATTTGGTGTAACTCAGGTAATACTCAAAATTTGAAACCTAAATTGATGATGTAAGCTCAAACCTTAATTCGGACTTATGGGACCATTTGAGAAGCCTGAAGGTTTAGTCCCACATGGAAGCATTTGTCAACCTTTCCACCAGGACAAGGCTTACATATTGGATAGTAAAGATCCTGACGTCAGTGCAGCATTATCACCAGGGTGTCCACTTGAATATAATGTCTTTTAGTTTCACTTTTATACTAAGCCAAATATCTAATCTTATATCTGCCCAGAGATGTGCTGTTTGAAGATTCTGTTTTTCTTGAAATGACTATTCATGGCAGAATGGATCCTGTTAGGCAATTACTAATCTCTTTTGCTTTCAGTAGGGCCTGCAATTGACAACTATCTGTGATCATGAATGGTATGCACTATTGTCATTAAAATTTTGGAAGAATGTAAAATTATGTGCTAAATAAACTATTTGGTAGGATTTGGAGCCCTTTAATAAGTCACAAATTCTTCAATTTAATAAGTGATTTGAGCATTGTGTCATAGAGAGCGCCTAGGCTCTCCTTAATCAAGATCTTCCCTTCTCATACAATATGAGGGTTGAAAACTGGTTATCCTCTTCCCTTACCATCCAGATTGTTGCAACCCCATTTTCTTAGGACTTCCAGGTTGAAGCTCTGGGATTTGGGATCTAGTCTCACTCAGGTCACCAATTAGTGGACCAGTTCAGATTTACCTTGTATTAATTTCTAATCCCTTTACTTTTTCTTGCTCAATTGTGATAATTGCTCATTAAGTGTCATTCAATCATTTCGTCAATACTTGGTTATAGTGATGGACGTTCAAACTTCTCACCGCTTTGATCTTTGATATTTTTGGTTCATCTTCTATTACAAATTCTGACAGTGCCCCACTCAAGATCATGTTGTATTGGGACATAGTTGCAAAGGAACCTACTATTATCCTGGTTGACCATGCACCCTTTTTATATCCACAATGGAATATTCTTCTCCCATATTATACAGAACGCAAGTTGAACCCAACCAGGAGGTGGCAAGCTTGTTAGTTCAGCCACCAGGACGATGATTATAAAATAAGACAAGATCTCCGGTCTTAAAAGGTTGGGAGGGCCACTTATTGGGAATTAAATCACATAGTCTCATTTGATAGCAATTGTAAAATTTTCCTTTAGTTGCAAGCGCTTGTAATCTGATGATCTCATCAGCTAGTGCCCTAGTTGATCTCTTGTCATTTCAATAATGGAGGATTCTAATATTGATTAAACACTGCTAAATAATTGTGACTCTCTCCCATAAAGGGCCTAGAATGGAAATATATTGATTAATTGTTGATAAGCTACTTAATAAGCCAGCAAGGCAGAGGGCAGATAGTGATTCTATCTCATGGGTTGGATGGTTTCCATATTGCGGAGAATACATACTTTTGTACCGTTTGTTTTTCACAGTACCATTAGTTGAGGTATTGTAGGTTTAGTGAAATGCTACTGGTGTCATGGTTAGAAAATGACATCATAATTGAAACAATGTAAAAGACAAAGCAGTATGTTGGGAGGCCAAGAAGGTGAAATAGGAAGGCCTCTCAGACCTCAAGCATATCATAGATCAACGCTGGGTCAAGGCAAAGTATGCCCAGGTATGTGCCTAAGAATGCCAGAGAAGTTCAGCCTGTAACGGACCGGAAAAACACCAGTTCTGACTGCCTTATAATTAAATATTGCTTTGGTGCACTGACAAGCAACCAAAGTGGCCTAACCAAGTAGGGAGAGGTTTGGGACACTGACAAGCAGCCAAACATTTACCACTCATTGGTTAGCTATGCAAATTCCGCTGTGTGGTTGGTCCAACCCAACCACGTGAAAGCTTCCTCTAAATGGAAACACCCAAAAAGACCACAGGTATGCGAGGTATGCAAACCCTGAAACATAATTTATTTTTATGTAGAAACATAAAAACCAAGGGTGTCCGCTGACCAGAACTCGTCTGGGGAGCGCCTAACAATGCTCCTCAGGAAGGGATAGGCTAGGGTCCTCATAGAATTCCAAAGTGAACTTTGGAATGGGCACACACACCTTATAAAGGCAGTGCTTTGGGGACCTCACCGAACTATTGACTAGGCTCACACAAGCCTAATCTACAGCTTGGGAGAGGCACAACTCCGCTTCCAAAACAACCAAACCAGTTTTTTTAAAGCGATATAACTCAGATTCAGAAATTTAAATCCGAGTCAGAATGTAACAAATGAGACAAACTTGCCCGTTACACAGCCCTGTATAACAGCAAGTGCATTAAAACAAACTAGCTTTACAGTGAATGAAAATGGTTCACTTTGGTTTTTAGGTGAATGGGAAATCAAAACCCATTTGGGTTTTTGAAATTACCAGCTTGGGTTGGGTGCTCCTACAACTAATTACCTGAGTTCAATCAATTACCCAGTATAGTGTATTACCCGATGGAAGTGTGCGCCTTTTGGTGCGCCTCAGCTTAGACCCGATTCCCTTGATTTATTTTTTTTCTGAAATCCCTTAGATATCTTATGTCAAGACCAATCTCTCCTATTGGTTGACTTCCATTATAATAAAACCCCCTTTCTAAGTACACCGTTTCTTTATATTTATAATATCTTGGTCTATCCTGTGCGTGGAACTCTTTGTGGAGGGCTCACTCAACGTTAACCATTTAATTATAACTACAAAAAAATTATTTTACCCATGCACCTTTGGGGCACCCATGTTCCCTCCAACCTAGAGCACCTATACTCTCCATCTACAAGCACCATGTGTTTCCATTTTGGTTATTTCCTACCAAGTTAGCAGAATTCGCCCTAGGTTATTATAGCTCTAGCTCTCTGTGCTGGGCATTAGTAACTTTCATACTTGCGACTAGCTTCCAGGTGTTGGCCCTGTGCACCGTGCACCTTTACTCTGGAAACAGGAGAGTTATAGACACTCTCCTTACATTAGTTGACTAACCACTTTACTTTACGGCATGAACTTTTTCCATGTGGGACTTTAACAAAGCATAAATGGTGTACGCCAGCTGTGGGCGTCAACTGTGTTCAGCCGCAACACTGTTTCCTCTTTTTCACAAATAGTAAAGAATCTCGGCGTTATTTTGCCTGCCTTCAACTGGAAAGTACCCACTCTTCTTGCTTGTACCAGGTGGATATGGACACTTCACAGTCTGGAAGTCAGGATTCACTGTTTTGCGCCAAAATTAATAAAGCCAATTTAAATAAATAGGGTTTACTTTGGCAGCACATTCAGATGATGCAGGTGGAATCTTTGAAGATAAGCCTGGAGGTGATGGCCTTGGATAACGGCAGGCAATCTGTTGCTGTAATGGGATTAGGGTCATTCAAAACTAAAAACGCGTTTCATGAAGAAAAAACCATAAATACCTCTGAACCATATTTACTCTCTTATGGCCCAGATATGGAACCTACTCCTGTGTATCAAATTACCCCAGAAATCCCCCGCTTGACCTCTTCAATGATCCGCAGCACTCAAGAGCTTGAAAAGGAACTACGTTTACAATATGAAAATGTATATGCCCCTGCTGAAGATATGGTGGGATATGTGCCCTCAGTAGTTGGTTGCCGAATATCCCTCTCCATTTTATGATTTAAAAACATACCAGAGAGACTTGTTAATGCCAGGTGAAGAGTTCATTGGTAAAGTGCTGGCATTCTCTGCTTTAAATAAAGACCATTCAGGTTATTTTCCACTGAATGCTACCCTTTCATCCCTCTAGGGAAAATCAGCGCCACTATTTGGTGGATACTGGAGCCTCTCAAAATTTTTATGGACCAAAGCCTAGCTGACTGCCTTGAGCTAAGTTACGTACCAGTTGGTATGGTTAGAGAAGGGGCTTCCAAAGGTATTCTTAAGCTGAAACACGGGGTTTAGTGGACTATCAAGTTGGCAACTATCATTTGTCCGACCACTTCCAAGCTATCAAAAACCTCTTGTACCCCGTTATTTTGGGTTTAGAGTTGTAGCGAAATTTTGATGTCAGAACCCGATATAAGAAAATACCCTATTATCACTTTAAAGAATGGTCACAAGTTGGTGATCTCTTTGGCTGAAGCCAACTTTCAGGGCAACTTGCCCCACTGGCCCAATAAGCACCCTTTCATTCTAGCCCCAATGCAGAAGCCCTCTGTGGAGGTTCCCCTACATTCCTGTTTGGAGGGGTTAAAATTTTCGTTTGATGCAGATTCAGCTAACGCACTACCTGATCATTATGAGTTTGATTGTGAGTTCAATCTCACTGTGGATCTGGTGTGTAAATCTTCCCCCATTTTCCCATTGACTTTCCTGGAGGAAGAGGCTTTAGATGTGTGGGTTAAGGATCCGTTAGCCAAAGGCGCGATTTTTCAGCGTACCTCCCCTGTATGCTCCCCACTTAACTTTGTAGAGAAGGCCAATGGAACTTTACGCCCATGTGTAAATTATAGGAACCTAAACAATGTTACTGTACCAGACCTTCATACCATCCCTTTGGATTCTCAGATTGCGCGCTATGTAGAGAAGGCTAAAGTCTATTCTAAACTGGATTTCTTAATGCGTTCAATAATATATGGATTAAAAAAGGATAGGAGTGGTTAACCGCATTCCATACCAGAAAAGGTATTTTCCAGTTTTGGATCAAACCTATGGGCTTAAGAATGCCTATGCTTTCTTACAATGATGCATTGATGCAACATTAAAAAACTTACTGGGGTATGCGCGGTAGCCTACATGGATGATATTCTGGTGTTTTCCCCCTGATCATAAATCCCATCAGTACACCTTTGGCAAGTGGTGGAGAGGTTAAAGGCAGCCTGGCTTACGCTGAAGATCTGTAAATGCGAATTTTTCAAGTCCCAGATCACTTTTCTGGGCAACGTCGTGTTTGACCAGGGACACATGATAACTCCAGACAAGGAGAAGGCAATTCGTGAGTGGCCCACCCTTACTCCAGTCAAGGGATTGAGGAGTTTTTTGGGAATATGTACGTTCCTCAAGAAGTTCACTCCCAATCTTTCTGAAGCGGCAGCACCCTTGTATAAGACCAGTGGGGCAAAGGTGCTTCAGTGGTCCCCCGTTTTGGAGGATGCTTTCCAAGCAGTGAAGTGCACCCAGCAGTCCACGTCCATTCTTTGCCATGTTGATCCTTCAAAAGAGTTCAAAGTCTACTGATGCCTCCAACTTTGCCATAGCGGCTGCCTTGTTACAAGTAGGTGAAGATGGTCTAGAGCATCCAGGGGAATGTTTTTGCCAGGAAATTGTCTTTGGCAGAGTTAAAATAAGCTGTTTACAACAAAAAGTTACTAGAAGTGGTGGAGGCGTTACCTTATTGGCGTCATCACTTGCATGACTCTCTTCCAACCTTTCCATATATGTACAGATCACCGTAACTTACTGTACTACCGCGCTCCTCATGTCCTAACTCCATGGTAGACCCGTTGGCATGAGACCATTGCCCAATTTGCATTTTCTTATGAGTTCACCAAGGGCAGGGAGAATGGGTTGGAGGATGCTTTGAGCCGCAACCCTTCTTTAGCCCCTGACCCCAAGGAGGTAGAGGTGCACAACACCCAGCTGATGATTCTGCTAGGAAAAATTATATCTCAACTTCCCTCTTCCACAGCTGGCATGCCAGCGCTTGAATCTTGGAAAATGTGTAAGGTTACAGTATGTTCAGAAAGATAGTTCGTTTCTCAGCCATTATCAGCCAAATATACTATGGTACTTGCTAAGTGCGCACTGAATCAGGAGGATCTCACCAGTGGTTATCATTTAAAGAATGATATGTTGTGGTTTCAGGGGCGCCTATGAGTTTATGCTGGACCACTTCACCTGGAAAGCATCTGGGACCATCATGAAGGAATCACCGTTGGTCATCCTGAAAAAGCAAAACCTTGGAGTTAATTTGATCCACCTACAATTGGAAGGGATTACCTGCTCAGGTGGGACGATATTGTAAAGAGTGCTTGATTTCAATCAGTGAAACCAAATCGTCAACCTTTAGCGGGTTTGTTGGTACCAGTCCAAAAGGCTGAAGGGCCCTGGACTTCCCTATCGGTGAATTTCATTGTGGATTTACCTGTTTCTTATGGTTATGAGGCCATCATGGTGGTGGTGGACCGTTTTACATAGTTCACACACTTTATTCCTTGATGAACTACAATAACCACAACTGAGATGGCTAGGCTCTTTGTCACTCATGTGTTTGCGCTTCATGGGATTCCCCAAGAAATTACTAGTGATTGGGGACCCCAGTTTATTTCCATCTTTTGAGAAGAGTTTGTAAGATTCTCCAAATTCGCCCCTGCCATTCAACTGCCTATCACCCTCAATCATATGGGCAGACTGAACGAGTAAAATAATGCTTGGAACAATTCCTGCGGTGTTACACTGCCACGGATCATTCATATTGGGGATTTCACCTTTTTATGGCCCAGTTTAGCTACAACAACACTTTGCATTCTTCGATTAGTTGCTCCACATTTTTCGCCAACCATGTTTTTAAACCTGCCTTTAACACGAAGCCCAGTTATGGATCTAAAGTTGAATTGGTGTTGGACTTTGCCAAGACTATTAAGAAAGTACACCAGGGGTTTCCACAAGTTTGGAGGCGACAATGCAAGTGTATAAGGAGAACGCTGATGGTAAGTGACGAGTGGGTCCAGCGCACAAAGAAGGGGATCTTGTGATGCTTTATGCTCGGAATATCCCTATCAAGCATCAATGCAAAAAGCTGAGTCCAAAGAGGATGGCCCTTACCGCGTGGTTAGAAAGGTGGGCCACGCCTCATACAAGTTAGATCTTCCCTCTTTTTTTAGATCTTTTATGTCTTTAATGAGAGCAAATAGACGTTGTTTGATGGCCCCCACCAGAGACTCCTGAGGCTTATCTAGTGAATGGGGCACCAGAGTGGGAGGTAGATGAAATAGTAGTTTCCCGCCTTGTTAAAAGAAGGCTTGAGTACCTGGTATTGTGAAAGGGATTTAATGCTGCAGAAAACAGTTGGGTACCAAAACGTGACTGTGTACATGCCCACGACCTGATAAAAGCTTAAACACAAGCGTTTTCCCCAGGCCGCTGGATCTCAATAAAAGCAAACCGTTGCTGCAATGAAGTTGGCCCCAGTACACAAGAACTTTTCTTTGGCGCAAGCCCCTGGAGGTGGGTTTTAGCCCTGAAAGGAGGAGAGGGTAATGTCATGGTTAGAAAATGACATCATAATTGGTACCAATGTAAAAGACAAAGCAGCATATTGGAAGGCCAAGAAGGTGAATTTGTAAGGCCTCTCAGACCTCAAGCATATCATAGATTTACGCTGGGTCAAGGCAAAGTATACACAGGTTGGTCCCAAGGATGCCAGAAAAGTTCAGCCTGTATAACAGCAGGTGCATTAAAATGAACTAGCTTTGCAGTGAACAAAAATAGTTCACTTTGGTTTTTAGGTGAGCGGGGACTCAAAACCCATTCAGTTTTCGAAATTTCCAGCTTGGGTCAGCCACTCCTACAATCAATTACCCAAAATTGGTTGATTACCCAGTATAGTGTATTGCCCAATGGAAGCATGCGCCTATTGGTGCGCCTTTTCTTAGACCCGCTTCCCTTAATTGATTTTTTCTGAAATCCCTTAAACATCTTATGTCAAGGCCAATCTCTCCTGTTGGTTGACTTCCCTTATAATAAAACCCCCTCGCTAAGTACACCGTTTCTTTATATTTATTATATCTTGGTCTATCTGTGCGCAGTCCTTATGGAGGTCTCACTCAACGTTAACCATTTAATTATAACTATAACAAATCTATCTACCCATCCACCATTGGGTCGCACAGGTTCCCTCCAAACTAGGGCACCTATACTCTCCCTCTACGAACAACACGTGTGTCCATTTTGGTTATTTCCTACCAGTTAGCCAAATTCACCTCAGGTTATTATAGCTCTATCTCTCTATGCTGGGCGTTATTAACTTTCATACTTGCGACTAGTTTCCTGGCATTGGCCCTGTGCACCGTGCACCTCCACGCTGGAAACAGGAGAGTTATAGACACTCTCCTTACAGCTGGTCCAAACAAAGAAGCTAGTTCTTGTAATACTTGCGACATAAGATATACCTGTTATCAAAAATAGAGCCCTTGGACATAGATGTTGTTTGAAAAACAGAGAAGAAAAGGAATAAAACTGTAGCTTTTGCAATGACAGAAGAAACAGAGATAGCGTCAACACACTTGGTTAGGTGGTCAATAATGAAGAGAATACATCAATGGCCATGGAAACCTGTGGATAAAGGCCCTACTAAGCAACACAGACCATGCTAAATGGTGACAAAGGAGCTACAGATGGATGATGATAACGGGGGCATGGATGGTCGTGCATCCATCAGGTTAGACATGCTTCTAATACTACATTTTTAGTCTCTAGAATCTAGTATTATTAACAATTCTTTCTCAGATGAATATGTCTTCTTGACGGCCTCTTCATCTTACTTTGGAGTGGCCTTCAAGAATGATTTTAATTTTATAGGGCAGCCACACATAAGAAAATATTTTCTGTTGAATAGCTTATAAAGTATTTTATCCTCAATTTATTTATCCTTTGCCATAGCTTGTTATTCACCTTAGTCTCCAGTGTCTCCAGCTAGCATGAGTTAAGATGTACAATCAGATCATACAGACAATTTTTAGGTACCAACATGAACAATTTTAGTATCAAAAACAATCCATCTGCGTTCTGGTGAGTAATACTGGCGTGATGGACCCATAACTGGAAACTGAGAACAAGAGATTTCAGGAGGAAAAGCATCAGGAAAAAGGTACCATAACAAGGCAAAGTAATTAAGTAAGAGGAAGCAACGTCTTAGGTTATCTTGGTTATTCTTCCAATGAAATTTAAACAAAACGCACACCAAACTTATGACAACCATCAGGGACATTAGTCCCTAAGAGTTGGGGCAGGTAGCGTAAGAGCTGCAGAAGAACGCGGTGAGATAAGATGCAGCGGAGTCAGCGGAATAGGCCATGGCATGGGGGCAATTTTGCGCCCAGGGTGCAAGTTAGACCAAAATTGGGAAAGGAGTCCAGCCATTGCGACAGTTTCATCCAAGTTTTTTAACAAAAATAAACAGAAAAGTATGGGAAAACTTGAGTAAATAATCCCTAAACTTTATTAAACTTTAACTGTCTATCTAAAATAAACAAAGCCTTTCTTAGCTTGGGCCTAAAATATAAGGGGAAGATTTCTGATCGTTTCAAAATAATTATCAAAACCTGACTTGAGCTTTAAAAATTTTGCTTTTTTAACACAATTAAAATTTTATAATTTCAGCTGAATTATGGAACTTTGTATCAGGTGATTTTCCAGATTTTGGGTCGACTTCCACAAGATTTTATGCCTCTGAAGAGTTTTTTCCATCACCCTGACTGGAAAAGCCAGAACTCATTTCTGGTCAATGACCTTTGAGAGGTCATCCATTATTTTTAAGGGTTCTGGCCTTGGCTCCAAGGGATTATTGGACTTAACTATAGTTGGGCGTTCAACACAAGGAAACATGTCACTAATTGTGACAGGAAACAGTGAAGTTATAATTCTGTAGCTGTAGAGCCAATCTAAAGAGCCTCCCTTAAAGATCTTTCATCTCTTGGAGCCATTTGTTGATAGAATGATCAGAGATGATGGTTTTCAAAGTCCACAGCTCCTGATATCAAACTGGAATGGGTCATATATCCTTTTAGTACAAAAAAACTCAAACCCTAGGGTCCTGCCCCTTACCCAGATGATGACCTAGGGCATACCCTAGACATAATTTGGCTAAATGCTGATCCTCCTTTTTTAACATGTTTTTTTTCAAAAAATGCTCCCAAGCCCAAAATTACCCTAGTTTCAGAATCTGAAGGGTACCATATTGAAAATGAGGCAACTCTGTTTTAATTTGAGATTTTAGGAAAATTAGTGTAACAGTCACTACTCCACCAAACAGGTGGCCCAATCAGGGGCCACCTCTGGTGAAACAATTTGACATCTGGGATAATATATGCGAAAATGAATTGTTTATTGTTTAAAATTGAGCACAAAGCCAAACAGAAGAGTCATAAATGAGAATTTGTTTTACTAAAAAATAGTATGTCAAGTATATTCAGCTATTTGGGACTTATCCAAAATTTTGAGAATAACATAGAAGCTCAGTTAGTATTAATGCTATGGAAGATATAAAGAAAAACCACTGATTAGAATCTTATTAAATGGAAATTAGAGTTAAAACTGGTATTCACAGATTTAAGAAATCTCAATTTTTATTTTATTTAACCAAAGCCAACCAGGGGATGAACAATACCAAAATCAAAACTCCAAAATTAAACCAACTAAAAGATGAGTTAGCTGCCATTTTTGGGCAGCAAGACACAAAGGTAAAATGAGAAAATTACCTACCAGGTGGCATAGCGGCGAGCTGCATATCCCATCATGGCAGAGGGGGAGAGGGGATTAAGCGGGCCATCATCAGACTCAGCATTGTAGAGGAGGATCAATGCTGAGAGTAAGGGGGTTGGGGAATCCACAGGATGAGGGTCGAGGTGGAGTAGATAATTGTTTAGACCAACGATTTGGGCCTGGATTAAAGCCTCTATGAGTTCAGCAACGTAGTGTTCAGCCTAGATGCAGGCTTTGAGAAGTTGTTCTAACTTTGCAGTATCTGATCTTGTGGTGCGTTTGGATGGGGAAAAATCTGCCAGCTCTGTGACATGCTTGACAGTGGTGGTGGCAGTTTCATGGAGGCTTTGGATTTCCTCTTTTGTGATAGGAGGAAAAATGGAGGGGAATAATGGGGTGTGCAGCCCTTTTTTAAATTCCATGACAGATTTTGCACACAGTATGCGAAAATGGTGATAATTGGGAGCATCCACCATGACTGCGGCAAGGTTTGGTCACTTTGGAAAAATGATTTGGGTTTGGGGACATATCAGTTGGTTGAGGCTGGGGTATCAAAGTCTGAATTCTTATAAGGTGTTAAATTAATTGGGTAACTTGGCAGTGGGACAATTTCACCAGATTTGGTTACTTCCTTCGATATATTCCAGGGATTTTGGTTGATTTGGGAATATATGTTGATATGTACTTTTTTGGTAGGCTTTAGCTAGGGTGATTTTTTGAATTGAACTGTGGTCCAATCCTGAACCCAATTGGTTGGCACGGGTGTGCATTGGCCAGATTGTATTTGAGGTACTAGATTTTTTTTTGATTTGAGTGCATGGCCGTGGGGGTGGGGGCAGCTAAAATCCCCACTCAAACACTGTTGGTGTGGCCTCATGGGTGGTGTTGGCCATGTTCGCTGAGTGTGAATTATATTGGCATGCCTTTTTGGTGTGGTATAATTCATAGCAGAGGGGGGAAATTGTGAGACCATTATTGGTGTGGGCCCAAAAAATTAGTCAGGTGTGGATGGGTTATAGGCATGCGGTGGGATGTGCTGGGCCATATCAAGCTGGTGGGGGGTAATGGTGGCCATTGCCTGAGGTGCTACGAGGCGTTCAGCACCACTTTGGATGATGAATTGGAGGATAGAGTTTTCGCTGTATGTGGACAACCCTGACATCAACTCCTCATAGAGTGTTTGAGGGGGAAGGTGTGAGGGGAGGTTCACAAAGGTTACCACAAGTGTAGTATCATTTGGGAGGCGTGTTTGGGTGGTGGTAATAGGGGTATTTTTATAGATTAATTGTGTAGCTGCTGCAGTGGCTGTGTCCTCTTCAGTGGGGAATCCAATGTCAAAATAGCTCTTATATAGCGGAAGTTGATAAACCCTGCAGGCACAAAGGTGGCCATTTCCAGCTCAATTATCGCTCTACCAGTGTATGGGAAGAGACATCCATACTCGATGTAGAGGCAAAAGTGAATATAGATTGGGGTAGGGCTAGGAGTGGGGGCAGGTTGGATGGGCTAGCGGGGTGGAGTGCTAAGTTCCTTGGGGGGACATAGCAGCTAGATGTTTTTGGCAAACTGGATGAGCCAGTCTGCATTCGTTTACCTGCTGGGCAGTAAAAGCTATTGGATTGAGCTCCACTGCCCTATACTGGGGCAGCAGGTGGTGGATCTGAGGACATAAATTTGGAGATTGGTGTGGTGAGGCGGTGGTGGAAAATCGACTTGTTTTTTCTAAAATTGCTCAAAATCAATGTTGAGAGGAAAGAAAAAACAAAAAGCAGCCATTTTCATACTATCTAAATTAGGCTTAGTCACCTCCCCCTTCCTGTTACAACATAAAACCCAGTACCCTGCTAACATTAGGGTGAAGGTTTAATCTCTTACATATTTTTCCATCAAATTTTATTGAAAAAGTTCGAGCTTTTATTTTTTCACAAATAAAAATCACAAAAAGTGTACTGCTAAGTATTATGACTTTGGAAAAGGTCCACCAGATAGCCCTTTTTGAAGAGAAAACTATAGTGGGAACTTCTGTCAGCTCTCTAATCTTTGTAGCTCAACCAACACTATAAACACACTACACCCACTCTCACCCTGAAAGGAGAACCAAGACCCCTCTCCCACCTCTTTTTAGTTACCCTTAAAGGTTGAACATAGACTTGAGTATGGGGCTTTTGTGATGGGTGTTCATGCATATGCTCATAAAGCCCAGTTTTTTCAGCTCGCTCAAGTCTTAACATAATAACACAACAATTAAATATAAATTTTGATATATAGTACACAATATGGGGCCAATTGTTTCAGAAAAAGATTTTTTTACTAACCAAATGCTTTATATCCACTCCCATGGTGCTGAAGATTCCATAATAGTTCATATGAATTATTCTTCTATCAAAAGGATTCAGTCCCTTATAAAAATATTTCAAATGAACCTTTAGGAATGGCTGCAATTCCTATAGAGCCTAAGGATCCAGCAATCACAACCTTCTCATCTCGCTTGCTCACAAGGTTGAATAATAGCGCTGGGTAGACCCAGTGTATGAGGAAACTCTCAGATGCATAGCCCTTATCAGACCTTAAAGACACTGAATCCATTCCTCTGTAGTATTCTTTGGAAGCCGCTATGCCCACCCAGTACATAAACGGATACACAGAGGGTATGGAAAAGATTCAAGGCTAAAAAATCAGATCAAACCATCTTTACCCACATTGAGTTGAATAAATTTAACCGCGCTCAAGCCTTGTTCCCCTTTCATATTAAAGTAGGACAGCGCAGAGTCACAGTAAATGCCCTGATGGAAACTGGAGCCACAGGGAACTATATTGATATATAAGTTATGAAGGCGTTGGATCTTGAAATTACCCCTGGTTCACCCAACGTAGGGGCAACTAGTATTCCCATGCTCATACTTCCCTTTACAAACCAATGTACTTGATTGCCTAAGTGTATGAATTCATGGCAAATTTTGCAGAAATACTAGAACTATTATACCCAGTGACTTTGGGAATAGGATGATGGCGCGCCAGTCAGTGAGTATTGACTTATAGCAGAACATGTAGCCTTCACCTTTATTATCTTAAAAGTTAATTCCCAACCTCCCACATTGGCAACAGGAAGTGATTTAAGGGCAATAATGGAATATATTCCTAAAAATGTTGTGCTTAAGTTACCCACTTTGCTTCATATTCTCGCACCCTAAAATCAGTTTAAGATGAGGAAGGCGCTATACAGCTACCAAGCCAATCGGAATTTGATCTGAGATTCAGCTGACAGTTGCCCTCATCAATATCAATTGACCCTCATATACCTACATTGATGAAAAAGATTAGGGATTGAAGAATTTATTGACAATATGTAAATTTAGGGATGGATGACTAAGAAAACCTCTATCAAGTCATCTCTAGTAATTTTAGGAAAATTAATGGAACTCTAAGACCTTGTGTGGATTATGGGCACCTGAATAACGTTACAGTTCCAGATATATATCCACTACTCTTAAAGCTGCATTAAGTAAAGCAATTTGCAAAGTCCAAAGGTTTCCTTAACTAGGCTTGGTGAATGCTTTTCATTAAGTGCTGATAAAGCTTGGCCAAGATGGCTGATAGCAATCTGCACCTAGCATAGAATATACTAGTTTTGGGTTATGAATTTTAGTTTTAAAATACAGCAGCTGTCTTTCAGAACAGCACTGATGACGCCCTGAAAGGTCTCTTGTTTTCCTGCACAATAGCATTACAGATGACATCGTAGTCCAATCTCCTAACATTTAAATATAAGTTAAGAATTTTATGGATGTAGCAGCAGCACTCCAAAAAGCTGGTAATGTTGCTAAGCCATCCAATTTCTGTTTTAAAAATGAAGTTCAATTAATAGACAGCTTGATACTAAAGATGGTTTTTTCATCGTGCCTTCCAACCTAGATACCATCCGCTCATGGACAAACTGGTGACGCAGAAACAACTGCACAGTTTCATTGGCTCAATCGCTTCACTTATGAGGTTCTCACCACCAATCTTTAAATCAGCTTAACCCCTTCACCCTCTTACTATCAAAATTACTCCTTTCATTTGAACTCCCAAATGTCAACAAGAAATTTATGCAATAAAGGACGATTTCACCACCGCCCCTCTTCTCTGCCATAATAATGAAGATATGACTTTTATTGTGAATTGTGACGCCTCTGAGACCGCAGTTAGTGCCATCCTTTTGCAAGAACATGAGGGTAGATATCCTGTGTTTTACTTTTCTAGTAGTTCAGCGCTACAGATCACGCACAAGCTATCTATTATAAAGAGTTGGATGCTGTTTCTTTGCTATTGATACACTAAAGGTACCTTTTCTTAGGGCACCAAACATACTGTGGTTGTGAACAAAGACCATGAGTCACTTACTTTCTATTGCATACTCCAAAGGTTGGCACATAGGCAGACCAGGTCTCATCATGATCTTCTAAGCTTCAATTTCAAATATATGAGTTTGTCAAAGGGGCTACCCATATTCTACCTGACATCCTTAGTCATAATCCCCTAATGAGCCCTCTTTTAACTCAGACTCTGACTTAGTCATAGTAATTCCCCTTAAACAAATCATGTATTCTCATCTTTCAGCCATTGTCACGGTTGCTTCCCCCAAATACAATCCTAAATCAAGTACTTCACCCCAAAAACCTCATGTCAGCTTAACAGTTCTCTTGACTGTAACTGAGGTTTAAAATGAACTCAAAACTGAGAATTTAGTGGAAACGTCAATGAAGTTGGAAAGATAGGGTGAAATAGACTAATTTATTGAGTTAAAATTATTTGATGTTTATGTGCTAGTGGGGACACAATGCTGAGAGGACCTCTATTGCCCCACATGATCAAAGTACCCCACATTTTTTTAAATCAACTGCCTTGTTGACACTACAATTGCGCTCTGTCAGCACCATAACTGCAATTTTGGGGGCCACAGCTTTTGAGATTTGAGAAGTAGAGGTGCAATTCCAAATGGCATCTCCATTGATTCTTGAGCTCGTGATTATCCATGAGCAAAAACCCCATCAGTGCAAGGACAGTTTTTTGTGAAATCTTGGAAGTCAAGATATTGAAGCTCAATTAAGGATTATAAATATTGACTCACTCATCATCTTAATACTGAAAACGCTCTCTTCAAAATCCTGTCAGAGGGGCTATAGAGACATAGAACTTGGTCATGCATTCGGTTTACCCCTGTCTTCTGATTGACTTTGGCAATGAAATGTTAAGAGTTCTCCTTACAAATGAACTTGTAGGGTTCAGACCAGAGAACGAAGAGCTTATTCTGTCATCCTCCAGGTTGATGGTGATAAAGAAAACTAGGTCACTTAATTGGAGGATCAGTAAAGAGGGTCATCCGACATTAAATCAAAATATCTTCCTTTCTGTGTTGGTGACAATTTCCTGAGTGGCAAGGACTTATAGAAAGAAAATCTCATCGTCTAAGGCCCTTATTGTCAAATTTGGATTTCACAGATATGGAGGTATCAAGTAGGGGCTGAATGCTACTTATTAATTGAGAGAACACCTTTATAGAGCTTTGATGATAACATATTAATAATAGATAATAGCTTATCTGGTAAGCTAGCAAGGCGCTGGAAGATAGTGGTACCAGCACGTAGGGTCAGAGGCAGCCATCTTCTGAATAATAGAAACAAAAGTTCCATAAGCATGATTTCACCTCAATGGTTGAGGGATTATAAAGGCGTTGAAACTGGTTAGCCCCAAAAACGAAGTTTTTCTTGGACTACCTGAAAGGTGAAGTTTAGCCCATTGTCTGAAAGTAGAGTCTCTGGGAATCCATTATCAGGATTCCCCTATACAATGTGGAAGCCTTGTCACAGGGAGATTGGCAGATATGAGCATGTGGGAATTGATTTTTGTGCCACCCATATGATCCAAACTTTAGGCTTAATCTCACATCATTAGGCTTAGATTTTGCATTTATGGTATTACCTGAACTACTCCAAACTTGGATAATAAGCTTTTAATTATATTTACAAGTTTTTACCTAATTCTGAAGCCACATTTATACAACTCTATCATCAGTGGACCAAAAATAACAATATTTTAATCAGCTTTCACTATGGAATCTAGAAAGTTGGAACTTTATAGCAGGACTTCCAAAAGAGCACCTGTTTAAGGTTGATACCAATTAAACTAATATTACTAAAATATTACAAGGAGATCAGGAAGCTCAGCTAACCTGACAGGTGGAGTGAGATGATGGACAAACACTTGGGAATCAAAAATGTTCGATTGATCACTCTTTAAAATTCCCAATGAATCATGAAGTCCCCTTTACTGTCAATGGTACTATATATAGTAGTGTTTTATTTTTAATCAAGTACTTTTTAGCGGAGTTTGTTAGTTATTTTATTTTTATTTAAGTTCCTAATTTTATTCCAAAGAATAAATCTAATCCTTTCTGCATCTTACAAAATCCCTGCCCTCTTGGCTAACTTAATGCACTAAGCCTCTTGCAATTAGCCGCTATGTCAGGCTCCACAATTGTGGCACCTGCAAGCGCATCAGGAAATAGCGCAACATCTGGTTCTCACTGTCACAGTCCAGAAAAACCCCAGTTCCAACCACCGTATAATTTTACATATTGCTTTGGTGCAAAACAAGCAACCAAAGTGGCCTAACCATGTAGGGAGAGGTTTGGGGCATCAACAGCGCCAAACATTCACCTACTATTGGTTGGCTATGTAAGTCCTCTGTGTGGTTGGTCCAACCCAACCACGTGAAAGCTTCCTCAAAACAAAACACCCAAAAATATCACAGGTATGTGAGGTATGTGAACCCTGAAACATCCTTTATTTTATTTTAGAACATAAAAACCAATGGTCCCCGCTGACCAGAGCTCGTCTGGGGAGCAACCAACAATGCTCCCCAGGAATGGAATGCTAGGGTCCTCATATAATTCCAAAGTGAACTTTGGAATGGGCTGACATGCCTTATAAAGGCAGTGCTTTGGGGACCTAACCTGAGTTATTGATCAGGCTTTCACAAGCTCCATCTACAGCTCAGGCGAGGCACAACCCAGCGCCCAAAATGACTGAACCAAAAATATTTTCTAAAGTGATTTAACTCGGATTTAGAAATTTGAATCTGAGTCAGAATGTAACAAATGAGACAAACTCATCCGTTACACTCACTACAAGGGCAATTTTGAGTCACACCCTGAGTAAATTACCTCAGCTTTGGACAAAAAAGAATGAATCTACCTCAGCACTCCAGGTTTAGATATTCTGACCTACCTCCTCTGTGATGGTTAAGACACAGTAACTGTGGATACCAACTTTTCAAAGAAATCCATTGAGTGTGACCCTAAAGACTTTGTATACTTCTGAAATCCCAGTAAGCTAAAACCTTTGCTTGACCTGTTAAGAACGCCTGAAGAATTTGGAAAGATGTTATTGAGCAAAATGCTAGCATCATAAAGAAAAAGGATTAATTAAGGCGGCATTTTATTACAAGGATTAAGCACTATTTTAAGGAATATGGGATAATAGGAGAAAGGAAGCCTTTGATTATATCACTGATAAGAATGAATATTGGACACTAGGACCTGTTTGCTGTGATATAAACGTCATGTTAAAACATCCTTTGGCTTTAATTAAAACAGAAGAAATAATTTAAGCAACAACTTGTCATCCAGTCAAAGAGAGAAGATAAAATTAATCAGAATGCTTAGATTTAACAAAAATTTGATTCTACTACTGACAATAATATTTATTTAAAGTAAACAAAACCAAAGTCCTTATTTTTGATGTTGTTTCACATTATCCTGTTTCAGAACAGAAAATGGAAGTGAATTTTATTGGTTGTTTGGACTTAAAAGTGCCAGATGACAAATCAAACTTTGCCAATGAGCATTGACAGAACAACTAAGCCCAATCAGATTAGTAAAAGTCAAGAACTAGTTCCTGTCTTGTCAATGGCATCAAATTTTTATAACTTCATGGAAGCTTTGAATAACACCAGTGCCTCAAAATGCCAAAAGTACCAGAAAAAATACACAGGACTTACCTTTTCTCAATTATAATAGTTACAATTTTGATGGCTGGGGGGTGAAAGGCGAGTCAGTAAGGGCGTATGGCTACCAACCTGAAGGTTGTGGGTTCAATTCCCGCCCTTCGCACATTGATTGGGGTGCCAGCCAAAGGAAGCTATTGGCGGTTAGTAGGTCTAATAACACGAAAACCTTACCCATGACGCAACCAGAAAAATTTGAGTCCAGATCCGGAGGTGGAAAAACTTTCTTTGATGGAGTTGACCCTGTTCAGGTTTCATGTCATTTCTTTCTTTTGGCAATGCCTGTCCCCTGGTTGGCTTGCCTTGGTTAAATAAATAAATAAACAATTTTGATGGCTCCTCGCTGGAAAGTCTGTCTCCCACAATTCCAATGAATCTCCTAAAAAGATTGGGTCAGATATTGGCAAAAGGAAGTATAAATATTACCTGGTTCAGTTCCTCAGCTTGAGATAGCGCCAGTTTTGGCAAATTAGGCTCACTTTAAATTTGATTGAAAAAAAATGAAACCATAAATGATGCCAGTCCTAACAAAACGTGGACCACAAATATTTTGAGTGGCTAGCGTTTCAAGACTGAGGACTCAACTTTTAACATTAAAGTTTTGTACTTACATTGAAATGGCAAAAAGCAGACCCTCAACTGCAAGGCACAACCCATGGAGCATTCACTTAGACTTGTATTTAATCTCAAATTCGGAAAAAGGTTTTCAAACCAGATGAGACTATGCTGGCTAATGAACTGGTTAAAGGATCTCCCCAGCTTGAAGAGGTTTCTGATACCACTTGTATTATCCAGATTGAGCGCGACCCGTACCAGGAGACAAAAATGGCAAATAAAGCTAAGCTGAATACCTAAAGCTGGGCCAAACCTCCTTTAGCGGACTCTGGGGCAATTATGAGTCTAGACCCTCCCAGTGCACTCTCATCTTGAAAAAATCCTTGAGGACACCAAGACAGCCCATGCCAAAACCAAGGAAGAGCTCTCAATGTGCCAGCCAAGTTAGTTGAAATGAAGGTGGCCATAAAGAACTCTCTAATAAGCTGCTGAAGGGTGAGATTGAATTGATAACTGGACTTAAAAGGACCTATCAATCACTATGTGGTTTCTTGTGACACCCTCCACCAACCTAGCAGCCACGCCCAAGGGCTAGATTTACCCTCTTGACGGCAAATATTCTTTAATGATTTTTATTTAATACTTGAAAAACTTACCAATGGCGACAAATCACAGATGGTGCTGGCCTAAACATCATCACCATGAAGTTTTATACGCATGATTCCAAGTGTGAGGACGCTCAACTCCAAAATAACTTTCAGCACATAGCACAGGCTCTACTCATTATGAATATCCGGCTGGCTCAAACCTTAACTGACCATCATCAGATTGTAACAATCAAGTTTGTCTCAATAGTTGCATTTTGACTCAGATTTGGAAGATCCAAATCTGAGTCAAATCGCTTTAAAATATTTTTGGTTTGGTCGTTTTGGGCGCTGGGTTGTGCCTGAACCAAATTGTAGATTAGAATCATATGAGCCTAACCAATGTTTGGGTGAGGCCTCAAAGGGCAGCCTTTATAAGGCGCTTGCCAATTCCAAAGTTCACTTTGGAATTCTAACCCTAGCATTCCCTTCCTGGGGAGCATTGTCAGTTGCTCCTCAGAAGAGCTATTGTAGGCGGGCCCTTGTATTATCCTGAATAAAAATAAAGGATGTTTCAAGGTTTGCATACCTCACTTACCAGTTGGTCTTTTTTGGGTATCTGGTCATGGAGCTTTTTAAGTGGGTTGGGTCAGACTAACCCCCAGAGGACCTTGAATAACCAGCTAAGATTAGGCAAAGTTTGGCGCTTTTGGTGCCCCAAACCTCTCCCTACTCGTGTAGGCTACCTTGGTTGCTTGTTGGTGCACCAAAGAATTATTTTAATATACAGCAGTCAGAACTGGGGTTTTCCATCAATTACACAGATAAACAATTTAAAGCTCTAAGATAAAATGCATCTTTCAATCTATTATGAATATACCACAAGTACATCAAAGATTAATTGTGTCAATTATTTTAATAGGCCCAATATTTACTCCACTTGGGCAAAGCTCAAGGGGGCTCTGCTGGGATTCACCCTATGAAAGATGGAAGCTTTGTACCGGGGATAAGATTGGAATATATGAGCACACAGGACTTGACTTCCATGATACCTAAATGGTCTAAAGTTAAGGCTCAACCTCACGTCATTGTTATAGACTAAATTTTGGGTATTACCTAGATTACTCCAATTTTGGTTAAAGAGCCTTCAATTTTATTCACGAATTACTTACATGTTTCTAAAAAGATTTATATGACTCCATCATAGGTGGACTAAAGATCCCAATATCTAAATCAGCAGTTTACTAATGAATCTAGGAAATTGGTCCCCTATATCAGGACTATTGGTTGAGCTCCTGTTTGAGGTAAATCAATTTTACTAATGCTATGAAGATATTACCAGGAGATCAATAAGCTCAGCTGCTCAACAGTTGGGACGAGATGATGGCAAACCAACTGGGAATTAAGGGTGGTTGATAAATCACTCTTATCTGGGACCATCTAGTACTAAAAAAAGATAAATCACTCTTATCAATCTCCAGAGAATCATAATTTCCCTTTTACTTATACTGTACTATATATAGTACTGTCTTATTTAGAATTTTAATTTTATTTGAGGTGGGCTGACCATGGGACAAATATACCACACCAAAAGAAAGGATAGGGAGTAGGGAGCAAAAATATAGGAGTGGAGGACGAAACCCAAGTACTGGGGGTAAAACCTTCCTGCATGTGTTGTGATAGGCCTGAATTGCATGGGCTAACTTCACTAATTTGCTTGGTCAGACTGAGGCATGGTGCGCAGATCAACATGTATTGATATCCTACTCTTGGCACAGAAATGAAATTTCTGCCATGATGGGATTTGAACCTGAATTGTGAGGGTGATAGTGAGACTCCCATACTGACTATGCCACACCCTCTACTGCCTTATTTTTAATCAAGTACTTTTTTAGTGGAGTTTATTAGTTATTTTTTTGTCTTAATTTTATTTCTAAAGAATAAATCTCATCCATTGCTGCTTCTTACAAAGTCCCTGTCCTCTAAGCTGACTGTGATGCACTAAATCTCTTGCAATTAGCCACTATCTCAGGCTCCTCAATGATGGCACCTGCAAGTGAATCAGATGGAAGCGTGACATCCATTCTAAGTGAAAATGGTTCAGAAAAGGAATTGGGCCATGGCTTTTGTGGTGGCAGCAGAAATAAGATTGCTTTGACCCATTTAGTTAAATCGTCCTATGCTAATAGGACATATTTATGGCTATGTAACCTGGTGGGAAAAGGGCACACCACATCGTTTCTGACAACATTGATTGGATTAATGGGCCACAACTGAGAGTTGGTACTGAAGACTAGCCCAATCCTGTGTTTGATAAGTCATACAGGCCTCTAAAAACTTACTGGATAGTCTCAACCAAAAGTTCCCAATAGCATTGATTTTTTGCCATTTGTAACTCTTTTTTACTGCACCATAGTCAAAAATAATGCGTCCCTCAAGAATAACATCAATTTGGGAAGAATGGCAGATATAAGGGAGCCATTTTTTTTGTTAATTTTATTATATAACATCACCACTTGGATTTGGTTCTTTTGGCCCATTTTTCAGAGCTCAGTTTGGACTACAGGTGTTTCCAACTCCCATCACTCAGCCAGAAAATTAACTAGTATAGTTGGTCTTCTTTAGGAGTTAAGGCGGCCAATATCACCGTTTTCAAAAACATTGACATTCTGATGAATCGCCCCTTGCACGATGGACAATGGTAAAATCGTAGTTTTGACGCTTAATATCCATCTAGCTAACTGACCATCCATGTCCTTAATCTGCTGTAGCCATAAGGTGAGGAATGGTCAGTGATGATGGAGAAAGGGGTGCCATATAAGTAGGGTCAGAAATTCTTGCTTTCCAATAAATAGCCATGTACTCATGCTGATTACACTATAATTAAGCTTGGCCTTGCTTAGGGTCTTGCTAAAAATAGTTTCCTTAATGGTCAACCTGATCTTCATCCTGCTAATTTAGAATGACCCTGACTGTGACGTCGCTAACATTGTTTAATAGCAAAAAATGATTAGCCAAACGCAAATGAACTAAAATAGGTTATTACAAAAAGTATACTCAAAGCATTAAACGCCTGTTACTGTTCAAGCTACCACTCAAAAGCTACATAATTTTGTATAAAATAGACCAGATGTTTGGCTAAGTCAGCAAACTGAGGGATTAACTAATAATAATAGCCCAACATGCTAAGAAATATTTGAATATCCATGAGGCTCTGAGGTAGCGACACCTTCTTAATGGCAGTGACTTTATCCAGGATAGACTAACTTCCATGTTTTGAGATTTTGTGTCTGAGAAACTCCTTTTCAGATAGGAAGAAAAGGTACTTTAGATGATTTATCTTTATTAAAGCCTTTCTTATAATTTAAAAACTACCTGGAGATGCTCCACATGGCCGTTGAAGGTTTGCAAGAAGACAGTAATATCAACAAGGTACAAAAGGACACAAGATAACTTTAAATCCCCTAGAATCCCATCCATGTGCGTTGGAAAGTGGCGCGCGTTGCAAAGGCCCTGAGGAATCTGTATTGGCTCATATAACCCCTCATTAGATATGAGCGTGCTTTTAGATTGATCTCTAGGTATAAGCTCTACTTACCAGTATCTGCTAGTGAGATCTATAGTGGAAATAATAGTGACTCATCAAGCAAGTGGAGAGAGGTGTCAATCCTTGGCGAGGAGTAACTGTCCTATTTGGTAATGGAGTTAAGTCTTTGATAGTCCATCAAGACATGATGAATGCCATCCTTCTTCTGAACTAACAGGCGATGGGAGGCCCAAGGGCTATTGGAAGGCATCAATAGCCCAGATGGCAGTAGCTGCTTGAGCTCAAAAGCCACCTGAGTTGGATCAACCTTACTCTTCTGGTAGGGATAGATCAAATGTGTTAAGCGTCCCCAGTCTCAACGTGATGTAATAAGCCATTCATTTTCCTGAAAAATGTAGTTAAAGGTTGAGAAGAGTTCAGAGTATCCTTGTAGAAGGATTATTTAACTTATCTGTTGTTCGCTGGTGAGTTTTTACCCAATAGAGATGTTGACTAAAACTACAAACGGGAGTGCTTTTAACCTAAAATCCTCTAGAATCCAAAGCTACAAACATCATCAAAAGCTTCTACAGGAAGAAGGAACATAGGCAATTGGAGTATTAATTTCCATAGTCCTAAATTTGTTAGTGATTCTAACCTGCAGCACCAATATGGATCCAGCATAGGCGGGGTCTAAACTTTATGGACAGGTAAGGATCTCTTTGACTGATGAATTATCCATGCCTCATATTTCCAGCAATTGCCCCTAGAGAATAATGATATGTGCCCAGATATCAATGATAACCTGAGACTTTAGAAGTATAGTAGTCATATTAGCATTTAAATAGGAATGCCCTCTTGGCCATCTACTTTATGAGGGGGTATCTGTACTCAAGACCTCTTAAATAATATTTGAGTCTGTCAATCTGACTTTCATTTTACAATAGACAATCACAAGCTTTGATCTCCATCTTGGAATTGCAGGAGGTCTCAAAGACCAATGAGACCATTTGTCATAAAAGGGAAAGAAGTTCTTCATCATAGTGCATGCCAGAAGAATAGTCCCAGAGAAACTGAGTCCCAAGGAGAAGATTGTATATTGGATTGGCTAATACTATGTCAGGGTATTCACAAGAAGCTTGCTAAAGTGAAGGGGTAGTGATGTACATGTAAGTCTGGGGGAGCGACCCCTCTGTTTGGACCAGGTGGCGTTTCCTTTCCCATCCAAGTAAGGTCTGAGAAGGCCAGCTGCTTCTCTCCTTTCCCAGGGCGACCTCGCCCATGTGGTGGACGAGTGGTGGGTAACAGCTTATCCTTTGAGGACCCCGTCACCAATCTCAGTATTAACTTTGAAAGAATTGATACTACAAATTAAGGGAATTTGTGTAGAGCTATTGGAGAATCGGCATTATCATTAGATGAAAGGTTTGAATGAGTTCAAGGGAAACGAGCCTTTGGCATAAAGACCTGAGAGCACCTTTTTGTTGGAAACAAGGCCCAATGGGCATGTACCTTTGATGAAGAAAGCATCGAATGTCAAATCTTTGATGAAACATGCCAATGGTATCAGGTCATCATTAGAAGTTGCCTCCAGTTTAAAACCCTCCCCCAAAGATGCTAAAAACCATGTCCAATGAATACCGCTTGGTTGAATGGACGCCAAAGCAACCAAGTGCGGGTTGTTGGGCGCCTCAAACCCATTCCTGACCTCATGGGATGCCCCTACGTGGGGTGGCCTTGGGAGGTTCCCGCTGCCCATTGGGTGAGATGCCGTCGTACTAATCATTAGAACTGCAATAAATCTGTAATTCAGGCATTTGGGGATGAACCAATAGTGACTCAGCCTGCCACCAATTTTTTGAAGTCAGTTCAGTATAAGATCGTTTTTCATCCTCCCCAAATAATGTTCGCCAGGTTAGGACTGATCTCAAGGGCTCCAATCCCATGATTTCTTAAACTAATCCCCAAATAGATCATCTATTTAAGCAGCTATAAAAGATTGAGGAAATTTATGGTCAATTCTCTTATTTTTATTCCAATAAAAGATACCTGCGCTCAAATTTATTTATAAAGTTCAATTTTTTTTGCCAAACCTACATGACATCTGCAATGCGGCCTCCCGGCCTGCATATTGAATGGTGTTTTCTCAGTCATATTAGCTTTGATCCCCACCATAGTCACTTGTGTATGTCGTTTTCAGACTTTATGGTTTTTTGGTCTTGCAACCCTTATGCCCTGGCCTATTGGACCTGAAGCTGCAACAGCCTGGTTTTTCACTGGGTTGCTTTTTACCTTGGTGGCATATCAGCACTCCGTTGTTACTTATCTCTCAGCCTATTCTAATGTCATTTGAGTGGCAATCACCTGGCATTATGGATCTCCCTTTGGGTTCTTTTGCATCCTTACTGGCAGGCCAGTCCAAACTTTATCTGCCATTGCCATGACATAATTGATGTCCAGTGTTTCTGGCTATTTCTGACCTCCTCATTGAGATGAGTGAAACAGTGGTCACCTCTTCCATATGAACGTTCAGTTGGTAGCCTGACTTCTGTTGTTTTCCTGTTCAATAGCCAATTTATAAGCAGCTCTTGGATGGCCTTGGAAAATCTCCTTCATGATCATATTGTTTCATTACACTCTACTTTCCCCTTGGTCCGCCCCCAAAGTGGGAACTTAATGATTGTTTTTGCCAACTTGGCCTCGGTTTCTGATCCTGACGTTGGATCAGTATCCATATTGAATCCAGGTCCTGACGCTGCCCCTGCGCCCAGGTTGGTTTGCTACAGCTCCTCTATCTGCAAGTTAATAAAAGTAAATTTGAAGAGGATGGGATGCGACCCCTTGTTTGCCAAATTTTTGAGCTTATAAAAGAACCTGCTCAACCCCTAATTTAGTTACAATTGTTAGGATTCAGGCGATTGTTAAGCTCGCTGGTACATATTAATACCTGAATTCCAAAAATATGATTGCAGTAGAAATATTACTCTAAACTGCTAGGATAGTTTCTCAAGGTGATTTTTATAAACCACTTTTATAAAAATAAATAAGCTATGACACTAGAAAAGAGTGGGGGTCTTAAGGTTTTATTATGTTAATTGGAAGGGTAAGAAAAAGAACCCTAGTATTATGTCACTGCTTAGTAACTAAACAATACCAGGTTCAAAGTAAGATTTTTATGAAATTTAGTATAAGCCACTAGTATCTTAATTAGGAGATATGGGGTTTTTGGCCTGTTGGATCTCTCAAAACTCGCTTTGATTCAATGGAATGGCCTTGGAAGGGTCAATAGTAGGTAAGACCAGTCCGTTGTGCAAGGAATTTATATATTTGAACCAATCACCATTGGGGAAATTTTTTATCTCTGCTAGGACCCCATCTGAGGCTATAAAAGGGGGTAGTCCCCATGTAGGTGGTTGAACTAAATGGTTAATGGGATGAAGAGAACCTCAGATGGACTCCCCTAATTCTGCCACATGGTCAGAGCAATATGACTACCTAAACTCGTGCTATTTGGCTAAGTGTTTTTATTAAAAGTATTGCCCCAATTCAAAGTTTCCACCAGAGAAAGACCAGGGTCTTTTGGCCGATATCAACCTTATTTTTCTCCTTATTTTGTACCAAAACACTCTTATTACATAATTTGACTTGTAATTGTCCAACATTACCCCCTTCAAGAGTGTTAGAGGAAGAGTAAAAGTGCAAGGACTGGCCATGGACACGGTTCAAAGTAACTCTGGTAGCCAGGGATTTGATAGAGTACTCATCCCCTCACTTATAAGTGACTAAAAATGGGCCTTCCCAGATAGAACTGAAGTTCTCACTTCTTATAGTAATTTCAGTTGGTGTGGTATAGCACCAAGTCTGACACTTGGATAGAAGGTAGAGGGGGCCAGAGCTCATTAGCGGCTTGACCCTCTTTGGTGACAGACTTTTCCAAGTTGTTCATCGCTTCTGATTGCAACTGGATGATGTGCTGGGTCAACTTCTTCATAGCTTGTTCCGGATCGATTGTATCAGAGAAAATATCTTGACTAATAATGCTGGCACCCTAGGTTCTCAACCATACAACACTTGGAAAGATGACATTTTAAGGATCTGGTGATAGCTGATGTGGTAAGCCATGAGGGCACTGGATAAGTAAAGATCCCAGTGAAGAGGGTCAGAAGTGGCCATTTTTTATAAAATAGAGACCAGGGTCCCATTGGATCTTTCAAAGATGGCATTGGTTGAAGGGTTATAAGGGGCCAAGAAAAGCTGTTGTGTTCCCATGGAGGTAGCAAGGATCTTCACTACTCTGGAGCTAATTCTTTTTCTTTTTCACAGAGCAGGAATGTGGACAACCATGGCGAGATAATATATATTGATGAAGGAACGCGGCCGTGGCTTTGGCAATTTGATCAGGAAGAGCCACAGCCTCAAATCACTTAATAAAGTGGTCTATGTCTACTAAGATGTACCGGTTTCCCCCAGTAGACTTGTGTAGAGGGCCTACCACATCTAGACTTATGGTGTGAAAGGGGTGTTGAGGCGTAATGGGTTGATACTGATACCTGGTCTTGTAGCTGGATTGCTTCATGCAGGTTAGACATGCATCCAGGACTTCATTTATTTTCTCCATGATGCCCTCCCAGTAATATCTCTCTTTAACCCACTTTTAGGTTTTCCATACTCCGTTATGCTCTAGAAGGGTATGGGACTCTAAGAGCACGGGTACTCGCTCTGATGGTCGGAGATAGGAAAACCAAGTCTAACCCTATTTTCTTAAATACCTTCCAGCTTTACACCTTAGTATTTCGGGAGTTTTGAGCTAATGTTTCCTAACGGGTTCATCCTCATCTTCCCAGGCGTTGGGAGTCATAAGGAGGTCGTGTAGCCTCTCAGCTTCAATATTGTCTAGGTAAAGAATAGGCAACTGAGTCAAACCATCAACTTTCATATGGCGGGTTCCAACTCAGTGCCCAATCTTCAAATCATAGCGTTGGAGCTTTAAGGCCCAGTGGGCCAACCTCCCAGCGAGATCCTTCTTATTTTGTAACAACTTCAGGGAGGTTTGGTCATTGACCACATTGAAAGAAGTCCCATATAAGAAAGGGTAGTATTATTTTACAGCCAGCAGAACCGCGAGGCAATCCTTCTCAGTGATGCTATAATTACGTTAAGCCTTGATAACATCTTGATGAAATAGGAGACGGGGTGATCCATGCCATTAGCATCCAATTGAGCTAGAAAGGTCCCAAAAGAGAAGTCGGAGGCATCTGTAAACAAGAGGAAAGATTTACTGTAATCAGGGTGGCGCAAGATTGGACGCTTTTGAACAACTGCTTTAGTGCCTCAAAGGTGGCCTGTTGTTCAGCTCCCCAATGAAAAGGGACATTCTTAGCCAATAGCCAGATGAGAGGCTCACTTAGTTGGTCGAACTTTGGGATAAAATGGTGGTAATACCCCATCATACCAAAGAATACCTGGATATCGTGCAGAGTTTTGGGAGCAGGCATTTTGGATATGGCCTCAACCTTATCTTCGAGGCGTTGAATCATTTCCTGTGAATTGCCGTGTCCAAGGAAATCCAATTTTCTCCAGAAAAAAGTGCACTTAGAGGCCTTTAACTTGATGTCAGCCTCACATAAGTTCTGAAACACTGCCTTCAGGTGATCAAGATGTTTGTTGAAGGTTTTCAAGAACACCATAATGTCATTGGGATAAATGATGACGCAACTTAACTTCAGATCCTGCAAGATATGGTCTGAGGCTCGCTGGAAAGTAGCAAGGGCGTTGCATTACCTTGAGGAAGTTGGGTATGTTGAAAAAGACTTTCACTGCAAATAAGAGCGCATTTCTCCTGATCTAGGGGAGAGAGGTCCATTTGCCAAGAACCGCTAGCCAGGTCCATGGCTGAAAAGAAATTAGACCCAAAGAGTTGGGCCATAGCGTCATCAATGCGTGGGATATGGTAACTTCCCTTCTTTGTGAGGTTGTTCAGTTTGCAGTGATTCATCACTACCCAATGACCTCCGTTTTTTTTAATTGTCAGTAGAAGCGGGGATGACTAAGGGATTTGGTATGGTACCAGCAACCCAGCGTCCAACAACAGTTTTAGCTCCGTCCACATCTGTACCTCCTCAAATTTTGATTTACAGTAGGGTTTAGATAGGATGGGATGAGCATCCCTAAAGTTAATGGTATGCGTCCAACCCTTAATGTGCCCATATTCAGTTTCAGAGTTAGGGAAGATGTCGCTATGGGACTCCAATAAACTAGAAACTTTTATTAAGCTCTGCAGGGGTTAGATCGTCAGAGATTTGAACAGTGGGAAAAGTACATAACGATTGATCAGAAAACAAGCCCATATCCGCCATAAACTTGATACAGTGCACTTGTTTAATGTCCTCAATAGGGAAGCAGCAGTTCTCTTCTGATCTCCTAATGCTTATTGATGACACTGTCCTTCTTGGTTAGACTCCCCAACAGGTGATTGATTAGTCACTGATATGCTGGGTTAGCTCGCCTGGAAAGACTCTAGGTTCAAGAGGGTTAATTCAGTCAATGCTGATTAGTGAAGTAGACAGTTGTGGGGACTATTAACGTAATCTTCTTGTCAACTACCCTTTATTCACCCACCTTAATTACTAACTCTACAGCCTCATAGAAAGGGATACCCTCTAGAGCATCCACTGACTTGGGCAACATCTTTGTATATCGTACTGCTGTGGTGTAATCAGTGCTATGGCGGAAGAGTAATACTTAACTGTGCAAGCATACTCTTTTTAATTTAGCAACATGAGTCAGAAGCAGAGGAACTTCATAGTTAAGAAGGGAGATTTAACCCTGCTTCAAGTTTATGATCCTTTATTATTCCAGCATAAACTGTGTACCAATGAGTAGATCATAAGTATGGTTAGCCAAGGCCACCGCAGGGGCTGACAAAATGAGTTTCCCAAATTGGATGGGCAAATAAGAGTATCCTACAATAGCACATATGTTATTAGGACCAGCAATACCAAACTCTTTGGGGTTGTCAAGGTCAGGGGCCAGATTAATCTTTTTGATGAGTTTTGAGAACACAATATTTACTGGTGATCCAGTGTCAAGGATATCTGTATTTTGTACTATGTTAATGACAACCTCCAATTTTGTTAGGGTTCCACCCAAGTTGGGGGAAAGAGCTAGGACCTCCTTTAAACGGAGAGTAGAAGCAAGTCGTTTGGCAGTTTCAGGGTATTTCTTCTGGATAGACTGCATGGTGTGCACACTCTGGGTGGATTGGAGGAGTGATGCGATGAACTGGTCGGCGTCACTAGCAGTGTCAATAACCCCCAGACCCCTCAGCACTTGATGAAGATAAGTTTGGCGGGGTATCCTAGCCATATCCACTCTCTCAGGGTTCAACCAGTCGGGTTACTCCACTTCACCTGGGGTATCTTAAACATGTTGGCCCACATCTTACAACCCCCTTCAGATTTGTCATCAGAGGGGTTATCAATTCATATTAGGGAGCTCATAGGGTGTGAGGTAGGTTCTGTGCTTCCCTTATGGCAGGATAGGTCCTGGGGTTGCTCCTCCATCTTAATAACTTTTGAAGAGGCGTTGTACTTGTCATGGCTCAATTTTTGACCCAAAAAGTAGGGTGTTTGGGCTGCCTAATGACTTCAGTTTTCGATTAGGGTTGGTTGGAAGAGATAGTATCGTAAAGGTGGATGATTTAACTAGCCAGCTTTGGGTTGATCAGCGGTTGTGAGCCTTGAAGAAACAGGTGGTTTTACTTTAGCGACCTGGTCCTTAAACCCATTGTTGGTGTGAATGCACGTCTTCTGAGATAGGGTTTTAGGTTTTTGGACACTTGAAGAGGCTGTTTGATGGCAAAAAATGATCTTGCAATAAGGTGGGGGCCGGGAGCGCTGCCCCATTGACGAGGAAGCACTCTAACTTACTATCATAGAAACGTCAGGTTTTCAGAGAAGAAGATTATGTTTGAGCTGCACAGCAGGTGCTGGCTCCCGGGTGGTAACCAGAATAGGGGTTAACATAGCCTCCTTTGGTGAGGATTTAGTTAGAACTCCTCAATGGTCTGAAAGAGGGGATTTGACCCAACGCCTGAAATAGCTTCAGCGTTATAGATATATGAAACCTCCAGCAGAGCCTCATTGATATCTTGAATAGTCTAGTGGTGACTCTTAATGGAGATAAGATGTTGGGCTATATTAAGGCGAGAAGCTAAGCCAGTTAGAATGGCAGAGGTAGCAAAATCAAGTGATAGCATTTTTGCGAGCTTAAAGGACTGAGCTTCAGCATAAAATTGATAAACTAATGTGGACAAGCGATTCTCCTCTTTTTATGATGAGGCACATATAGTCTGTTTTCGCCTTTGTAAACTCTGCATGGAGCCAAACTCTCCAATAAGGGCTTGTTTAACCTCCGCCCAGGTGATGAGGTTGACCATGTTGAGGACCATTATTTATTGAGCTATAAGACTCAGGCAGGGACAAATGTACTAGATTTTTTGATGGTCAGTTGCTCCTTCCATCGCAGATTCATAAAAGTAAAGAAAGGAGGCAATACTTCCCTCTCCAGGTGTAAACTTGTCTCAAAGAGGGGGTTTGTTAGTAATAAAGGAGGGGGCTTGAGAAGGGCGTTTCTCAAGCCTTTTAAGGCGAGACAAAGCACTGGCTAGCTGTAGTTCTGATCCAACTATCCGGGGCTCAGAAGAAGCAGGAAGGTTGTGAGGGTTAATCCCTCCACCAGTCTCAATTTTTTGGTAATTATATTGTGGTGTACAAGCCCACTGTAATGAGCACCACTTGTTGGGATTCAGGCAATTAGTAAGCTCGCTGGTGCATATGATACCTGAATTACAACAATATGATTGCAGGATAAATATTATACTCAACTGCTAGGATAGTATCTTGAGGAGATTTTTTAAACCACTTATATTACAATAAATAAACTATAACACTAGAAAAAAGAGGGGTTTTAAGGTCTCATTATGTTAATTGGGAAGGGTAAGAAAAAGAACCCTATTGTTATGTCATTGCTTAGTATATAAATAATCTGAGGTTCATTTGAGATGGTCGAGAAATTCAGTATAAGCCACGAGTATCTTAATTAAGAGATATGAGGTTTTGACCTATTGTATCTCTAGAAAGCTCGCTTTGCTTCAATGGAATGCCCTGGAAGGTTCAATAGTATTTAAGACCAGTCCGTTGAGCAAGGATTTTATATATTTGAACCAATCACCATTGGGGAAAATTTTTACACCTGCTAGGACCCCCCTCTGAGGCTATAAAAGGGGGTATTCCCCATGTAGGTGGTTGAATTAAATGGTTGATGTGATGGGAGGAACCTCGGATGGACTCCCCTTATTCCGCCACATGGTCGGTGCAATCTGACTACCTAAACTCGTGCTATTTGGCTGAGTATTATTAATAAAAGTATTGCCCCAAATGAAAGGTTCCACCAAGAAATGGCTAGGGTCTTTTGGCTGATATCATCCTTATTTTCAACTTTATCTTGTCCCAAAACACTCTTATTACATAATCACACTTGTAATTGTCTTACAACAATCTCTTTGGTGTCAGCAGAAATGACAGTATACAGATTTAAACAGAATTACGAATACTTTTTATCATCAATGAAAATTCATTTTGGGCACACCAGTTGTCCTTTGAGGCCTTGGTCACCATTAGAGCAGCATGAAACTTCATGAGTCTGAAGTTGTCCCAGCAGCTGGACCTTGATTTGGACCTAAACCAGAAGTGTTGGTTGCCTCGTCGGCCTCCCAGCCATCTTACAAAGTATGGCGCTTAGTACCCTTCTTGGTTTACAGTTTAGTTTTTGCAATTTCTTCTTAACGATGCCTTACCTCATGTTTTAAGTGATTTTGGGTGTGGGTTGGTTGCATGGGCAGCATGTGCAAATCCACTTAGAACCTAACATGCTGTCATTTTCTAACGGTCAGGTGGAGGGCGAGTTCCCTTTATTGGATACCCTTACCAAGGCTCAAAGTCATGGATTGTTTACTACCATCATATCTCCCATAGGTCTTCTGCCAAATTTTAACGCTGCGTTGATGAGCTATTAAAGCACTTTTGATTTTGTAAAAGCTAACTAACTTCCCCCACATACACGATTAAAAATGCGTTTTTAGACAACGGTGGAGGTGGTAAACATAAACTGCCCATTGTACCCACATACGGCGGAGGAGGTGGCTACCCAATGCATGTTTAAACGACATGCTCAAGAAGGTCTGGCTGTTCAAAGTGACATCCCATATTGCCTCTTTCATTATATTTTCCAAGAAGACATATGGCTCCCTTTGTCCCTTCTTGAATTATGGCCACCTGAACAATATCACGGTCCACGACCCTTATCCACTTCCATTGAAAAAGACAATCAACCAAGCAATTATTAAGTCACTAGTGTTCTCAAAACATAACCAAGCCAACGCCTTTAATCAGATTCATGTGAAGTAAAGTCAGGAATGGCTTACCGCTATCTTAACAAGACGTGGCATGTTCCAATTTGAGTGATGCCTTTTGGGCTGAAGAATTCGCCTGAAACCCTCTAAAGGATGATTGATAGTGTGCTTGGGACCTCCAGTTTACCTGCGTGGTCATATATATTGATGATATCCTGGTGCATTCTTCCTCTCCAAAACAACATGAAAGGGACTTGGAGGCGGTAGTGGCTGCCATGCACAAGTTTGGTTTGTTTGTCAAGCCATTAAAATCCGAGATTCATTTAGAAGAAGTCACCTTTCTGGGCAATTTAGTCTTGTAAGGTCGGTACGCCATCCTGTCCAGAAATTTGGATGCCATCTGCAAGAGGCCAACTCCAATGACTTAAAAGCAATTAAGAAGCTTCTTGGGTACTATAATATTCCTGAAAAAGTTCTCCCTCGCGCTCTCACAGTTAGCAGCCCTCTCCATCCACTCACATGCAAAAACGTTACATTGCACTGAACGTCCATATGCCTGCATGAATTTGATTTAGTTAATGAGGTGTTTTGTCGCCTCCCATCCTTAAGCACATGAATCCCTATAAGCCCTATATTGTAGCATGTGATGTGTCTTCCGCTGCAGTAGGGGCTGTCTTGCTCCAAGAGCACGATGTGTTGTAATATCCAGTCACTTATTTTTCCCATAAGTTTACTTCCACTGACCAATCCTGGGCCATCTATGACAAGGAGTTGGAAGATGTGTCCTGGGCCTGACCCACTGGTGGTATATCTTGCAGGGAACTCATCATGAGCTGACTGTACATACAGTTCTCCAAGCTCTTCTCTATCTCCGCAAGCCACAGAAGTTGGCACACCATCAGGCCTGAACCTACCAGGATTTATGCAGCTTTGACTTCAATTACGAGTTTGTGAAGGGGCACTGAATGTCCTTTCTGATTTTCTAAGTCATAATCCCACACTTTGCCCAACTGATTCAGATGATGCAGATCATGTTATGGTCATTCCCCCACTCAAATCTTAGCCATTGTCCCTCACACAGTTTTGGCACCAGATTTAGATCTAGACGCGCCTTTGATTTTGTGGATCTTAGGAGCAAAGACAGCATTGTGGAAGGGGAGGAACTATTGGAACGGTTGCCCCTCTATACCCATATATTCCCTCTATTCTCTGGCCAAGGGGTCATCCAGTTTAGGTCGCATGTGTGGGTTCTTCCTCTTCTCTGAGCCAAAGTCATTCAGGCTCATGATCCACCTGCAGTCAGTCACTTGGGGAATAAGAAATGAATCAATTGAGTGATCAGTACCTTTGACTGGACAGGCTTGGCCAAGGATGTCCTGGAATGGATCGCTAACTGCGTAATTTTGTGCACGGGCTAAATTGGACAGTTCTGATAGGAAAGGGCTTTCTAACCCTTTGCAGCAGTCAGAGGAGCCGTGGCCATCAGTGTCCATGGACTTCATTGCTGAGTCACCCAGCACCAAGGGGTTCACAGCGGTCATGGTGCTCATAGACCGCTTCACTAAAGTCTCCCTGTTTATCCCATCTACTCCGCCATTATTTTTTAAGAAAACTGCCCACCTTTTTGTGCGCCATGTGTTTTTGATGTTTGGACTCCCGCATGAAATTCTCAGTGACTGCGGGCCCCAATTTACAGCACAGTTTTGGGCTAGCTCTTGGCAACCTTGAAGATTACACCCTGCCACTCCACTGCATACCATCCACAGTCAGATGGTCAAGTTGAACGAGTCAATCAGATCATGAGGCAGTACCTGCGGTGCTATGATCCAGTCATTCAAACTGGGCTGACGACTTCCTCTTGCCCAGTTTGTATATAATAATAGAACATATGCGTTCACAGGCTTCTTCCTGTATGAAGCGACCTTGGGATATAATATATCGTTTTAAGTCTGTCCATTCCTTCGCCCAGAGGAGCCAACTGCCGCCAATCACACTCAGCACATCTGCGCCACAAATTCTCTGGTTCATGAGCACTTGACTAAGGCCATAAGCGATTATAAACTATTTATGGATCAAAAGCAGCTCCCAGCACACAAAATATAGGTAGGACCACACGTCTTACTTGACACGTTGCACTTGTGCATGCAGGCGCCGCATGCAAGTTCACAAGTAAACGCTCAGGTCCCCACTTGGTGGAGAGAGTCTTAGGAAAAGGTGCCTTTTGGTTAGAATTGCCATCCCACTGGAAGCAACACCCAGTTTTCCATGTGTCTCGGTTGTCCCCTTTAAAGGAGCGATCACATTGGAAACAGAACTCATTGTGATCAAGGGCATTGAGGAAGCCGAAGATGAGGGCATCCTGGCTTCCCGCAATTCTTGACGATCAGTCCAATATCTAGTTGCATAGAAAAGCTTTCTAACCTACAAAAATATCTGGGTTGGCACTCAGGACTATGCCAACCGCTCAGAGCTTGTTGAGGCTTTCCACACCACCCACCCAGATGCTCCCTGTCCTCCTCCAAAAATCACTACATCAATTGCAATCAAATTGCCCTAGGCCCATAAGAATGTGACACTTGCTCAGTTCTTTAGTGGTGGTGCTCACCCTTTAGGAAAAGGGAAGGATAATGTAAGTCCTGGGGATCGCTCCCACTTCTTGGACCAGGTGGAGTTTTCTTTCCCATCCAAGTAGGGTTTGAGAAGGTCAGCTGCCATCCTCGTTTCCCAGGGCGACCTCACCCATGTGGTGGATGAGCGGTGTGTAACAGCTTACCCTTTAAGGACCCCACCACCTATACCAGTACAAACTTTGGATAAAATGATGCTACAAATTAGGGGAATTTGATTAAAGCTCTTGTAGATTTGGCATTCTCATGGGATGAAAGGTTTGAATGAGTTCATGGGCAATGAGCCTTTTGCATTAAGGCCTGAGAGCACCAATTCATTGGAAACAAGGCCCAATGTGCGTATAACTTTGTTGAAGAAAGTATTAAATGTCAAATCTTTGGTGAAACACACCAATGGCATTAGGACATCGTTGAAAGTTGCCGCCAGTTTAAAACCCTCCCCAAAGATGTTAAAAAACCCTGTCCAATGAACCCTTCTTGGTTAAATGGATGCCAAAGCAATCAAGTGAGGGTGGGTTGATCGCCCCAAACCCATTCCTGACCTCATGGGACGCCCCTACGTGGGGTGGCCTTGGGAGGTTCCCACTGCCCATTGGGGAGATGCTGTTACCTTAGTCATGAAAACTGAAGAAATCTGCAATTTGGATTTTTTTGGATGAACTGACATAGACTTGGCCTGCCACCAACTTTTTTGAAGCTGGTTTAAATTAACTCATTTTCCCTCACTCAATGTTCGCCAGTTTAGGCAAAGCTTTAAGGGCCCTGATCCTCAGCTTTGTAAACTATATACCAAATTAATCATCTATTTAAGAAATTGTAACACGCTGAGAAAATTGACAGGTGATTTTCTAACTTTTAAAATTCAATAAAATTCTATACCAAAAATAAAATCCTTCCATATGATGAAATTTAAACCCCCCAACCAATCTAAATTTTTCAACACCAAAGCCCATGAGCCCTTGGGCTGAGACAGCTGGATAGTTGCAGGATTCTTTTTTATAATTAAGACCTTTTGTCATTTTCAGGAGAATTCTCTCACTACTCAATTTAACGGCATTTTAATGTCAGCACCTCTGCCATTTGGGCTTGACTTCTAGGTGTTTGGGCATCCAGACTGGCAGGCTGGTCTAAACTTTATCTGCCGCCATCATGGCAAACATTCAGGCTTTTTAAAAAGCTTACTTTTAAGTTATATTTATAACGATTATAATATATCCAGGACTTATAATGAGCCAATTTCTGCAGCTTTCAAAATATATGAGGGATTGATGGCTCATTCTGACTACAGCTTTTTATTGCAGTCTCTGGAGAAGATCACACCAATTCATGCTCGCCCATGCTGCCTCAGAAAGCTTCTTGTTATAGATTGTCCGTGATTGTTCAGAGGAGGAGAATTTGAAATGAATTAAGCAACAGGGCGCTCTAAATTACCATGTCTTGGAATAATGAAGCCATTATGCTACCGCAGATGCATCACACGCCACAATAAATGTCTTAGATGTTTCAGCATGCTTGAGAATGGGTTGTCGTGATTCCAATATGACTGGATGATCAACCCTAAGTTGTTATGGCGGAATGGATAGGAATTGCTGAGGCAATATGATTAATGATTATTTGAGCGCCTTAAGGTGAGGCGATATTGGGTTGTTGAGAAATTGCTTCGAATTGGGCAATCATAAAAGTAACAAATGAAGCGTTGCTAGAACCAATGAGATATGGCGACTAAAATTACTAATCCATGAAACTGGTATCATCTGGAGCTGCTACAATATAGGCGAGTTGAGATGATTAAGAGCAAAGGTTGTTAACTTTTTAGAGTGAGCGAAACAGCGAGGATCCGCTGTGTTATTATATTAAATAAAATAGTATAGTGGGAGCAAGTGCTCCATATTTATTAAATTAAGTTTATTCTGTTGTTTCCAAAGACAACGATTGTCATATCATTGGCCCTATTGCTCAGTGGGATGAACCCTGTGCAAAAATCCTTTATGGCGTATCTCAACAATTCCGCCAAATTTATAACAAGGGTGGAAATAAATACCTTTTTAATTTCATTAAGCACAGGTTGACAGGCTTTTTCCAATTGGATGGTACATTTTCCTTTCAAGATGGCGAAAGGGTGCCACCAAATGAGATAGCGTGGGTTGTTTGTTAAATAAAGATAGTGCCCAAGAAACTGCAAAGTCATTCATGAAATTGTGGGAGTGGACCATAAGAGAATGCCTCAAGTTTACAGGAAGATATTGCATATTTATCTTTCAGAACCAGATTAACCATGAGAGGTACTTCCTGACTACTCAACTCTCATTTTGAGGTCTTCACGTACAAAACACTTTCTAAAGCGCAAAGCATAGCTACTATATCCTATGCAAGCTACTCATTGGTAGGAGAATAAATTAGGATATCGTTGATATAGGTCACAGTGAAATTAAAGTGAAGATCGCCCAGGACATTATTAATCATTAGCTGAAAAAATACAGGCTCATTTTAAGATTAAAGGAGTTTTACTTTGAAATAGAATATACCCTTTATTGTACAGGTTGCAATGAAACACTCCTTGTCTTCCATCACCCTTTCTTAATTGATATATTTAAAAGTCAAGTTTAGAAAAAAACCAGTGAACTTTGTAATAGCTTGACTAATTGTCTGATACAAAGGCAGAGGTAGGGTTATGCTCAGTTATGTTGTTCAGATGTCTTAATTTCACACAGGGCCATAAGGTTACATCAGCTTTCGGTGAAAAGATTATAGGAGAAGTAATGAATGAGGATTTCTGTAATATCCATCCCTTACTGGAGCATGTCCTATATTCAAACATCTAAAGCTTATCACCTTTCTTGGTAGTTGAATACAATAAGAAGTTTATATTGATCTAATCTACTGTTAAACAAAAAGGTAAATCATGCTCATAGTGAGGTGGGAGAAAATTGGCTTTTTCCATTTTAAAGGTGCTTTATAAAGCACTAACCAGTGCTAGAACTGACACGTAAGCGTTGTGTTCAAACAGCATTAGTTTTACATCATATTAATAAGGTATGTATGAAGACAGTGGCCTCAAAATTTACCCGAAATAATTTTTTTAGAAAATAGATTATTTAAACAAAAAAATTAGTGCACTGTAGTATTGTACAATTATAGTGGCTTAGGGCTCACAGTGGTTCAACTTGATAATCTTTGGCTTTGAATTCATATAGTAAAAACAAGATCCCATTTACAAATGACAGTCTCCTAATACTAAGATCATCCAAATCTTTATTTCTATTGGTGTAATTATCCAATAACTCAATAGCACTAAAAGCTTTATTTTAATTGCAACTATAATCAGGAGAAATGGATTCTTGGCCATTGGCCTTAGATCAGATTACAACTTAATAGGGACTAGCCTATTAGAACCAAGGCCCTGACAAATGTCCAAACAGAATAATGGTAAACCTACTAACAACAAAGTTTACACTGTGTGGGCATAGTGGCTTATAAATAAATGAATAATAGGTGATACAAAAATTAGAACAAGGGGTGATGTATTTGATGTATTTGGAATTTAGTATTTGCACCAGCGGGGATTAGGAATTTAATATTCAATTGTAGCCATTGGCAATTGGAGGCGCTATGTTGAGGGTAACTGATAGTGATTTGATACTGTTTAATAAAGCTAAGTATAACATGGGCCGTGGGGCAAATTAATCTAGAGTAAATTAATATAGATTAACACTTGCGTTGCACCCTTATTAGTCAAATCCCATGGCTATATATTAATAGATATAAATTTTATATAAACATATATATAAAGTCTGTCAAACCAATTGCAACGTTACCCCCTATCAAACCAAACATCTTAGATAAAATAAAGTGTGGGAGTGATAGATGAGGTTACTGAGAACCTAAGGCCATAAGGCCAACATTTTTCTGATATAACTTAGAGGACTCCTTTTAAATAATTGATAAGGTAGACCTTAAGTAATTTTTTGAGGGTATGCATTAGAGTATTATCTTCTCAAAGATCCTGAAGGGTCAGTTCCACATGTGCTCTAATTTGCCAGTCCTTTCAAAACCATGATTTCATAATAAAACTAAACCCCTTTATGGCAAAGGTAGGTAAGATCCATCTATACTTGTGATCATGTTCTTTGCCTTAATTTACTGAGCCAGTGTACTTTATTAAACATTTATTTGCAGATGTATTAATGTCAGTGTTTGTTTTTCCAGATTTCATTTTGATCTTATGTTCTCTTCAAAGATTCAGGAGTATAGATAAAAGGAAAGTGCAAGATGATATACATATAAGCTGTAATCAGGAGTGCCCGTTTCCAAGTAATGGGAAATTTTTACACAAAAACACAGAAAGTAAAAAAGAGATTCTAACTGACCTTTAGCATAAATCAATTTGCATAGGATATTAGTAAGAGTACCATTTACTCCCTCTAATGCCGTTGGTCTCAACTGATAGGGCGTAAGCAATGTTTCTTGTATACCCATCAAGTTTTTAAGCTTAGCAATAAATTGAGATATAAAGTTAGCTCTATTATCTGTTATGAAATTACCAGGCATCCATGCAGAAAATAATATTCTCCAAAATAAATTTAGCTGTTCTATTAGTGCCTGTTTTTTGATTACTTTGTCCTCCACCCAGTTGATAAGTGATAAATGGAAAAAACGAAATATTTATATTTTTTGTAACTATTGGGAAAGAATGTCAATAGATATCATGTGACATGCGAAATTTGGGTCTAATCAGTTGCTATGTGGTGGCTTAATGGTAATTGATTCAGATTGGCATTCTTTACAGCAGCTGAGGGTCTCATAAATATTGAAATGCATTGAATTCCAATAGTATAGCTGTTCCAACAGCTTCAGAGTCTTCTTAAAGCCCCCATGTCCCGTTGCCTTTTGGGCCCCAGTATTAACATAAGTTCACTCAGTTGTTAGTAATATTTAATACTTCTGGTTGTTGACAATATTGTAGAACCTCCCATTATCAAAACAGTGCTCTTTCTTTTATCCTCTAAGTATCGCTGAACTTCTGCTGGTTTGCTGTCATATAATTGGGTTAGCATCTTACTTAATAAATTAGTCACATTGACTGCTAAGGCCACTGTGAGCAGTAAAGATAAACATTTTTCTAATGTTCTATACCAGGGTGGTAATAAACTTTAAAAGCTTAGAAAGTAATTTCAATGCTAATTGGGCCTGTCACCCTTCTGACTCCTTCAAATTGTGTAACCAGAGAATTAAGGCATGATTAGTTAGTACTTTAAAATGCAATTCGTGGAAATATACCCAGAATTATTTATATGCATTGAGGACGGCTAGTTTCTCCTTATCAGTTATTGTGTAACTCTTTTCATTAACATACAATCTTTTTCTGATAAAAGCCACTTGGTTTTCAGCCCCACCATTTTAAAATTGTGATAAAATTGTTCCAACGGCAGTGAGAGAGGCGTCCAACTGAGCTATGAATGGCTTATCAATAAAGGGGTACATAAATATGGGCGCTTTAGTAAGTGTTAGGAACCTAGAGTGCAATGGAATGGCCTGGCTTTCTTAGTGGGTACGCCAAGACCCACAAGAGCAGCCAAGGTCCACAAGTCACCACTGGTTTTGATGAACTATGGGGGGAGCGTTGAATGCGGTGTGGGAAACGCTTCATCTTAGGGAATTGTTGTTATTATGTTGGATTTACTTATTAAACACCTAAAGTGAACGTTTTTTAATTATAAGTCCATTAAACTTAAGCAAAATTGGTAAAAGAAAAACCAAAACCCTACCATTATCAAGCTGGTTTTTAAAGGGAAAAGGGAAAAAATTAAGCTAAATTGTAATAGAGGTAAACATTTTCCATTTTTAAATCTGTTAATTAATGGATTTGATCCCCAATTTTGCCTTGATAGCATCAATCGAGTTTTCCAAGCTATCCTTGTGATGATTTCCTGACTTCCAAATGTCCAAATTCGCATTTTTGATTTCAAAATGGGGTGTCAGGTTTGATCCCCATTTTTGGGCTTCTATTTTCAACTTTTTTCTCAAATTATGTTTTCTAGGTAAGTTTTCCCTTTCAGATTGACTTCTAGTTGAACTACTAGTTGGCCTTAGAGAATAGGAAGTGTGGTGTGAGGCTTCTCAGTTCTCCTAAAGTCTTTACAAAGTTGCTTTATTTAGTTAAAAACTTGCAGAATTTGACAATATGATGGGTTTGGATTGGGGAAAGTGTGGGAGAGGAATTTGGCTAACAGGGAGGGGCAGCAGCCCCCATCTCTCATCTAAGGTATGTCCAGGTCTGAGATTTGGGTGAGAGGTAGGGCTCTATGGTTTGTTTTTTTTGGTTCTAAATTGGTGCATGACCCATTCCAGCTTAATAGACGTCTCAAGACCATTAAAGTAAGACAGAGACTCAACTTATGAAGAGCTAACCAGTAGATCTCCGTTTACTTTAATTATACACCATTAAAAAAAGATGAAATTAAGGCTAACCTGTTTCACTATAACTATAATGAACTGGTAGCGTCTAATCATCCCCAGGCACTTGGATGTCACTCTTGCTACTCTGCTATGTCATTAATTTGACTGCCTCAATCTTTTCAGGATAAGCCTGTAAGCCATGTTTGTCAATGATAAACCCCATATAATTGAGTTGATTCAGTAGACGTTATACTTCCAAGGCTTGACTTTCAGATCAGCCTTGAAAAAAACAGGGAAAATTTTCTAAATAGCTCAGGTGTACATTAAATTTTTAAAATATGTTTATACCTTCAAAGTAAACTAGAACACAGAAGATTTTAAATCGCCTATTATGCTATTATAGCTTTATAAAAAAGTCGCAGGGACGTTTCACAGCCCTTGCAGCAACTGAGTGGGTTGGTAAAGACCCTGTGCAGTAATCATACGCAATTTTCATAAAACCTATTTAGAAGCTCAATATGCCAATAAGCAAGAAACTAAAACGGTTAAAAATATTGCGTGTCACCTAAGCAGTCTAGCGCATCCTTGATAGGGGATAAGGGATGGGAATCCTCCTTGGCAATATTGTTGAGTTTCCTAAAAATCTATTGCCCATATTAGTGGACATACAACCCGAAGAGGCCGCCCCTCTCCTCAGTTCACACAAGAGGTACAGGGGCTACCCATCCATGATGGTGTGATCCCCATTCGACCCCAAGTCCTATCTAGGGTGGACTACCTGGACATGATGGACATCCCTTATTCCACTGAGACCCAAAAGACTATCTGGAAATACGCACACCATCCTCTGTTGCAGCCTCAAGTCCGCTCCCATGTGTGGCGCTGCCTGAGGCGGGTGTATCATACAGCTGAGCGCTCTAATGCTTTACACTCATCCTGTGTCGTGTGTGGCCAGTATGGAACCCTGTTTCACCGCCTGGAGAAGTGCCCCACCTCTAAAGTAATATGGCGCGAAGTCCAACGTCTGCTAGGCCAGGATCAAACACATCCCTTCAGACTGTCAAGAAGTATGTTTCTTCATCAAAGGCCTCCCCCTCCCACCCTCCCTCCGTGCTCTGGTGGTTGCAATCGCCATGTGGACTATCCACACGATTGTCTTGGATGCCATCGCTGGATCCATCCCCACCCTCCCTGAAGCTGTCCACAGATTCCGGTCTCATTTGGTGGATCACTTTCAAGCATGGATGTTTGGATATCTCCCACTGCGTCGCCAACAGCTGGTCTCCTCCTGGTTCAAGTCTGGTTCATCAAATCAGACCCCTTCCTCCACACGTGCTCAATAGTGGCTACGTCCCCTACACACGTTCCCTCCCCCTTCCCATAAGTGGCGTTCCCGCTGGCAACAAGCGATAGCATCGCTTCTCTGGGGTGCCTCCCCTGGTACTAAGTTTTGTCTCATCTGAGTCATATTTGGAAGTGTCCGTCCCATGGTCGGCCTTCCCCGCAATAAATTAAAAATCTATTGCCATTGATTAGATTCATCCTTCTTCTTGATAATCAATACTGGGGAGGCCCAAGGACCCTTAAAGGGTACTAACATCCTTTGTTGCACCTTGATATTGATCTCTTTATTTACAACTTCAATAGCTGCTTTTGAATGCCTAATAGGTGAAAGCATTAGGACTGCCTAATAAAAAATATGATTCAAGTAAATTGGCAGATGTATTTCAAGAACGATATGGTGTAGAACATCTTGTATATATCACAAATCAAAGTCTTTTTAGCAAAAATGACACTACACTTATCAAAAAGTGTCGTGCTTGTCCTTTTTGTGTTCTGTTACCCCAGAGAGTTGTTTTTGAAGGACTAATGCAAAAACAGAACGTTTTTAATATACATATAGCCCAATTTTCTATCAAAACTAAAATCATGATTATTATGTATTTTATCTACTGATAAAGTATTCACGTAAGCAACAACCTAATGCAGCTTCATCTGATGAGGGTAAATGTATAGATAGCCTATAGAGCTTGATATGGCCATTGTTAATAAGAATAAACTCAGGCATGGTGATGGGCTCTAAATTAGATTAGTAGAATGGAGAAAAATCCCACCCATATAAACTTTAAGAATTTTATTTTTTCATTCCATATTATAAGTTGATGGCCCACCAGAATAATTAGATTGCAGCTAGCCAACAAAAGAACAAAATTTGATTTACTAATTTGATTGGGCTATTTCTGAGTACAATTACAAAATCTTTTGATAACCAATTATCACTGTGTAATCTTTATATGCAAGATTAACAAATTCTTATATATGAGGATCAGGGTCCTTGCTTATTTGGTTATAGTGAAAAATTTTGGTCAAGTTTCGCAATTTATATTTCCAAATAATAAGCTTTAATTTCATAAATCATCGTAAAAGAGGTCCCAAATGATAAAGTCATAATTTTAATTAAGCGAAACTATATCAGGAACATACATTATGCGATGGATACCACTTGCCTTATTATTGAAGAATACCCCCATCTATACCTCCTTAAGCCCCATGCTGCTGATGCGCCAACCCCCATTTTGTCCACAATGGTCTGCCAATTGAAGCGGGCGCCAGATAAAGATCTCCCTAAAGCCTCTTCGCCTTCTGATATGGCTTCCTAGGTTATTAGCTAAGGTGCTATATTGAGATTTCTCAATTATGATAATCCCTTTGTTTGGGTCAATTGCAAATAAATAATCGTGGATGTCCCCCTTTTCAGGTTGGAAACAATAGTGCTAAATAAACTATATCAGGGACAAATATCACCATTGATCCAAACCACAGCACCAACAATATATGTTCCTAGAGAAGTAGTTCTCTGAGGCCCCATAGTATCATATACTTTCCATTGGTCTATTGTAAATTCAGAGCCAAGCTTATTTACTAACTTAGCAAATATGATATTAATTTTGTGCATCACTATTTACAATAGCTATTGTATTGAAATTATTAGGTCATGTATAATATCCATGCACTCAACATAACAAGTATCGGCTGCATTGACCACACTAACATACAATGTGACTTTGACCTAAATAGAATAGTATGTCATCAAAAAGTAGTGGGCTTGATTACCGTGAAGTTCTGATAGTTATGGCCACTTGGTCCCTATTTAGTCAGAGGACGTTGCCAGAAGAGACTGGAAGATCTTGTTAATTTAGTTGATTGGTGTAAGGCTTTTATTCTACCTTATTACAGATTTTTTGCTTTCTGGTGGCGCCAAGTGTTAATAACTACCTCTTCCTTAGAGTATCCCAGAAGGGCAAAACTGATGGGAAAACGCCGTGGTTTTCCAATGGTCAGTCATTCATTGCTAAAGTGAATTCAATTTCAGCATTCTTAAGGATTATAAAGCGTTGGCAGAAATAAAATATACCTTTTTTATTGTGCCTCATTTTAGAAAAAGTCTGCATTGGAATAAGGGCAAACCACATTTACCTGGGCTACTTAATCGTAATAAGGTACCGCTTTGCATAGAAACTTACCTGTTTGCAAGTGCAAAAATGATTCAATGATGATCATCAGGTATATCAAATTGAGGCCTGTATAGTCAGATCTTGTTTTGCTTTGGAGATATGGGTATTTTTAAAATCTTGAAGCTGTACTCTTTAAAGATTTTGAGCTTGATTCAGCTCCCTTATTTAACTGCACAGGTTCTTTATATGTTTGTTGTATAAATTGTTAATATTTAATGGAATATTATAGTTACATTTTAAATACAACTACTTAATTTAATTTCTAATATCCAAGATGATTATTAGGTTTTAACGCTAAGCTGGTGCTTGTCTTGGTCATTGAATGTTCTTTTATATATGATAGAAACTTCTTCCCTCTTCTGATAGAACTTAGCCTTGTATTAGGTTCAGTGGTTCTTCTTATTTGTCTTCACGCAGAGTCCGCGGAGATAACAATAACATAGAAAAGGATCTCCTATCCTTTCACTCTAGTCTCAAAAGCAAAGTATAAACTAAATGTATGACAGTCTAAATTACTAAAGTACTTGAGCTTTTCATAGCTGCTTTATCTAGAAAAGCGTAAGGGAAATTATAAGGGATTCAGCACCCAACTCTTCTGTTGGCGCCCAATTGGAAATAGCAGCCATTGCAAATAATTTACCCACAGGGTCACTCCAAACTATGATCTTCCTCATTGGCTTAGTCATATTCTTCCTCTGACCATCAATATGTTCTCTTCTGGGTTAAACTAAAAATACGTGCTCCAACGCCTTCGCTCAACCCCAGCGTGTCATCCTTATTAGGTTAACAACCTGCTTAGGTAATGAGACTTAAATCAAAAACAAAAAGCTTTGATCCATAAAAGGTTAACTTGCAAGCTGCTTATCAGAGGTAGCATCAGTCGCTTAGCAACTCATAAACCCCTTAGTCAATCAGCAACAAAACCTGATCAACTACTCTAAGTTAATTAGATTATCAATAGTAAAATCGACAACCTAATCACTTTTTTATTGTTGGGGATAATCCCCAATGAAACATCAGCAATCTGGAGGATCAGAACATGCTAAATTGCTAAATATTTTCTAGGAATATGTTCTGAACAATAGTTATCAAATCTAATTGATAGTTCCCACATCCACTGGCGGAATTCATCACCTAGTGGAAAAGCAGATCTATCATAATTGATTAAGCTGGGTAACTTGGAAATATCAAAATCCCAGCACATCCCCATGCTTAACCATATAATCCAGCAATAAAGATTTTCTAGAAGCAAATGCCGCTTTGATCCTGACTGAATCTGCAAGCATGGTTTAATTGGAGTTCTTTTAGTCTATCTCCTTTTTTCCTTGCCTGATGCATCTCTGGGTAATAATTCTTCCTAGCATGTTTCCTTTCCATGTCCTCCTTGATGCTGTCTCTGAAGAGCGTAGTTCCAATGGCCTCATGCCATGCAAGCCTAGTTCAGGTGTTGTTGCAAATAAAAGGTTGTGAAATCCTGTATTCCAAGGTTGGTTTAATATGACACTTTACTGTTTAAAGCATTTTCTCAGAAGGCTATAAACATCTTGTTCCCTTTATTCCCCTAAGCTGGGCTTTGTTTGCTAGGGCCTTTTTCCAACGGATCCAGTTTCAACTCATCTGATCCTGTCATTATGCTTATTCATTCCATCGCCTTGGGGTTACTTACAGTGGATCAGTTTCAACCTGAGTTGGTCCTACCAATAACATAAGGGAGACCACTTGATGATTTTGATGGCAACAAAATAAAAACAATATATAGTAATTTTCACATTTTATCTTTTATTTTTTTTCTCTAGGTTTCCACTTCTATATCATTTTTTGTATTTTTTCTTATGTTAATTTTACAATGGGACCTAATTCATCAGTAGGTTGAGAGGTCCATCTTTTCTTTTTCTTACTCTGGTTAAGAGGTTCATTTTTTGAACTTACCCAGCTATCAAGGTTCAGAGGTTTTTAAGACTTAACCTAAACGTGGTTCAGTGGTCTCCTCTTGGGATTTGACTAAAACACCAGAACTTAACTTATTTTTAGTAGGTTCAGTGACAAACTGGGAACATTGCAACTTACAGTTTCCTTAGATCCAATACTTAGATATTCTTGTATGGACCCAGTTCACTATGTGACCATCTACAATGTTCTTATTTATATAGTCATTAGTAGCCAACTTAGCAATAATATCAAACGGACCTGACCACATAACATCCAGCTTATTCCTTTTCCAAAACCTATGGTATCACAATAGGCTACCCTATTTTACACATGGTAACCTTGTATTGTTGGCCAGTTCTTGTCATCTTTGCTTTAGTCCTTTTCTCATGTGGTATTAAACGCTTGTGATTGCAGTTTGGTCATAATACTTGCCAGTAGGTTCAGGTATTGATCTGAACTCTTACCCGAAGCAGGTTCTATGGTAGAATATAAAATTGGTAGTAATGCTGCCCTTTGTCCATATAATAGCTCAAACGACGTTTACATGTTACTATGATGACTGATGTAGCAGTTGTTGTAACCAAACTCAGGTTTTTCCTCAAGTGATAGTTTCCTCAACCCAGTTTTCTTAGTGTTTGCTTCTATCATTTCATTGACTCATTCTACCATTCCAATTGTTTCTAGCCAATATAGAGGGATACCACTCCTTGGATTCCTATCAGTTCATTCAGTATTGGAATCACATAAGTTTAAACTTGGTTTAATTGTTGCTCAATAAAACTTGTGGGCATCCATTCTGGTCACCACATGGTCCAGGAGGAATCTCGCTGTGCTTATAGCAACCACTTTGTTCAAAGCTTTTGTTTCTACCCATCTAGACAGATGGTCTATCACCACTATGAAGTACTTTGCTCCACCAGAATGACACTCAGGGTTCTCATCATGTCTATTGATGCCATGTCGGGGTTCCTGCTCAAATACAAGATTTGGATGGTACAGACTATGATAATCAAACCTGAACCGTCAAAAATATTGATGTATTCCACAATGAAAATCATTGCCTTGCCACATCCAGGGACAATCCACTAACTAATGCTCATATAGTAATCTCTAAAACCACCTAAACTATGGGTTCAAACCCAATCTGTGCGGCAAATAGATCCCAATTAGTTAATGAGCAATAGATCTTAGCTTAGTATGCATTGAGCTGGATTGGGTAATCGCCCTGACTCCTTTATAAATTAGTTTATAAGCAATTAAAAACTACACTATTTTATCCTTTTCTCAATTTTAAGATAAAATAGTAATTTATTGGAAATTGCCTAGCCAGACATAGTATCTGGTATAAAAAACCTTTTCAACCAAAAAAAGCAAAAGGTATTTATCCAACACCTTTGGGCTTTAGGTCACCTGGCCTTAATATTAAGGGATCTAAGGTAACGCACCAGTAATCCCAACAAAACTGGTGCTTTCTTCCAGGTCCACCCCAAGTTTGCGGTGAAATTTGTAAAAATAAAAACAAAAATGATTAAAAGCAACAATGGACAAGAATGATTTGGCATCAGATCCCTCGTCCAATAAGAAACATCTTAAACTCTTAGCTCAATTACCCGCTATGATGAGTAGATTATAGAAAAAAATCTCACCCTTGAGCAACACCAACTCAATCCTCAAGATACAAATACTAAGCTTAAAAGTAAACTTTAGCAGTTATCCTTTACATCACCACTAAATTGGCCCTTCATGTCATCCATGATTGGGTGGATTCAATGATTGAATATATCAACGTCTTACAATTCAAATTGGATTCCCTCCACCCTTATGTATCTTCCAGCGACTTCAGTTCCTCTTTAATGAAAACGTCCCCCAAAGTAGTTCACATTGTTCAGCCGTTACCCCCAGTGGCACATTCAAACCCTTGTTCAAAGAGAAGTACGTCCCAGGTGAGGGAGCATGTTCTCTTTCCTATTTAAAATGAAAATGACATGGAGGAAGAAACCAACACCCAACGGCTTAGACATCCAATCAACTTTCTTGGTTGCGTAGCTCAAAGTATTAGGTACCCCATCTAATGTATTTCTGGACTTGGGATGATACCAAGGCTGCTTTGATTTGTGAATTTGGGAGTGAATTAACTTTATCAAATCAAAAGCAAAGTATTATGAGCATAAGTCTTTATTGGGGGAGAAACTATCAATAAGTTTAGTCATCATTTTTACCTTATAGATTAAAAATTGGTTGCCAGAAAGCATCTTATTTTAGATGGTACTATCTCTGCTTCACTTTCAGCATTTAAAAATATGCCTAACATTCAAATCTATTTTAAAGCGTGAAGTCTAACTGCACGTATCTCCTCCATATTAAAGAAGCCATTTTTGATATTCCGGCTGATCTATTGATCCCACTGGGTCCCTTCGCTTCAATAATACAAAGCCTTAGCCCCAAGTGTTAGCAGTTACACCCCAAGTCACCTATTCCTGAATTATCCTGCACTTTTTGCAAGAGAAACAACCATATGGTAGATATTTGGCTTATCTTCTTAAGTAGGTCAACAAAAGATCAGTCAGTATAGGACAAGGGGCTCCCTATTCTGATGACAATCAAGTGCCTCAAGACTCTTTCTCAGCTCTAACTTTACACCCAGCACCTCAGGGTACTTTGTGTTAGCAGCGCCTGAAGAAGTCAACGTACTTTTTTCTATCCAAGGAAATAAAGATATTCAGCTTTCATCTTTTTATGCTGGTCAATTACCCAATTAACTATTGGAGGTCAGTTCCTCTATTGAGAGACAAGCGCTGGAAGAAAACCTTTATAAGCATCAAACAGACCCAAGCTTGCCCACGGCAGAATCCTATGCTTACTTCACTAAAATCTCCCATAAAAGTTTACTAGATGTTAATTCTCCATTCAGCTCTTTAGTGGTTTGAGTAATGGTAGTTTTTCATAAGGTTAAAGCCTTGGCAATATTTGACACTGGTTCCCCAGCTAACATTATTTACTTCCGACTTATCCTAAAAGATAATAATCGCTCCTGACTTGATTCATGGTGCTGAATATGGGACAGCTGGTGATTGGATTACTAAAGCAATTGGGGCATATTCTACCTTACCTCTCCAATTTGGAAAGTTTTTATTTACTGCCCCTGCCATTGCATTATAAAATGATAAATACAAGTTGCTTCTTGGAGTCCAACTGATGCAGGAGTTCTACTGCATCATCAACCATAAAGAAAAGTACCTTTCACTATCAGGTTAACAAATCACGTTAATCTTTGAGCTCCCAGTCAAGAGTAAAGGAGCCCCAAAAATGAGCTGCCTCCTGTAATATCCATCATCCACTTGTAAAATCAGGTATCAAGTCTTAGGAGAAAAAAAAATCAAGTTACCCCCTGAGGCTGTAGTTATCATTGATGGGATCCTTCTATATGCCCTTTCACAAAGTTAATATGACTGGACAATAAGTCACATATCCTTTGGCTCATATATGGGATTCAAGGTGAAACTCAAGATTGAGCAATTGATTATGGTGATGCAATGTGAACTTGATCAGATAAATATTGGTTCAGCGAATTTGGGGAATTCCGGTGAAGCCTCAAAGTTTGAATGAAACCCCTAGATTGTAGCAAATATAGAATTACTAAGCAAAGCATGTTGAATCCACTGAGGCATGCCAAGGATTAAGAGTTAAGCGTGAAAAAGAGAAGAAGAAGTTTTTGGACAAAGAAAGAGAAGATTAGGAAAGAGTAACGTAAGTAGCCAATAAGTTTATACTAGATAAATTGGTACCATTGGTGCAATAGCTCCTTATTAAACACTTTATTATTATTAAATATTGAGGGCGGGGGGTGGAAGGCGAGTCGGCAGGGCATACGGCTACCAACCTGAAGGTTGCAGGTTCGATTCCCACCCTTTGCATATCGATTGGGGTGCCAGCCGAAGGAAGCTATTGGCGGTTAGTAGGTATAATAACACGAAAACCTTACCCATGATGTAACCAGAAAAATCCGAGTCCCAATCCAGAGGTGAAAAAACTTTCTATGACAGAGTTACCCTGCGCAAGTTTCATGTCAGTACTTTCTTTCTCTATTTTGTTAATGTCCGTCACCTGGTCAGCTTGCCTCAAATATATAGATATTGAGGGCCAGCAGTCCTCATATTGCTAGTCTATTTCTCAGTGGGTTTTACCCTGTGAAACCAGTTCTGTGGAATCAACAAAAATTTGCCTAAAGTTAACAGTGGTGCTCACTACAGGGGGCCCATTGATAAACTTATTAAATAACTTCATATTAGTCATAAAATAATCCAACTGGTTCCCTTTAACAGGGTACTACCCAATTTATTGAGCCGTCAAAATACTGGGAACTGAAGCTTGTCTTAGATACACTACTCCCGGCTTAAAAAATGCTTTTCTGCGAAAATAAAAATATAACCTATCAGCTTGCCAAGGGTTATCACCAACTGCACCTGGTGGGTAGCCAAACTAAACAAATCACAGACCTTGTGGGAATCACTACTGAGCGGATATACAGTGCAGAGTGTAAATTAGATGAGGTTGTTAGGGAAGGGGAGGTCTGCAGCAACAAGATGCCCCATTTAATCATGATGGAAATATACAAAGGCTTTACGAGTGGTTTAAATTTGCTGTGGATAGGGATTCCAATCAGTAAAAGCTAAGCTGTTGTTATCCTCTTTGGACGTTGCAAGCGTTGATCAGGTCATATGTTACCTTAAGAATAGTACCATAGCTTACCAAGAGGTGAGGGAGACCGTGATTCATCTGTTTTAAGCAAGGCAAAAAATGGCTCAGTGCATGGCAGAGTTTTTGACAATATCTTTTCAAAAGAATGAGTCCCTGGTAAAGTTTGTGGAGCAATTTATGACTGAGGCTCATGTGTTGTTGGGAGCGAATTTTATCTAATGAGGAGGTAGGCATAGCAATGAAAGCGGCTGTCAATCCATATTGAGAACTGTATAATGCTATGTCATACATTCTTCAAGAGGACGTGGAGCTACTAAAAATCATCAGTCATTTACACCAGCTATCTGTCATCTTTAGTGCTCCCAATGTGGAGCAGAATGCTCCTGCATCAGCTACCAAATTTCCGTTGGGGGAGGGACCCCAACGACATGGGCACATTTTGTTGGTTAATCCTCATCCACTTAATGCATTGGTGGTTTCTTTCAAACCTATTATTATCATCCAGCTTATCTTCAGCCCAATAACAACCCATCATTTATATGCAACCCAGATCTTTGGGGGTGATACAAAGACACGGACCATTTACAAATGCTTGTTTCTCGTGCAGCCAAAGAGGCCATTATGCAGCTAACTGTCCAGGTAGGCTGAATGCTCATGCTGTACTGGCTGCCCCAATTGAACGGGGAAAGGGAGAGTGGAGTAGAGATGGGATTCTCTACTTCCGCTGATTCTAACCTAACTGTCTTTGATGATTCTCATGAGTCGCTTTATTGTCAGACCTTACACTCTCTGAAGATTTACTATATCAACACATCCCCTAATATATATTGGCCTCAAGATGAAGGAAAGATCCCAATAATGTAGACTTCTAGCTCCACCAAGATGTGCAAAAGCCTTACACCTGGAAAATACTTGAGCGGAATGGTAAGTTAACAGTGAGCCTTCAGCAAATGTTGCAACCCTAGATGGGGTGACTGTGGTGATCCCAGTAGAACAAATTTCCCATGAGTTATCTCATGTTGGCGCTGGTATTATCTCTTTTCTGGATAACCATAGCACTTGGATGTTCATGTAATAAACACCTAAGATTCCTCTTATTCAGAGTGCACATACTGTGATATCTTTATGCAAAATACCAAAATTTTAACAATAATATATACTAGCGCTCCTGTCAATATTATATCCACTAAACTTGTGGCTAGGCTTTCACTGAAGCCTGATGTGGAACACCAAGTAGTGTTCAAGATTGAGGGGCACAAAGCACTGTGTTAGAAGGCGCTTACAGCGCGTTGCCTCTGAGGTTTGGTTCTTTGGGTGCATCCACTTCAGCGGTGGTTCTGCCTAACAATCACTACAGCATGTTGATTGGATCTGCCTTTATGCGGCGATTTGGGGTGGTGATTGATATGGCAGAGGGAGCACTTAATATTTTGGGACAACTGATGCCCAATTACTTTACCTCCAGCAGAGTCCCATAAGACCCAATCTTCTCCAGTCAAATTAATCTCACGTATAGTGATGGGGTGAATCCTGTACTATACTTGTAGATGAAGTGGAGGACCCAAGTGCTTCCTAACCAGATTTACTAGTACAGTGGGCTTCCTCTATAAGCTTTGAGAGCTTTAAAGCATACCTTCTGGGTATCTGCATATTATAGGGATGGAGATTGAAATAGATATCCCAGAAGGCATATATAGTAAGGTTATAGACCTATAATCAATCGCGGCTCAAACCCCATTCAGCTCCTGGGCTCCCGTTACCAGGGCAGGGGGAAGTGAGGGTGTTGATAGCAAAACTGCAGAAGGAGTCTTTTAAGGTTCAGTGGCATAAAGTGGTGGCTTATCTGCATCTGATTACTATTGATGAGGTTCATCAGATACATGACTTTAGTTCATGTGAAGATCTTGGGCTATCTTTAAAACCCTCATCCGATGAAATAATTGTGGTTCTGTGTGTGGCTCTAAATGGTCTGTTGGATGACCAGGAGTACAGGGTGATGGATCTGTTTGAGAAGTACCAAACCTTTTTTGCATCCAACAATCAAAACTTGGGATGTGCATGCAGGATCATGCATTGGTTGGACATGAGGGGATTACCCTCCTATCTGGTCACAGCCTAACCATCTCTCTAATGCGGCGGAAGAAGTTCTATCACTGAGATAGATAAATTGCTTGAACAGGGAAAAGTTAGAGCAACCCAAGGGTCTCTGGGCGTCCCTGATGCTAATTGTCAAAAAGAATGATGGCAATAATTGAGTAATAAACAACTACCAAAAGCTTAATAACATTACAAAAAAGACTCATACCAACTTCTGCAAATTGATGATGCTTTAGATCGGCTATGTGGTGCCAAATATTTCTCCACTATGGGCTTGATATTGGGGTACTGGTAAATCAAGTTGCCAGCGGTGGATCAAGAGAAATGCACTATAGTCACCTCAAAAGTGTTGTTCCAGCCTACACGTATGCCACAGGGTTTGTGCAACGCCATCGCTACGTTTCAGCGAGGATATGGACACTATTTTGGGTTACCTGAAGCTGTCTTGAATTCTAGTCTACCATGACAAATTAATATGTTCTTGTGGACATTCATGGATCATCTTGATCACTTGGCTCAAGTGTTCTGCTGACTCTCTGAAACTAACATTAAAATTAAGCCCTGAAAGTGTCACTTTTTTAAGGATTAGTTGGAATACATCGGGTTTGTGGTAGATTTCAAAGGGCTTAGTCCTCAGCCAGCAAAGGAGGAAGCTATATATAAGGTAACTTAGCCGAGTAATAAGCACAATATTCAGTTGTTTTTGGGGATGGTCAGTTACTACCAGCAGTTCATTCCCAATTCAACTGTATTGGGGCTCCACTATTTGATCTATTATGTAAGGATACCTCCTCAGACTGAAAAGAACTATGTCAAAACACTTTTGAGGTTCTACGAACCACATTGGCTAGCACGCCCGTTTTGCAAGACCCTAATTTTGAGAAGGAATTTATTGTACAAACGGATGCTTCCCTTTCTGGTGTAGGGAGAAGCTATCCCAAAATGGTGATGACGGTATGGAGCATCTCATGGCGTATTGTAGCCAAAGCTTAACAGGTCCTGAACGAAATTACACCATGACTGATTGGGAGTGCTTAATGGTAATATACACATATATATAGTTTTGGATATAACTTCATGGGGTAAAATTCAAAGTGGTAACAGATCACGCATCCTTACATTGGCTGCAAATCTCTGTGAGCCTGAAAGTCAGCTCGTGTGATGGTCACTGAAGTTCCAAGCCTATAACTTTGAGATTGTACACTGACCAGGGGAGAAAAAAGAGCGTGGACTGTCTCTACCAATTACTGACAGTCGCCATTATGGCAGATCTGGCAGACATAATGTATGAGAAGATGATTAAAAGCAAATATCACAATGAGCCGCCACAGTTGATCAAAGTGCTGGATGGGCTGCGATGGGATACCTTTGTGCGCAATAGGGGAACTATATAAGTGAATCTGCAAATCAACACTGAGTTTCCCAATAATCTTCCGCTAGACTTGCAATTATTAGAGATGATCATAGAGCAGTAGGTCATGGAGGGTTGCAGAAAACGCTAGAGCTATTGTGACCCCCATTACTATTGGGAGAGTATGCACTATGATGTGCTTGAAACGATTGCTTGTTGTTACCAGTGCCAAGTGGAGAAACCATTCCTCAGAAAGACCACCTACCAGCTGGTTAAGCCTCGTTTCACATGGCACATGGTTTCTTTGGTTTTGGTGGGTCCTCTGATGACTGGCGCAAACTTCTCCAAGTATATAATAGTAGCAATTGACCATTTGAAAAGATAGGTGGAAGAAAGGGTGATCAATGATTTAGGGGCTGTCAACACTGCTAAGTTCATCTTGGAGTGTGTTATACAGCAACATGGATGTCCACAATCTATCCTCACGGACAACCGAACCAATTCTACATCACATATCCTTCCCAAATTAAATGAACTAATGGCATTCCGTGGGGTCTTAACTACACCCTACCACCCTAATTCTAATGGAATTGTGGAATGTGTCAATGGAACTTTGGTAAATATTCTATACAAGCTAGTAAAGGTTGGCCTTTGGTATGATGCACCCTCTTCTCTACTGCTGTCTTTGCATAAAATACAGCTACCACTCATAACTGGCAAGAGTCCATTTAACTAATTTATGGAAGACATCCAGCGTTGCCAGCATTGTTTTATTCCTGAGTGGAGGATACCGGAGGAGGTAAACCCCAACGCTATTTATCTGCCTTAACAGAAACACTGATTAATCTCCAAACTGAAGCATATTACACTAGTCTATCCAAGAAGAATCAGGATTAAGCATCAAACCAATGTAGATGCAGTAGCCTCCCCAGTTTGGGGTAGGAGATCTTGTCCTGTTCCATGACCAACATGGGTTTGGAAGAAAAAACAAGCTTTCCAAAATATGGATTGGACCTTTTAAGTTAATTGAGAAGACTGGTGTCAAACGCCTACACTATTAAGGAACACACGGGTGGTCAGATTATCAACAAAAAACACATGAAGTTCCTTTGGGCGTACAAGCAATAGGAGTATTCATCCAGTCAATGAGGTAATGTCACAAAGTTAATATGACTTTAAGATAAGTCAAATATCCAGTGGATTGTATCTTGGAGTTAAGGTGAGCCTCAAGATTGAGCAATTAGTTATGTTGATGAGAAGTGAATTCATTGAAGAATAATGTTTCAGCAAGTTTGGGGGATTCCGCCAAAACGTCATTGTTCAAATGAAACCCCTATATAATAGAAAATAGAGACTTACTAAGGGGAGCATTTTAATTCTGCTGAGGAATACTGAGGACTAAGAGTTGAGCATGAGAGGAGAGAGAGGAGGTTTTTAAACAAAGAAAGAGAAGAGTAGGAAAGAGTAATTTAAGTAGCTGATAAGTATATATAAAATAAAATTTGGTATCATTGGGGCAATAGCTCCTTACTAAACACATTTGTATTATTAATTATTGAGGGTCAGTGATCCTCATATTGTTCGTCTATTTCTCAGTGGATTTCACCCTGTGCAACCAGTTCTGAGGAATCGACCAAATCCGCCAAAAGTCAACATGCCCTCATCCTATTTCAATACCTTCTGGCTCACAAGTGATTGTGGATACAGGGATTAAGATCCTAACCCTTTTTAATCAAGTTTTGGAGCTAAGTGGACCCCAAACCCTTCAATCAATGAAGCGTCGACCTGCCCATAGATCTTGGATCCTGTCTATGAAAAATCTATCTCATCTTATTAGGGATGTTAGACAATTACAAGTTCAATTGGGTATTAAGAGTGTATTGGTTAACCATACAATTTAAAATAATGAGGAAAGCAGCCAAAAGACCCTGTATATTTCTGGTGGAACCCCACAAATTGGGGTAACATGATTTCAAATCCTTCATGGGCAATCAACACGAGATTAAGCAATCAGATTACTCTGGCCATGCGGCAGACCCTGGGACATAAATCAGATGGTACTCCCCCAGTCATGACCAGATCCATTCAAGCACCTATGCGGGGATCGCCCCCTTTTATAGGCTTGGTGGGGGTCCCCCAAGGTGCAATAACTTTATCAAATGGGGATTGGTTTAAATCTATAAAAAATTTTACCCCACAGGTACGTCTTACCCAAAAATAATTTCCCATCCATCGTTCAGCTAAAATGAAATGAGTTTTTTGAGCTTCAATAGGTTAAATATCCATATTTCCTAATTTGGACCAGTCTAAGATATTCTGAATTTATCATTGAATTTCCCTCACCCTCAATACAGTTAAATACTGAATGGTCAAATATTAGAGGTTTGTTTTCTTGACCCCATGATTTGACTAAAAAAATATAAAAAACCAAAAATTTTAGTTATATAAGTCTTTGTTGTAAATTATAAGTGGTGGAAAACCCCCTTTTCTAAATTGTTGGATTTTAAAGTCACAAAGCATCAGCGAGCCTTTTCATTATAAAAATTTAACATGTAGTGTTCGCTACAGGGAAGCCTGTACAGCATAAAAACCACCAAAACGATGGAAATAAGCCCTCAGCTAGCCATCATTAAACTCTAGCTAGCTAATGATTCATCTCGCCACAGAAGGCTTGAGCAGCACTCGTTGCAAGGCCCTTATGGGGCCTCCCCTGGTATTTATAAACACCCTTACAGAGACAAGTTTACCTCAGGTGAGGGAAGTGGTTCTTTTTCCTCTTTATGTATGAAGTTGCTATGCTTGGGGAAAGAGACCATCTTAAAATCAAGTACCTCCTTCCCTGCTTGAGCCGTGGCTTAAGAGATAATGGTTCTGCAAATGGCCACTCTCAGCACCTGGGCAAAAGTGAAGCAAGAACTTAATGATGAATTTGGCTCACTAAAAAGTTTAAACAGGCAAAAACAGGACTTTATGTGCCTTAAGCCACAACAAGGAGAATCCATCACTTCTTTTGCTAAACGCTTTTACAACAAAGCTCAACCCTTATTTCTTGCTAAAATGCTACTCCTAGACGATGCTATTGCGGCTAACTTGACTGGCTTGGCGTCTCATCATTCCTTGGCAATGCATCTCTCTTCCATAAAGCGCTCATTTAAAAGTGTACGAGATACCAAGGAAGCCTTATTAGAGGTAACTGATATCTATGAACTTGACCCTATGCAAGGGTCCTTGAGCCAAGCATCTATGCTGCTTAGTTTAGCCTCCACTATGCCTGCTTCCCTCTAGAAACCTGCTCATACGTAGGTGCCATCACAATCTGCTTCTTTTTCATAACAATAAACAGTTGGTAATGGCTGTGATATGGCAATGCTCCCCTTCGTCTTCAGCTCAAAAAGCTCAATTGGTGAAATCAGTCTTCCCTTTGCCTTGCCCCTCGTCTTCTTCAGAGAGGCCATCTTAAGTGGTTTCAAAGCCTTCTTTTCAGTCTAAACCCCTTTTTAAGGTACCAATTGCCCCCAGTAACAATGGGTTTAATGACCAGGTCACAAAAGCTAACCCACCTGTTTGACAAAAACATACATCCACTGATCAACCTAAACTTAGAGTAGATAAAGCATCTTCATCCATGGTGCTATCTCCCTCGACCTCTCATCCAACTTAATCTAGTCTAAAACCTGTCTCCATGAAGCAGCATAAGCCTCCTACTTTGAAGGTCGAAAATTGAGCCGTTTCAATTCTGATGCCTCTATCAAAAAAAGTAAGGTGGAGGAACAACCTCAGGCCCTATCCTGCCATAAGGGAAATCCTGAACCTACTTCACCCCCTATGGGCTACCTAACATGCATTGATAAGCCCTCTGATGATGAATCTGAAGGGGGTGGTGAAGAAGTGGGTCATTATGTTTTAGAAGCCCCAAGTGAAGTGGAGGTACCCAACCAATAAAACCTGGAGAGAGTAAATTGGGAAAGGATGCCTTGCCAAACATATCTCTATCAGGTTTTGAGAGGCCTGGAGGTTATTGATACCACCAGTGATGCAGACCAGCTCATTGCCACGATGATCCGGCCCACTTAGAGTGTGTATACACTGCAGTCTATCCAGAATAAATTCCTTAAAACTTCCAAACGCCTTGCTTCTACTCTCTAGCTGAAGGAGGTCCTCGATCTTCCCCCCAATTTGAATGGAACTTTAACTAAAGTGGAGGTTGTTGTTAAAGAAGTGCAGGTAAAAGCTATACTCGACACTGGGTCCCCTGTGAACGTTGTGTCTTCCAAACATATGAAAAAAATTTATTTGGGCCCTGACCTTGACTATACACAAGAGTTTGGAACTGCAGGGAAAAACAACACTCGCGTCATTGGGGCATACTCAGCTTTACTCATCCTCTTTGACAAAAATCTTCTCTCAGCCCCCGTGGTGGCTTTAGCCAACATTATTTATGATCTTCTCATTGGTACCCAGTTCATGCTCGGGTATGAAGGGGCTATTAACTTGTATCAGGGCTATCTCTCTTGCTTAACTACAAGGTTGCTCTAATTCTGACCAATGAAGAGCTTAAAAAGGATTATGCTTGTACCATTGAGTTTCCCTATTCCGCCTTAACATTACATTAAATCATGGCAGGACGGCATACAAAAGTGTTACCTCCTCATTGAACGCCCTCGAGTGAATCACTTTCTATGCTTCAGAAGAGGTAGTTATTAAAGCGGGTGAACAAAGGGTAGTTTAAACTAAGATTACCCTAAAAATCTCCACCAACTTCTTATTGCACCTAACTAGCATTGATGGAGTTAGTCCCTTAGAGCCAGGAATTTTGCCAAGGGTGCTAGACCCTGCCTATCAACGCCCTATCGACCTACTGCTAGGAAATCTCACCAAGAGAGATATGGTTGTAAAAAAGCATCAAGAGATTGGAAGGGGTATGCTGATTCCCCTTAAAGAAATAAAACAAGTTCACTGTATTGTATCTATGGCTGATTTGGGCTTACCAGCAGACAACTACTATGAACTCTTCCTATTGTTCATACTTCTAATGAACTAACCCCAGATGATCTGGATAAAATCCTTATCTTACTAGAGTCCTATATTGACATCTTCTCTACCTATGACACCGACTATGGGCACACAAAGGGTTGGACTCATACCATTGAAGTTGGTGATGCTCAGCCTATCCGCTCCAAACCCTACCAAAACCAAAAGTTGTGGAGCTATAGATGTGGACGGAGCTCAAAAAACTGCTGGACGATGGGTTGTTGGTGCCTTCCCAAAGACCTTGATCATCTTTGCTCCTATCGATAAATAAGAAAAATGGAGGTCATCTGGTGATGATGGACTGCCATAAAATGAACAACCTCACCAAGAAGTACTACTACCTTATACCTCATCATCGATGACGCTCTGGCCCAACTCTCTAGGTCTAAATTCTTGTCCGCCATGAACTTGGCTAGCGGGTATTGGCAGATGGAACTTTCTCCCCAGGGTCAGGAGAAGTTCACCTTTATTTGCAGCGAGGGTTTTGTTTGAACCCACTCAGCTACCTCAGGGGTTGTGTGATGCGCCAACCACTTTTCAGCTGGCGATGAATCATATTCTACAGGATCCCAAGCTGAGCAAAGTGTGATTGTCTATCTCAATGACATCACAGTATTTTCCAAGAACTTCAATGAGCACTTTACACATTTAAAGGAAGTGTTTTAATGCTTGCGGGCCTCTAACATCAAAACTATAGCCTTCTAAGTGTACTTTCTTTCAAAAGAAGTTGGATTTCCTTGGGCAAGCTATCTCTCAAGATGGGATCAAGCCCTCAAGACAAAGTGAAAGCGATATCCTAAAATGCCTGCACCCAAAACTCTTTGCAACATACATGTATCCTTGAGATTGGTGGGGTATTACCATCAATTCATCCCCAAATTCGCTCAGATTAGTGAGTTTCTTGTATGTCTCTTGGCAAAGAACACCCCCTTTTCATTGGGGTGCTGAAAAAAGGTCGCATTTGAGACCCTGAAGGAGTTGCTGCAAAAAAGACCCATCCTCCATCACCCTGACTATGGCAAGCCCTTTATTTTGTTCATGGATGCCTCCAATTATGCCGTTGTAGCTATCTTGGCTCAGCTGAATGAACTGGAGTTGATCCTATATCTTAATTCAGCAAGATGCTCTCAAAATCTGAGTGAAACTACAGCGTCACCAAAAAGGAGTGCCTTACTGTCTTACTTGCGGTCAAATACTATCGCCCTTTTCTATATGGGACCTCATTAAAGTGATTAATGACCATGCATCATTGAAGTGGTTGCAGAATATGAAATTTCCCACTTGGCGGTTGGCTCTCTGGGCTATTAAGCTCCAGCTTTATGATATGACCATTGAGCACCGAGCTGGGACACGCCATATGAACGTTGATGGGCTGACGTTGTTAACTGTCCTTCACCTTAACAATAGTGAAGCTGAGAGGTTGCATGACGTCCTAATAACTCCTGACGAATGGGCTGATGAAGAGTAACTAGTACATAAGATGCTCTCTCAGCACTCCCGCAACACTAAGGTAGAGAATGGGAAATTATATAAGAAAGTAGGAGTAAATTGGTTGCCCTATCTCCGGCTTATTTATGTGAGTACCTGTCATCCTAGATTCTCAAACTATTATCTGGCGTGGTGGAGTAACAAAACCTACGAATGGGTAAAAGAGCGGTATTAGTGAGAGGGCATCATGGAAACCATAACTGAAGTCTTGGTTGCATGCCTTACCTGTAAAAAACAATCCGCCTTCAAGACCCAATATCAGTATCAACCTATGACGCCCCAACAAACCTTCCACACAATAAGTCTGGATGTGGTAGGTCCTCTCCCTCAGACTACAGGTGGGAATCACTATATCTTGGTTGGTATTGATCATTTCATCAAATGGGTTGAAGCTGTTGCTCTCCCTTCTCATACTGCAAAAGCCAAAGCCACCTTCTTACAACAGTACATCTTCACCAAGCATGGGTGCCCCAGGTCACCTATGTGACAATGAGAAGTTTTACTAATGAGAAGTAAAGCTCCTCGCCACTTCTATGGGAGCTCAACAACTCTTCTCGGCCCCCTATAACCCATCCACAAATAGTGCTTTAGAAAGAGTTAATAGAACTATGGTATTGATATTATGCAAAATGGCTACTTCAGACCCTCTACACTGGGATCATTATTTGCCCTGTGCCATTATGGCCTACCATATTAGCTATTAATATATCCTCAAGATATTCCCTTTCTGTGTGTTATATGGGTGAGAACCTGGGGTGCCATCATTATTAGCTAAGGAAATTTTCAGACAGGACTGATCCTGAAAAAGACATGAAAAAGTTGGACTAACACATTATTCAATTACAGTTAGAGGCCATGACTAATATAGCAAAGACTGTTACCAAAGAAGGCCAAGATGGAAATGAGCTCAGAACCCCTCTTCCTTTATTCCAAGTATCTGACTTGGTACTGTATTGCCACAAACAAATTATTCCAAAGAGTGAAAAGCTCAGTTCTATCTGGAAGGTCATTTTGTGATCACTTATAAAAGAGGGGTAGAGTACTGTATCAAATCCCTGGCTACTAAAGTTACTGTGAACTATGTCCAGGGCCGATTCTTGCATCCTTGCTCTTCCCCTAACACTCTTGAATGGGGTAATATCAGACAATTACAAGTCTGCTTGGGTATTAAGAGTTTATCAGTTAACCATACGGACAAAAATAATGTTTAAATTGGCCAAAAGACCCTGACCAATACTTGGTGGAACCTCACAAATAAAGGGTAACAAGATCTTAGAACTTAACAGGAAATAACATGAGATTAAGCAGTCAGATTACTCCAACCACATGGCGGACCCTGGGGCGTACATTGGATGGTACTCCCCCAGCCAAAAACAGGTCCTTCAAGCACCTACGTGAGGACCACCCCTTCTATAGGCTTGGCAGGGGTCCACCAAGGTGCGATAATTTTCAAATGAAGATTGACTGAAATTTATCAAATTGTTACCCCATAGGTTTGTCTTTCCCAAAAAATATTCCCCATCCATCGTTCAGCTAAAGTGAAGAAAGTTTTCTGAGATTTGATAGCTAATTCCCATATTTAAAAATCTAGACAAGTCTAAGCTTTAAAATTTTATCATTGAATTTTCCTTAATCCTTGATACAGTTAAATACTGAATGGTCCAATATTGATTGGTTTTGTGTTTTTGACCTTGTGAATTTCAAAAACAAAAATAATTAAAACCCAAAAGCTTTAGTTTTTTTAATCTTTGTTAATTAATTATAAGTGGTGAAAAAAAACCCATTTTCTAAATTTGTTGATTTTTAAGGTCACACACCACCAGCGAGCCTTTTCATCACCAAAAATCTAACAAAGGAATCTAATAAACTAAAAACCCTACAAATCCCTTAGCACGCCCATACTTCTTACATAAAACTATGTACCATTAATAATATTGCTGATGTGAGTTGTTTTGGCTCTTTACAATATTTGGGATTCAAACCCTTGCACACTAAAGCTTTGGTCAAATGTAGAATTGGGAATAAGCTCATCCCTAATTAATGATTGAACGTCAAAGACCTACTTGAGGAGTATAGTGATACTTTTTTCCTCAAGACTAAGTGACTATAGGAAAATGTCTTAAGTAATTCGCCAAATTAAAACTAATGCTCACCCTCAATACAAATCCCAGCTAAACTACAAATCCAAAGTTGAGGAAGCTCAAGTAGTCCTTGAGCTTTAGCAAGTGTTAAAGCCAGGTTACTCATGCCATCTAAAAGCCCATGGGTTTCCCCCTCTTATTAATTCAAAGAAAAAATGTGGCCACCATGTTGTCATGGATTATTGAGGCCTCAATTCAATTACAAAGAAGAATAGCTATTCATTGCTGCATATATTATTCCTTACCCTTTATGTCAGGTGTTGGGATTTTTGCCCATATTCCCAGCCTTCTAGATTACCTGGTATTGCTAGAGGAAAAATTCTCTAAAGTGAAGTAAATTGGAAATCGGTTGACCCAAATTTTGGAGGAACTACGTTTGGGGGATTTTAGGATATTTGTCTGATCATATCCATTTGGGATCGACCTGGATGAATACCTAATATCTCATTGGGTGGAGCGGCTGACAAAATAGGGGCATCTGATAGTGATTAACTATCAGGTGTACCAATTGGGATCGGTCAAGTTTCATCACCAACTGATTTAGAATGTTTAATGATTTGTGAGGCGAGTGATGCTGCCTGCAACTAGTGAATCAGTAGGTTGGTGAAGAGACCTGCCATAATGGGTAAAAAGTCACATTACTTAAGCAGGTCGCTAGCCAATTATGGTTGATTTGTTTGGATTGAGAGTTTAACATTAGGGACACGTTTCAAAGTCTTTCCATTTGAGGTCTCAAGGATGTCCAACATCAGAAACCTAGCCAGGATGGGGAAGACCATTGCTGCTGAGACGAGGAAGGGTGATTCAATGGCAATGGCTGCCGTTTCATTGAAGAGGTGTCAACCGAGGGTTAGACAGCTGAATCCCCTATAAACTCCCTAGGATTCACTCTAATAAAATATAGTTAAAAACACATATACACATATTCATTACTATTTTAGAACATTATTAGTTTTATTGTATATTTAGTAATAGTTAGACTATCAGCATCTAACGTGAAGATTCCATCTCAAGGATATTATTGCAGAAGGTAATAATTGGTAGACTCCCAGAGAAGAGTAGAGATCCAAGAGGGGATCTAGAGATGAAGGGAACCACGGCTAAGGGATTGCTGCCAACTGTGTGTTGGGCCAAAGGAGACTGCCATCATAGGATCTTAACAAAGATTGAGTGGACATGATTACAGGGAACAAATCCCTATGAGTACAATATCAAGTATTAATCGGAAATACTGGCCAAAGCGTTGGGCCTGAAAATAATTCTAACTCAACTATGGATAATAGTCATCATACTATTATCAAATTATATATATATTCTTACAAAGTAAGGTGCATGAGGAAATTGAACCTGTGCAGTAGAATGATTACTAGGGTTGACCTCCAATAATCAACCCAACGGAGTAAATTTTTACAAGTTGATGCTCACTACAGGGGTAGTTGGTAGGAAGCGACGAGAGATGCCAGCCAAAATCCTAGAAAACTGGGGAATTCCTTTGTGGATCAAGAAGGAGAAAACCATACTGGCCGGATCACAGATGATAGTCAACACAGGGTTGACTCTAGGGATTCTGGAGTTAATGTATAAAGAAGTCAGAAGCCCTTGGAAGAAGTCCAGAGTGGAGCCTTGGGTGGCTCCTGGGATAATTATGCCGGGCCATGAAGAAATATGAGTTCTCTTGGCGTTTTTAGCAAAAAAAACTGATGAAGATTAAGAGAAATCAAATCATTGCATTTATTAATTTAATCCTGATGGCAGAATTGAGACAATTCCATGATTGTGGGTTTCTTGAGGAAATGGAATTACTGGCCAGAGTGGCCAAAAGCATCGACTTATTAGTTGATTGATAGCAGCTCGCAGATCTACCAGAAGGGCAAAAGGAGGAGGTGCTCAAACTATTCGAGAGATATTGGGAAGTATTCACTCAAAATAATCACAATTTGGGATGCGCGCAAGGCGTTATTCACAAAGTTGACACCAGAGAAAATTTACTGATAATAATGAGACCAATCTGAAGATCAAAAGCTACTAAAGTGGTAGTGGAAGATGAGATCAGCAAACTAGTAAAGCATGGGCTTCTAGTTCCGTTGTCAAGTCCCTGGGCAAGCCCAATTTTGATCGTAAAGAAGAAAGATGGATCAAAATGGGTAGTGATTGACTATCAGAGGCTGAATAAAATTATGAAAGAGGATTTGTATCCTCTACTGAGGATCAACAATGCACTGGACTGATTAGGAGAAGCAAAGTATTTCTCCACGATTGACCTAATCTCAGGATACTGGAAGATCGACTTGCCAGCAGAAAACCAGGAAAAATGTGCGATTATCACCGCACAGGGGTTATACCAGCCGACTAGGATGCCCCAGGGTCTTTTTGTAATGTGCCCGCGATGTTCCAGAGGGCCATGGACGCGATATTAAGTGACCTGAAGTTATTGTGCGTCCTGGTATATCTGGATGATATCAATGTGTTCAGTAGAACGTTTACTGATCACCTTCAGAACTTGGAGGAAGTGTTTAAGAGACTGTCCGTGGCTAACCTGAAGATCAAGCCATGGAAGTGCCACTTCTTCAAGAAGGAGCTTGAATACCTGGGATTTGTGATTAACACAAATGGATTGCAGCCGCAAACCCAGAAGATAGCAGCTATTGAGCAGATGGCTGTGCTGAAGAGTTTCTTAGACATCCAAGTATTCCTTGGGATGGTTGGATACTATAGAAGATTTATTTGGGACTTTGCCCAAATAGCTGAGCCTTTATTCCATTTATTAAAAGATCCGAAAAAAAGATTCATATGGAATGAAGAGGCCCAGGACTCTTTTGATGAATTACGCCAGTACCCGATATATTTGCCAATTCTGAAATATCCAAATTTCAATTTGGAGTTTGTCATTCAAACTGATTCTTCATTGACGGTGATTGGTGCCATACTGAGCCAAGTAGATGAACTTGGTGACAAACATCCGGTGGTGTATGTGAGCCAGACACTCTCTTCCATGGAGAGGAATTACACCGTAACTGAGCATGAATGCCTTGCAGTCAATTACGCCTGTAAACAGTTTTGGGTGTATGTCCATGGAACGCACTTTAAGGTGGTGATGGACCACTCTTCGTTGCATTGGCTGCACAATCTGCAGGAACCTGAAGGACAACTGGCCTGATGGGCACTCAAGCTTCAGGCTTATGATTATGAGATAGTCCACTGAGTGGGGGCTTCTCACCAGAATGCGGATGGCTTATCACGGTTACTAATGGTCCAGTTGGTATATCCGCAAGCGGATGAACTATTCCAGAGAATGGTCAAAATGAAGAATTGAGGACGAGCCTTGAGAAATCCAAAGTGTACTTTGAAAAGCGATGGAAAACACCGAGATCATGGATGGCATTAGTATTTAAGATGATAAATGAGAAATGGCTATTATTCCTGAAACTTTCAGAGAGAGAAGCAATTGTTCAAGACACTCATAAGGTTGTCGGGTATGTAGGCCTGAGAAAAATGACTGACCATATTTGGCAGTATTATTACTAAAAATTGGTTAATTATGATGTCGCAGACCATCTGGCTTGTTGCATGGAATGCCAACTGCATAAACCACACAAGATACAACTGGATACTGACTGGTCTGACCTGGATTTGCATGGCACACATTGTCTATCAATGTGATGGGACCATTGGCAATGAGTACAGAAGGAGTGAAATACATCATAGTAGCCATTGATCATCTGACAAGCTGGGTTGAAATGAAAGCATTAACCCAAGTTGATGCTACCAGTACTGCGAGAACATCCTGGATCAAGTAATATACCAGCATGGGTGTCCACAAGTTATACTGAGCGATAATAGGACCAACTTCACATCCCAGGTGATCCCAAGGCTAAACGAAATAATGGGAATTTGGGGAGTTGTGTCAGTACCATACCAGCCGGAGATGAACGGACTGGTAGAATGGGTCAATGGGACGCTGGCTGCAATGCTGAGGAAGCTAGTCGCAGGGAGAACTTCCATGTGAGAAATGTACCTGAGTTTGGTGACATTCGCCTACAACATCAGTTATCATACGGTGATGGGAATTACGCCATTTGAATTACTTTATGGAAGGAAGGTTACATTACTGCCGATATTATATTTGGTAGTAGAACCTACGTTGGGGATGAGTACTGAACAATATCTGAACCAACTGACGAGTATCCTGATCTATATGAAATTTCAAGCATTTGATACTACCTTAAAGAAAAGGATATGAGAAAAATTGATGGATGATAAGAACCAACTGCCATTAGAAGAATATCAAATAGGAGAAAGAGTTGCCTATTGTGATATGCATGGTTTTGGATGAAGAAACAAGTTGGATGCATTATGGTCAGGTCCATTCAAAGTAATCTCTAAGAAAGTGACTGATGTTTATTCCATCAAGAATCTCTTGGATGGAAAAGTAGTAAATCTAGTCCATGCTAAGTATTTAAAGTGGTGGATCAAAGAAAAAAAAAAAAAAAGAGTTCCCAAAGGACCAATGAACCGTTAAGTTGGTCATGTCCTAATGATTAGGACAATTCTGAAAAAAGGACCTCTGAACTAATCTAGCTGGTTAAGTCCAAAAAAAGGACCGCTGAACCATAGAAAACTGGTAAGTTTAAGTGCCTAGGATCTAGTTTGGGGGAAAAGATGGACCTCTGAACTGAAATAAGGTCAAGTTCCATAGAAAAAAAGGAATAAAAATAAAAAATTAATAAAAGATATTGGAAAAAAGAGAGAACCAATTTATTTATAAATTTTTATTTTTTATTGATTGTTTTCAGTGCGGGGATGATACTGCCTATGTCACCTCTTGGGGGAGGGAGGATGGATCGCGGTAGGAAGGAATAGCCCATCGAAATTGATATACAATTGGACACTTGCAAGGGTGAGTCCTACACAAAACCACGTTCATTGAGATGACGCCGAGCCCTGAGAGAATGTGATAAGGGGAAGGGAAATGGATATGTCAGAAGATGCCAATCGCAAAGCCCTGGAGCGGGGTGGAAAACAGCAATAAAGGAAGAGGCAATCGGCAAATAACCCCAAGTAATCCCAATAAGGCACCAGTACCAGAAGATTTGTCTTGAGTGCCTGCCGATGGGTCTCATCAAGAACACCAGACATATGGGCTGGCAGCAAAGAAGGAATACTCAAGGGAGGTTGTCAAATCATACCCCCAATTGCGCCATCATCAGAAGATAGCAATGGGAAGCTCCATAGAAGAGGTAGTCATGCAAAGAACGGATTGCATCCTGTAAATGATGATGACAGGATTCATGGAAGCTGAAGCTGAATGACTGATAAAAATCAGGTGAGGCTGGAAGCTTCGTCGACCAACTTTGAAGAACTTGGCCAGCAAAGCAGAGCATAAGCGGCAGTATCCCAATCCAGAAGGTTGTCCAGATCTGAAGGATTCAGCGCTAATGACAATGCCTCAGTGACTTGCGCTTGAAGTTCAGCATAGGGGAGCTCGGAATGGATTCTGTTCCCAATTGAAAGCTCAGAAACCAGCACCGCGGGTTGGTAACATTGACTGAGTTGGAACAGGAACTTGGGGAGCAAATCCAACCCAGCCAGGAACAAACGATCTAAAGCAGTCAGCATAACCTCTGGAGCATCAACAATGATGTTCAGAGCCTCAGTGAAAGGAGCCAAATCCAGAAGGGTTTTGAAGTCCAACTCGGGGAATGACTGTAGGGGAAGAGTTGGCTAAGAGTTATTTGAAATGATGGCACGCCTGGTTTTGGTGGGATTGGATACCATTTCTGGTAACTCGATGAAAGGACTAGCCCCTTGCGCCAGAATAGGCATATGACTCCTGTAAGGACCATAGAAGAGGTTCTGCCAAGCATCCTGACTCATCCGCTGGAAGAGGCGGAGGTCTAATTCTGACAGACTGTTCAGAAGTTGTTGATAACGAGATTCTGAAATTGACATATGAGCAGGACTAGAGGGGGGATGTCAGACTTATATAGAAGTTGACATTATGCACCCTACAATCCATTAGGCTCTAATTTTGGGAAACTAATTTCATAAAATTAATAATAAGCTTTCTGAGGGATGGATTAAAAATGAATTACAGCCAAAAGATTATGAGTGAAATAATGAAGGCGAACATAGATAAGTATTCTTAATCAAGCCACAAAACAAACATCGATGGCAAGAGTCTCCTGTCTAGGATGAGGAGAAAATCAGGAAATTGAGGACGCCAGACCAAGAAACTTGAATATGACAGCAGGTCATATACCCTAATGGGGGGAAAACTGGATCCCAAGAAAAATATTGTCACGAGTAAATCAATCAGCCCGGCATGACAAGAGGTCATGGGGACAGCGCTCTGAGTAGGTGGTAGTGAGGAGGAAGAGGAATAGAGCCGCATGCTGAAGGTCATCCCAAGCAGCGTTGAGTATTGATGAGTGTACTCCGCTTTAACCAATGAAGTATTTGACCAGGTGTATGAAGAAGTGGATCCATACCTAGTCCTTTTCTCACTGGAAATCTAGGCAAGAGGGGGATGTGTTGGGATTTTTGCCCATATTCCCAGCCTTCTAGATTACCTGGTATTGCTAGAGGAAAATTCCCTAAAGCGAAGTGAATTGGAAATTGGTTGACCCAAATTTTAGAGTAACTACATTTGGGGGACTTTAGGATACTTGTATGGTCATATCCATTATGGATCGATCTGGATGAATACCTAATATCTCATTGTTTGGAGCGGCTGACAAAATAGGGGCATCCGATAGTGATTAACTATCAGGTGTACCGATTGGGATTGGTCAAGTTTCATCACCAACTGATTGGGAATGTTTAATGAGTTGCGAGGAGAGTGATGCTGCTTGCAACTAGTGAATTTATTGGTTGGTGAAGTGGCCTGCCATAATGGGTAAAAAGTCCCATTACCTAAGCAGGTCGCTAGCCAATTATGGTTGATTTGCTTGGATCAAGAGGAAAACGTTAGGGACACGTTTCTAACTCTTTTTCATTTGAGGTCTCGAGGATGTCCAACATCAGAATCCTAGCCAGGATGGGGAAGACCATTGCTGCTGAGACAAGGAAGGGTGATTCAATGGCAACGGCTGCCATTTCATTAAAGAGGTGTCAACTGAGGGTTAGATGGCCGAATCCCCTATAAATTCCCTAGGATTCACTCTAAATAAATATAGTTAAAAACACATATACATTACTATTTTAGAACATTATTAGTTTTATTGTAGATTTGGTAATAGTTAGACTATCAGCATCTAGCGTGAAAGTTCCATCTCAAGGATATTATTGCAGAAGGCAATAATTGGTAGACTCTCAGAGAAGAGTAGAGATCTGAGAGGGGATCTAGAGATGAAAGGAACCACGGCTAAGGGATTGCTGCCAACTGTGTGTTGGGCTGAAGGAGACTGCCATCATAGGATCTTAACAAAGATTGAGTGGACATGATTACAGGGAACAAATCCCTATGAGTACAATATCAAGTATTAATCGGAAATACTGGCCAAAGCGTTAGGCCTGAAAATAATTCTAACTCACCTATGGATAATAGTCATCAAACTATTATCAAATTATATATATATTCTTACAACGCAAGGTGCACAAGGAAATCAAACCTGTGCAGTAGAAAGATTACTAGGGTTGACCTCTGATAATTAACCCAACGGAGTAAATTTTTACATCAGGTTTCCACAACCTCTTCAGCTATGGATCTTGCTAGCATGTACTGGCAAATCAATTTATCACTGGAGGATCTGGAAAATGTGTCCTCATCTCAAGTGAAGGATTTTCTGAGCCCACACAAATGCTACAGGGGTTATGTAACGCCCCTGATACCTTCCAACGCACCATAGACGGACTTTTAGGTGAATTAAAACGGTCTTATGTGTTAGCTTATCTCAACGATATTACCTTTTTTGAGAAACTTTACCAACCTTATAGATCATTATAGGTAAGTTTTCCAGTAGTTAAGGCAAGCTTATATAAAATTAAAGCTATTTAAAATGCTCCTTCTTTTATAAATGTATTTTCTAGGCCATAAGGTAGGGATTTCCAGAATATCCCAGATGGATGACAAGGTCTCGGCAATTCCAAAAATAATCCCTAAATCCTTACTAAACAAGTTTTTTGGGGGATGGTAGGATATTATCGCCTGTAAATTACAGAATTCGCTGACACCTCTGAGCCTCTAATATATTTACTGAAGAAAGGGAAACACTTTCAGTGAAAAGATGAGCAGCAGCAAGCCTTTGACCAGCTATGCATCTCTCTCTCTCATTTTCCGGTATTTATCTATCCTGATTAGGATAAACCCTTTCTCCTCTTCACCAATGCTAGCAATATAGCCATCAGAGCCATACTATCTCAGTATGATGAAAACTTAGTGGTCCATCTTATCACCCACTAAAGCCTAACTTTAACCAGAGCTAAATACGATTTTACTGTTATGGAACATAAATGCTTCGTGGTACTAGTGGATATTAAGTCTTTCTGCCTTATTTATAGGATATACTTTTCACCATAATCACTGATCATGCTTCTTTGCAATGGATACAGAAAATGAAGGACCCCGAAGGGATATTAACCCAATGGGCGTTAAAAGTTATAAACTAAATTTTATCAATATATATTGACCAGGTCCAATACACCAAAATGCATATAAACTATCCCATATTCCCATATTAACTTTAACTGACACTGAGGAGGATTGAAACTATGACTTCCTAACTCGATTGAATCTAAGGAAATATGAATCCCCAAGCCTTCAAAAAGAATTAGCAACAAGATTGGCGAATCTCCAAGTTAAAAATGGTAAACTATACAAACTTGTAGCTTGAAAATGGTTGCCCTATATATGCCCATCTAAGAGAACTGAAATCATATTAGAGGGACATTGGCAAGTTGGTCATGGGGGGGGTTCAGAGAACTTATCAGTTTCTCAAGACCGAATGCTACTTAGAGGAATGCTTATCTTGATTCAAGACGCCTTAGAGTCCAGTCTGGTATGTAAAGCCAAGCTAAACTAAATCCTCGATCTCAACGTTCAAGGGTTCCACCCTGTGAACCCTTTCATACTAGCATTGATGTTGTGGGACCCCTCACTCAAGTCTTTAATGGTCATCAGTTCCTTATAGCCATGGATCATTGACTTAATGGATCAAAGCTGTATCACTACTATCCACTTATAAAAGCTACTGCTCCCTCCTTATATATTTGGATTATCACCCAGCATGAATGCTTTACATAATTACCTCTGATAATGGGCAAAATTTCTAATTGTCATTAGTGAATTTTTTGGTCAAACCTATGGGATCCACCCAGGTATCTACCACTTCTTAGCATCCTGTAATCAATGGAATGGTAGAGTGGGTGAATGGTAATTTAACTGCCACTCTTCAGAACATGGCCACGACTGACCCCCTTCATTGGCCCCAATATTTGCCTAGTGCAATTCTGGACTATAGAATAAGCTATGAATAAATAATTAAGATGTCACCCTTCCTAGAATTTTATGGAAGAAATCCCCAGTTGCCTTCTAAAGTGCAGGCCATGTTAGATCAAGCTTCTCCTAATCCCCTGAAGTTACTATGAAAAGAATCACCAATGAAATTATCTGACTCCAGGATTTAGCTTCTGATAACTTATCTGCTACCACAGTAGAAAAACTAATTAATTTAATAATAAGCATGAGTCCCTACACACCTTCCAACCGGTGACCTAGTACTCTTTTATCATCATCAGCCTAGAGGTCATGACAACAAATTGAGCAACAACTGGTTGGGTCCCTATAAAGTTATCTATAGGTGGGGCAACAAACACTCAATTATGGAGGTTGTTTAGGTACTGTGGTAAATTATGTACACAGTCAATTCGTCCAGCCATTTCCCCCTGCGCCAAGATCTAATGGGGGTGTTCTCAGGAGCCCTGCCCAAATCCTTGATTTTGATGATGTAGACGACGGGAATTGAACATGAAACATAAAATATATTGGGGATAATCCCCAATATAAATACCGCCTTGCCACATTGGGGACAATCCCCAGCTAATGCGGTCATAAAGTAATCGCCCAAAACCATTTAATATCAGTGTTCAAACCCAATTCGTGCGGCCAATAAATCCCAATTAAGTATAGAGCAATGGATCTTGGCTTAGTATGCATTGAGCTGGACTGGGTAACCGCCTTGACTCATTTATAAATTCTCTTATAAGCATTTAAAGATTACACTATTTTCTCCTTTTCTCAATTTTAAGACAAAATAATTTTTTTTGGAAATTGCCTCGCCATATATAGTATCTGTCATAAAGACTTTTCAACCAAGAAAAAGCAAAAGGTATTTATCCCTACACCTTTGGGCTCCAGGTCACCTGGCCTCAACTTATTAAGGGATTTAAGGTAACGCGCCCATAATCCTGACAACCATGTGCCAATCAAACCTAAGGCATACTTTCAAGTATCATGTTATATTCTTATGCGGTTTGTGGAGTTGACATTCCACGCAACTGGCCTTATAATCGGCTACATCATAGTTGATCAAATTTCAGTAATGATACTAGTGATTATAGTCCATAATTCTTCTTAGGCCACCATGGCTGACACCTCTGTGTGTGGCTCAGATGATCTCCGCTCATTCTGACAGCTTTGAGAATATATAATCATTTTCTGTCTATCAATTAGCATAATTGTCTCTTCTTAAATTTAGTGTTTTTTAATCGGTTTTTTAGTGCATCTTGAATTTTCTCTGGGGCTCATCCCCAATATTGCCTTTAATCTCCTCTGGAATAACTCATCCACATTGTGATAGACAACTTGAATTGCAAGCAATTTTGAAGATATTAGCATTTTGATGTGCTTCTCCTTCCCAGTTTATTACTTTGGAAATTGTAGAATTATAATTTTTAACCACATTGGGCCATTAAAACCTCTGGTTTCTTCAGGCTATGAAGCCAGAGTAGAGATGAGTGGTTTGTTACCACTTTATAGTGTGTCCCATGGATATACACTTGTAATTGCTTTCATGCATAGATCATTATGAGGAATTCATGCTCAGTAATAATGTAGTTCCTTTCCACTGGTGTCAGTGTTCTTCTCACATAGGTCACCAGATGCTCTTCACCATCATCCACTTGACTTAAAATGGTGCCAATCGTCTTTAATGAGGCATCAGTTTGAATGATGATCTCCTGAACTAAAGTTTGGTATTTTAAGACAGGAAAGGTCATCAAATATTGGCGTAACTCATTAAATAATTATTAGGCCTCTTCATTACACAAAATTTTTTTTGAATTTTTCAATAGGTGTATTAATTGCTCAGCGATACTGTAAAATTTTTTTATTAGATTGCAATAGTAGATAACCACCCAAGAAATACTTGTAGATCCTAAATGCTCTTCGGGATCAGCATCTGTTCAATAGCCATATCCTATGCAGTTAGAGGTTCAGTCCATTGGAGTATATCAAAAACCTGAAATACTGAAGCTCTTTTTAAGTAGTACACTTCCTCATCTTGATATTTAAATTCGCTATCACCATGCGCTTGTACACTTCATTTAAAATGCTCCATATGATCATTTAAGTACTACTGATAAATTGATATCAGCTAAGTACACCAAAATGCAGCATGACTTTGAATCACTTTATATTGAATCCAACGTCTTTGGAATGTTGCCAATGCATTGCACAACTCGTGGGGCATTCTGATTGGCTGATACAACCCTTATGTGATACTTATTGAATGTTTTTCTTGATCTTCATTTGGAAAATCGATTTGTCAGTATCCCAAGATCAAGTCCATTACCAAAAAAATTGGGCATCCCCTAGGTAATTAATCACATCGTCAATCCTTGGCAGCAGGTAGAAAATATTCTTTAGTGATTTTATTTAGTTAAAGAGATAATAAATAATCACCTGGTATGATTCATCCTTCTTCACAATTAGGATCAGACTTGCCCATGTACTCAATGATGGAATGAGGAGCTCATACTCTACTAACTTGCTGATTTCTTTACTAAAATACAGCTTCAGCAACCCTAACTGAGGGACAGGTCTCATCCTTATTGGCGGATATTCCCCAGTGTTGACCTTATAAATCATGTTTTTATGCATCCAAGGTCATGGTCATCCTGGGCGAATATCACCAGATATTATTCAAATAATCAGATCACTTCTTCTTGCTGTTGCTTTGATAATTCAGCCACCTGTTATTGATTAACCAAAACGTTGATGCTTTTGTAGCATCCACCAGTAATCCCATCTTAGTTAACATTCAAAGTCATATAATTTGCCGATTTCTGCCATCAGGATTAAATGAAGAAACATTATGACTTGATTTTTCTCTATATTCGTCAATTTCTCCCAGATTGGCCAGTATACTCTTATCTCGCCATGGTCTGGAATAATAATCCCCGTGCTACCCATGGGTCAATCCTTGATTTATTTCAAGGGGCTAATGACTTCTCCATATAAAGTGTTCTGGGAATTTGAGCGTTAACCCTTATAACTATTAAATGCATTATAGGTGAAATGGTGTTTGTCATTTTCAACCTTAAGGGTATCCCATGTTTTTCCAGGATCTCCTTTGATTTTTCCTCCATTTTTTGTCCAACCGTCTTATACTTGATGGGAATGATGCAGTCATCATAAATTAATTTTTTATAACTAATCTTCTTTATCAGAAGCAGTTCTCTTTTCTTTTATATACCAAGGGAAGGATATGCCACAAAATTTTCAGGGTATTCTCCTTAAAGTCAAATTTTTACATTATACTTTCTCAGGAATTCCGTCCTGATAAAGTATTTCTATATTTTAGTTAGCTAACATTATGACATGAGCTGATACTACCAGCGATCTGAACCAGAGTGCAGCGCACTGTAGGCTCCACAGGATATTGTAATATCTGATCCTGCAGTTCCACATTCTTTCCAGTGCTCTAGATCTGACAAAATCTTTATTTTTTCGCCAATTTGGTCAAAACAATGTTGATGGGTGCTATACTGTTGAATATCGCCCATACTCTTAATTGGCTGAAGATAATATCAGCATATGTACAGCCAGAATAATATAATAAAGTTTTTAGTTAGTGAATTGCAGCATTATTCGCCAAATCTAAATTATGAATTAATTATGTAAACAAATCATGAAGATTTTTTGGTCATGATAATGGGGAGAGATATGTTCACCTCTTTAAGTTTAATCTTGATTAATTCTTTTCATGCTTCCAGTGCTCTGATCTTTTCTGCTATCAGTTGAGCATATGGCTGAGCAACCTCTTTCACAATTTTGGGGTCTATCCCCTTTGCCTTTTCTCAGGTAATTATATTTAAACCCAAAATAACCATTTGGTAAAGCGGATCAGGTGTGTCTTTTTCTAAAAATAGGTCAAAGATATTACGGTCATATTTTAATATATCCATGAAACAGATTTGCTGTAGTGCTAGACTATTCCTTATCTAGACTGAAGATAATTTTCTAACCCTTGACAGTTTCCATTATTATATCTTGAAATAGAGTAACTTGCTCTTTAGGCTTCTTACTCCAATATTGAGCGGCGAAATGTCCATGTTTTCACATTAGTAGCAGCGGATCTGAGTCTTGTCCACTCATTTTGCCCTTTGGGATTTTTTCATGTCATGACTTAATTCTGCTGCTCTTTATTAGTCGCAGCAAATCTCACTATATACTGTTTTCTAATATAATGCCCTTAAAAGTTTTATTGGGGCTTCAAAGGTTGCTCCTAACATCTTTAGATGATCCACCATCTGTGAAGTGGACATCTGGGTTACAAGCGCTGAAGCCATCATATGATGCAAATATTAGTAGGGTCAAAGCGCTTCTTGCATCACAATTCACGCATCAAATTTGATAACACTTTTTCTCCATTAAGGATTTGTGATTCCTGGTAGAATTGGTTGGTAAAAGCTGCTAGAGTCTTGTCCTTTCAGAATTTAATGGCTATAAATTCATGTTTGCAATTGTACATCCATGTAGTGTTTTAAACTCTATTATAATGGCTTACTTGGGCTCATTATTCATTCAATTGTATCCATTGCAATGAGGCAACACCAAATTCTTGCAATTGATATTCAAGCAGTTCATTATAGTCACTGCCTTTTTGTTGGTCACTAAACTGAAAAATCGTCATTTTTAATAGTCAGAAAAATGCTAGGACGTTGTACCCAGTGAAATGTGGGCAATTTGGAGTAACCCAAAATTCACCTGCGGCTATACAGGCAGGGGATTCCTTATCAACGACTTTATTAACCATAGGAGAAACTTTGGGAGTCATCTTTGAAATTTCAGTGAAAGATCTAGGCATATTTTTGATTAGTTAATCTTTAAAATTGGAGTTTAATGCATATGATTGTTAGCTTCATCCGCCTCCATTTGGGTGCAATAACACTTGTGATTAGCTAATTCCTCTATGTGCTTCCTCATGCGCGCAAAATCATTGTTAATCTGGTCTAATCATTCTCTATCCCCTTCATACTCAGCCTTAAGAACTAATACTTCTTTAATTATTTCTCCTTCCTTTTGCATCAAGGAGGTGACCTTACCAAAGTGTTCATTGTTGATTTTTCCAACTTGCCCAACTTACTCCTTGGTTTTTGTCAACTGTTCGTCTAAAGTGATTAAATCACCTGTGACTCCAAGTCTAATGAATTCTTTAGATGGTCTCTAGTTCTGTCTAAAGCTTCAATAGTTCATTCTATATGACATGGTTGATATGGTCTCCTTATAAATCTGGGTTAAAATAACTACCCCCTGTAGTTTGCAACAAATGTTAAAAGCTTGGAGATGTACTCTTTAAAGATTGTAGCTCGCTTTAGCTCCCTTGTTAACTGCACAGGTTCCTTGTATGTGCGTTGTATATATTTGTAAGATTAATGTAATAGGGTAGTTAAAGTATGAAGACTGTTACTCTAGTTAAGTGTTCGTTTATCCAAGATGATTATTAGGTTCAACGCTAAACTGGTGCTTGTCTTAATCATTGAATGTTATTTTGGAATATTGATGAACTTATTCTCTCTTCTGATTGAACTTAACCTTGGATAGGTTCAGTGCTTCTTTTTATTTTTATTCTTCACACAGAGTCCGCGGAGATAACAATAAAATAGACAAAGGATCTTCTATATTTTCACTCTAGTCTCATGAGCAAAGTAAAAACTAAATGTATGACAGTTTAAATTAATAAAGTATCTGAGCTTTTCATATCTGCTATATTTAGAAAAGTGTAAGGGTAATTATAAAAAAACAGCGCTCAACTCTTCTGTTTGCGCCCCAATTAAAAATATAAGCCATTGCCGAGGAACTAATTCCACAGGGTCACCATAAACTATGATCTTCCTCATTGGTTTAGTCATATTCTGTCGCTAAACATTAATGGTACCTCTTCTGGGTTGAAACAAAGAACGTGCTCCAACGCCTTTGCTCAACAACAGCGTGTCACCCTTATTAGGTTAACAACCTGCTTAGGTAATGAGACTTAAATCAAAAACAGAAAGCTTTGATCCATGAAAGGTTAACTCACAAGATGCTTATCACAGTTGGCATCACTCGCCAAGCAACTCATAAACCCCTTTAGTTGATTGGTTACAAAAACTGATTGACTCCTCCTGGTAAAAAGTTATCAAAATAAAATTTTTAACTTAATCACTTGTTTGTTGTCAGTGATCATCCTTAATGAAACATTAGCGATCTGGCAGATCAAAGCCTGAAAAATTACTAAATATTCGCCATGAATATATATCTAAAATATTGTTAAATTATGAAGCCATTAACTCCCACATCCATTAGCGGGATTCATCTTCTAGTGGACAAGCAGATATATTATTTTTGATTAAACTGGGTAATGTGAGCATATCAAAATATCAACATACTGTTATCTACTTTACTAGGCTCTGGTTGAATGGGGTTATGTGCTTTAAAAAATGTCAACGCTTTGGAAAAAATAAGAAATCTTTAGTAATGGTATCCTACTCATTAATCACTGGCAACAATACTTTGTATAGTTCTTTATTGGTCTCCTAGGTGTGGCAAAGTGCAATCTGAGCGTCAAAGTTATTTTACACTTTTTCTCAGTATAAAATTTGAGGTTCATGATAAATCAAAAAATAAAATTGTAACAGACTCATTCTTGTTAGAGGAGAAATTAAGGAACAACTTTTTTGGTTTTTTGTCCATTCTGAACCTCCAAACTCTACTGTATAATGATTTCAGTGGCGTTTAGTAAATTATCCTAGATGCCTTTAATAAAAGCATTAACAACTTATAGATTTCAGAGTCTAAGGAAAACAAGTGGTTAGCCATCTTAGTAATCTCTGGAGCACCCTCCATGCTTATCATAAACAAAGCTAAAATGTTGTGTACTTTCCATTGTTGTTAAATTTGGGTAGATTAATCAGATTAAAAGAATGTTGACATCTGGTTCTTCATGGCCATAAAGGCCATGCTGATTCAAATTGAACCCCATATTATCTGACTGAGGAAAGGAAGCATAACGACTTTGTGCTGATATGTGAAGGGCATCGACTTCTAATGGTTGCTCAAAAGGTTTTCTAACAGGGTAAAGCTATAGCCCTTAAACAGGATAGTGCTCCTAAAACGAAATTGTGATTTATTGGCTACCCAGGAATTTTAGGTGGTACATCCCTATCAAATAGATTTCTACAATGAATATTATCAGCTGGGTATTATCCATAAGGTGTGGCAGCAAATAAGTGCTACACTGTTCTATCTCTTGTATGCCATTCTTGACGTCCATGATGCCAGATTTCTGATTTTCTAAGAATATGAAATCCAAATATAAAAACTTAATTTTGGCTTTTATATGTTATTTAAGTGGATTCTATAAAATGAAGTTGCTCAAACAACTTGGCTTGCTAGTTTAAATAGTTTAAGTAATGGGAACTTAGGGTTTCAGCTTGAGTAAGGTCCCATGGAGTCTGCGGAAAGCTTGGCATTTGGGGGTCACATTATTGAGAATTTTTAACTTCGAAAACCATTTTGAGACCCATTTTAGACCATCTGACATGATTTAGATCCATTTCAAAAATTATCTTAATTAAATCTGTTAGATTAGTCCTGTTGATAATTAAATCATTTTTGAAAGTCAAATATTACATAAATTTGGCATAATGTTGTTACGCCTCAATTTAGATTTATTTTGCAAAATTTTAAATTAATTTTAAGGGTTGAGACCCTCGCAACTCGCCTGTTTAGCCTTAGTATCTTCCTTAGGGTAAACTAAGACTATGTGTTGGTCAGGCATAGATTTGACCATCACATGATAGAGAGGCTTAAGTAGAGGGTGATTTATCCTGATTTGGTTTTGAATGCAATACACTTTAAGGAGTACCAGAATAGTAATGCACTCAGATTCAATTTATTATTTAAATTTAAATTTAAATTTATTGCGGGGAAGGCTGACCATGGGACGGACACTTATGAATATGACTCAGGAAAAATAAACTTAGTACCAGGGGAGGCACCCCAGAGAAGCGATGCTATCTCTTGTTGCTAGCGGGAACGCCACTTATGGGGAGGGGGAGGGAACGTGTGAAGGGGCCGTAGCCACTATTGAGCACGTGTGGAGGAAGGGGTCTGATTTGATGAACCAGACTGGGAACCAGGAGGAGACCAGCTGTCGGTGATGCGGTGGGAGATATCCAAACATCCACGCTTGAAAGTGGTCCACCAAATGAGACTGGAATCTGTGGACAGCTTCTGGGAGGGTGGGGATGGAGCCAGCGATGGCATCCAAGACAATCATGTGGATAGTCCACATGGCGATTGCAACCACCAGAGCATGGAGGGAGGGTGGAAGGAGGGAGGCCATTGATGAAGCAAACATATCTCTTGACAGACGGAAGGGATGCGTTTGATACTGGCCCAGTAGACGTTAGACTTCGCGCCATATCACTTTAGAGGTGGGGCACTTCTCCAGGCGGTGGAACAGCGTTCCATACTGGCCACACATGACACAGGATGAGTGTAAAGCGTTAGAGAGCTCAGCTGTACGATACACCCGCCTCATGCAGCGCCACACATGGGAGCGGACTTGAGGCTGCAACAGAGGATGGTGTGTGTATTTCCAGATAGTCTTTTGGGTCTCAGTGGGATAAGGGATGTCCATCATGTCCAGGTAGTCCACCCTGGATAGGACATGGGGTCGAATGGGGATCACGCCATCATGGATGGGTAGCCCCTGTACCTCTTGTGTAAACTGAGGAGAGGGGCAGCCTCTTTGGGTTGTATGTCCACTAATACAAATTCTCCACTCTGCGCTTCGCATGGAGAGTAGGATTCATTTGTAGTGGGTTTTAGTCCCGTGAGGACCTGTGGCTGATGTGTGTGATGCGAGGTATTTCATCAGGGGTTGGGGGTTTGATGGATTGTTGAGGCCCCAAGGCTCGGGAGAAGTTGGAGCAGGCCGCGCGGGACCAGTGTTGGGATGGGAGTGTAGGAGCGGTGACAGCCGCGATCCAGGTGCCCAGGATCTTGGCAGCATGGGCTTTGAAGTCAAGCAGGCCCATGCCACCTTGATGATGAGGGCCAAACATGACCTCTAGCCGTACTGGTGGAGGGCGGCCTGACTAAAGCCATCCTTGCAGCAAAGCATACAGGGATTTTAAGCTTGGGGAGAAGGGGATGGCGTGGGCTCTGAACCAGACTTTGGATAGGAGCATAGAGTTGGCAAGAACAACCCTGCCAGTGAGGGTAGTAGGGTGGGCTCTGAGAGAGGCGATTCGCTTCGTCACGTTGTCCAGTATACAGCACTCCATTACTGCTGACACATATCCGCCTGCCTCCATCCACATGCCCAGATGGCGCATCAGTCCTATGGTAGGACGTGGCATGAAGGGGAGCACCAGTGGAGCGGTGTGTGTTGAGTTAGTAAGGCGTGGACGTGGGCGAGCAGATGGGCAAGGTTGGGAACAAATTGCTGGGGCCCAGCAGTTCTGAAACCGACCAAGGAGGATGATTTCAGTTTTGGAGGCGTTCAGTGCCGCGTTGCTTACCCGGGAATATTCCTGGATGAGGGCTTCAAGAGCGCGTGCATCTTTGTTATCAGACACCCCCACCACGCAATCATCTGCAAATGCCATCATCTTGACTGGGGTTTGGCCTGGCACATGGACCCCAGTGAGTTGGGCATTAAAATTTTGCAGTAGTGGGTCAAGGCTGAAGTTGTATAAGAGTGGGCTGAGGGGGTTCCCTTGTCGCAGGCCCCTTTGAGGGCGTACTACTTCCGTTAGGAAGCCTGGGCCATGCACTGCCATTGTCGCAGATTCCGTGAGCAAACATCACCCAGTTTATGAAGCGGGGGGGTAGGCGGAATTGATGGAGGCAGGCCCTAAGGTATTTCCAGTTTAACTCTATCATAGGCCTTTTGTTGGTCCAAGAATACAAGTGCCCCAGAGGCTGTGGACTGACATAAATTAGCCACATAGTGCACGTTATCCTAAATCGACCTTCTGGGGATGAAACCAAATTGTTATGGGGAGATGGTGGCATATGCTACAATCACTAAACGGTTAGCCATGATTTTTGTTAAAATTTTGGTGTCTGTGTTTGTTAGAAAAATGGGGCGCCAGTTGGCTAAGTCAAGCTTATCCCCTTTCTTAAAGAGTGTGACAGTAAAGGCCTCATGTCCTCCTGGTAGGAGGCACGTTTCCAACAGGCTTTGGTTAAGTGAGGCTAGCAGCAATGGGGATATATATTTGAAATATTTTTTGTAGAACTCATATGGAATGCCATCTGGGCCTGGGCATTTTTGGTTTGGCGCACCACGAATGGCTGTCCATAATTTGTTTGGAGTAATCAAATTCATTAATTCTGGGTATCAGGAAATGGTGCAGATATGAGCTCGGTTAAAAAATTCCGCCATTTCGGCTGGCTGAATTGGTTCAGCTCAGTATAACTTGGAGTAAAATTTTTGCGTTTTGATTGCCACCTCAGCGGTGTGTCCGCAATGGAATTATCCGATCTTCACACCTGTGTGCAGGCCATGCTCTGGCATGGTGTGAAAAATTTTAAAAAGAAGTATGCGGTGCACTTGTTGCCTTTAGTGATACGTGTGGCCCTGTATTGGACACAAACCTGATGTTTGTATTGCCTTTCAAGTGCGTTGAGGTGGGCGGCTGCCTCCGCCCACTTCCAGCCCCATGCAGGGCTGTATCCTGTGGCTGGAATGTTGGACTCCAAGTGGGCCAATTCCGCCAGAGCTCGCGAGATAACCACCGATGTGGCTTGTGAGTGTCTGGAGGAGAGATGGCAATAGTGGCGGATGGTGTCCTCTTTGAAAGTTGCCCATGTGGAAATGGGGTCTGCACAACATGGTGCAACAAACTATTTTGCCAAAGTTGCCTCTTCCACCCACGTGGAAAATCCTGGTGATGCGAGCTCAGGGGGGCAGATTTTGCACCAATGTGGGGCCTTTGAAACTGTGACGGGTAAGTGGTAGGTTATTGAGACCATTCAGTGGTTGGAGAATTCCATTTTCATTGTTTTGAAGTGGGAGATGTGGGGTTGGAATTTTGCTGGCGTTAGAATAAGGTCGATGCGGGTCATGGACCTTAATTGGCCGTTGTGGAAATGGGGATGCATCATGTTTTTGAGCAGTGGGGCATGTCGCAGCAGCGCATCCATTAACCCAAGGGTGGCTTTTAGAACGCATAGTTCTACATGACCCTGTGGGGCATGGGGTGAGGGTGGCCACTGGTCCGTTGGTGAGGTTAGCCAACAGTTCATGTCGCCAACTAGGAAAGAATCAGGGGGTAGCGGGAGGGACTTGACCAATGAGAAAAATTCCCAATGCTCATGTGCACCATTTGGGTTGTAGATGTTGACGATTGCGTGCACAACGTCAGCCCACAAGAAGGTGATGACGAGCACTTGGCCATTTAGGAATGTTTCTGAGGATATGAATTTAAAAAAATTATTTTTCTGAATTAGCACCCCACAGTGCTTTGACCAAAAGGATAGGGATGGGAGGAGTATTGTTTTCCAAGCTTCCTCGGAACCTCGTGGACAGTGGGACTCCTGGATGGCCAGTATATCCACAGGTAAATTGTGTTGTAAAAAACTCAGTTTCCTAGCCTGGGACGGGGAGGCCTTGAGTCCAGCGATATTCAGCATCCCTAGAGTGAAGGTTTCCCCCATCGCACCTTAGGTGTGAGGGGTGGGCCCCTGGGCCCACCAGCCTCTTCAAGGTCCCCATGGGCTTTCACAGCAGCGCGGGTGTTAGCAGCAATGCTATTGGGGTTTTTGTTAATTTTTGCGGAAAGAGTCGCGTTGGCTTTGGCCTTTGCTTTTTGTTTTCCCAACGTCAGATGAATTTTTTGTGGTGCGGATAAGTTCAGTGCACTGTTGAGCGGGTCAAAAAAATTTTTTTCAATTGGGATAGGTCCCAAGTCAGTTTTGCCTGGAGCTTGGGTGCAGCAATTGGGTGAGATCAAATCTCCTATCGGATCCTCAGATTGAGTGGCCCACTCAGCATGGGCCTCCCAATCTGATTGAGTGATGGATTCCTGAGTCACTTCCGCCGTGAAGGTCTCCATGTCCTCCTGGCGTTGTGAGTGTGGGATGGTGGTGGTGGCCTTGGCCGCTTCCTTGGCTGCGGCCCTATGGGCCTGCTTGGCCTTCTTCTGCTCCTGCGGGGAGATGGGCTTTACCAATAGGTAGCAGCCTTGTGCTCCCCACAGGAAAGCCTCCTTGGTGCTTGCGGTTGGTTCATAGTGCGCCTCTCCACTGGCCATGGCCACCGAGGGGTGCTCTTGGAATGTGACGCCCTCCTTGATGGGGCATGCATGCGCCTTATGGCCGAATGTGTCACAGTGGGTGCAAATGGGGGGCGCGCTTTCCACGGTTACCCAGAATAGGTGGGTGGTATGCCCTGTGATGTCAATAAAGGTGGAGTGCGGGATCTGGGTTAGGTCCTTCGCGATCTCCTCAGTTGGGTTCAGAACTGCGATGGCTTTGCTGGTGCACAGGTGTGGCATCAGCATGAAACGTTGCATTTCAAAAGATTGTATTTCGCCATATATGGTGAGACCATCTTTCAGGTGTTGCTCCAAAATGTCACGTTTTACTGTAGTAGGCAAAAAGTCAAACGTGAGGAAAATTTGGTTTGATTTTGTCCATCTGGTGTATTTGGTTTTGATGACCCATTGCCCTTTGGGGAGGTCAACCACTATGTGCACCGCTGCAGCCTCATCTGCTGCTATTTTGCTTCTGAAACCTAGGTCCAGCCAACCACGTGACATGGAGTGAGGTGCAACGTACACCGCGGTCAGGAAAATTTTGTGTACATCTTCACAAAATTTTTCCCATAAGGCCGTTTTTTGGATGTCCAGATAAACATGGACTCCAAATTCCACCGACAAAAGTGGCTGGGAGTGTGGCGTGTTGATGTACTGGTTGCATCGTGCTTGCCACGCGAGTATCTCTGGGGAAATTGTGACCACTGGTTTTTGAGATTTTTGTCTATTCCGCCAGATTCTCTGGGGCGTTTTCGAACGTTGGAGGCCGCGGGCCTTCCGCCTGCTCCTCTTGCCTTGCTTGCCCAACTGCTCCCATACATGGGCGCAAACTAATCTCCTCTGTGAGATTATCAAACTAGATTTAGTCTTGAATTAAATATGTTGGAAAAGTGTTTGCAACGAGAAAGAAAAGTTTTTTTCAATTTACTATTAAGTACTTGAAAATTATAGCAATGAATATTAATCTTACGCCTCATTGCCTTGTAATCACCCACCAATAAAAGGTCAGCCTGTGTATTTCCCATTTCTTTATTATCTCCTAGCCTCTGATTCAATAAACTAGAAAAGTGGCAGCGCACCACCCCAAGTTTTGTTCTCCCTGATTTGACCCTTCATAGAGTTTACAAGTAAGTCTTTAATACTTTTAGTTCACCTCCTTGAGTGGAAACTAGTTTCTTATGGGAGTCAATCTTTGCTTTCCAATCAGAGTTGGACTAAACAGTTCATTGAAGTTTGTTCAAATCATTTTTTAGATATCATCTTTATCCTTAAATTGTTCTTACTTCAAAACTTGCTGATCTTTCTATAATAATATCTCAGAAAGCTAGCCACTGTGGCCATCCATAACTCACTATCCTGATAAATAGTTGAAATATAGATTTCTGGGCATTGTAGTCAAACGCTTCAGCAAGATAAAAAATAGGGATTATAAGGCAGTAACAATTTGACTGATTTAATATACAAAAGTTAGAATACCATATGTAAAAAGAGCCTTGTAGTGAGCATAAAAAGGTTAAAACTGGCCCGTATAACATGTTATAAACAGCACAGGTATATAAACACTAAAAAATAATATGCTGTATAAAATCAGTGACTTCATAAACATTTAATAAACCCTAACTATGTAAAATGGTTTTTTATTAAAAAAAGGGAAGAACGCACACTAGTATTATTTAATTAATGTGGCTTAAGGGCTCACAGTGGGTTTGTTTTGTTATCCTTTGCTTCTTATTATTTACTATAAAAATTAGATATCAATCACAACTGGCAACCAGCTCCTGACATGCTCATTCAAAAACTTTTTCCTATCATGCTATCATCTGATAACTTAATAGCCTTAAAAATCTCCAGACATCTGCATATTACTAGGGAATACTGGTTGCTTGGTCATTGTCCTCCAGGTTTAAGTACATCAAAGAAGTGATAGTCTATTATAATTATATGCTATATAAATGGGCAAGAAAATTTAGTTAACATATTAACAAGTTTACGTCAGCGCAGAGAAAAATAGTTGATATTGAATAATAAAAAAGTGATACATAAACCAACTTGCAGTGCGAGATAATTGAGTCATTAGGGAATCAAGAGTCGCACTGGTGGGGGTCAGGGATTTGATCTTCATTTGTAATTATCAGAAATGGAGGCGCTGAGGAGAGGGTAACCAAAAATAAATAAATACAATCAAGGACTACTATAAAAACAGGGGCTGCGGGTAAGTATAGTTTAGAGTGCTTTAATCCTCATAGATTAACATTGACGTTGCAGCTTTTTTGAATTGAAGACTATATCTACATATTAATAAATTTTTAATTTGTGCAATTAAATAATATAGATGGTTGTTCAAATTAATTGCACCCGCCAAGAATGAAAGTTGGGTGGCAGTTCAGTGAGGCAAGCACTGAAGTGATGGATCCCACTGCTCATGATGTGGAAAATGTATCAATGAGAGAAAACATTAAATATAGGCATGTATCTTCAAAAGACAAGAAGTTGAACTCCAATTTGGCTTTTCCCTTTTGACGACGCCACCAACATACCCCACGGATAATTGGAAGCAATAAGTCTGGCACCATGTTAGAATGGTTGCAAAAGCAGAAGTTGTGCACAGAAAATGGAATATGACATATCAATTTGTAGCATGTTATTGGAGCTTAAGAAGCACTAAATACAGATGAATACATTTTGAGATCTAGATCTAGGTCTTGTGCAGCTTTTGAATTCATGAAGTTCCCAGCTGCTATTGCTTCCAAGGGGCATCAATGGACACCCTATGGGAATTGTTATGGATTAAAATAAGCAACAAAAAATAGGCATGGTCCTTTTTATTGCCATATCATGAAACAAAACTAGTTGAGATAAGATAATCCAAGAGATATTAACTAGGTAGTTTCAAACAAGGAATAGTTTCTTTGACGAATGTTTACATCAATTTCTGCCTGTTTTACTAGGGCCAATAAAGGCATCAAAAGTTTAAAGCTACTTTCTTTCCATTGTTATCTAACTTAATATCTTGAAATTAATCGCTAGAGAAAATGGATGCTAGCCTGAATGAGACAGATATGAGATCTGTAAGAGACAATATGCTAACGCAATTGACCTGTCCAATATTGCACAAAGATTAGAGTTAGGAGACTGTAAAATTGCAGGAATGGGTCTTTCTGGTGTGGCCATAAATTAAAAGTGCTTTTAATACTCCTTCAACACCTACTTATACATTCTGAAGTGTGGCGCCAATGAAATAGTTTGTGAAGTTATTTATACAATACATCTAGCAAATGTTCCCATGTGGGGTGATTCTCTGAGGTGGGGTCCAAAGTAGCCTTTTGGATAATCATTAAATTGTTCTCTAGTTTGCAGTTCAAAGCTATAATATGATTTCAACTCCATTATCAAATTTTATACTGAAATGGGTTGAATTATTAGTTCACCCTGTGTTTTAATTTTATTTTCTTTAAAAAATCAATTTCCTCCCTTAACTAAGTTTTATAATAGTGATTGATCCTCATTATGAGATTTCTTTTAAATCTTGAATGATATATTGACTATAGTTATTAGTCCTCTAATTTAAAGAAAGAAATAAATAACTTTTATTGTCAAACTTGTATGTTTATTAGGTTTTTAGCGTAGTTTTAGCACTACTAAATTATTTGATCTTACTGTGTAGTTGTGCTATACAGTGATCCAAGAGTTGGATCTGCTAACAATAATCTGTGCATATAATGCAAAAAGGAAAATCGTATTACACAAGTGGTGCTCACAGTTGGGGGTTGTATCACCAAAATGAAGATTTTTAAACCTTTGCAATGGACCTGGTTAAGGAAGGGAGAAATAGAGAGAATAAATAATCTTTATAAAAGTCTATGTCAACGCTCCTACTCCTAATCAAATGGAACTAAAGGAAGTAGATTTCAAACTTCTCCTCGTTTTAAGGCTTTGGAGATTTATGCTCACTGCTGAGAAGAGGAGACAGATTGGACAAATGCTACTTTGTGGATTTGGGATCTTTGGCCACAAACAATCTTATTAAGTATACGCCATATTTTATTGTTAGAAGAATTAGGACCAACTGCTTCATCAATACTTGATATTTTGGTCTCTGAGTCATCATCAAAAACTACAATAAGCTAAATTTCTAGCCCAGATGGGTCAATATCTTGCTAGGTATCTCCAATACACCATATGAAATTCCTAATTGACCATCTTTTGCCACCACGCTCTTATTATGGAATCGTTTAACAGATCTTAGCAGTATTGTAAAGCACTGCGGGATTTAAATAGACATCTTGAAAACAGTTTTCAGTGTGTTTATCAGGCAGTTAACGATAATCACAAACTTAGTGTGAAAATTTTGCAGCAAATGGATAATCTTATTGATCAATTAAACTAAAATGTGCTTTCCATAATATATTAAGCATTGAGCAACTGCATATTTAATTCTTAATATATCAAAGTAATAACTCAAAAAAAGAGGAAGTTGAATGTAATTATGTCACTCCAGAGAACATTTCTTTTAAAGAATAAGTGGTCAAAGAACCTAACCAATACATCAACACAAAATGGGGTGGCGCACAGCACTTTTGAAGTTACAGAAACTACTAATCACTTCCTGTCTGAGTTACATCATATCAGAAACTAATAATCAGCTATGCAGCTGGACATCAATGGATTGAGAGGATTAGTCCAGGTGCTCTAAAAAGATAGTGGAGATCTCATCCTTTTAAATTAAGAACTACAAAATCAAGATTGCAATTTTTCTAAATCAGAGACCGCCACATGAATGAATTGGTTGATTTTCACAATAGTAGTCAGAACATGCATAGAGATCTCATTTAAATATGACAATTAAAGCAGAATTACCTACAGGAACAGACTCCCCCATTGGGTTGGGCACCACTAGTACTAAAAAAATACCTACAGGAATAGGATAATTGAAACACTTGGGAACAAAATGTTAAATGAAAGTTTCAGGACAGTAGATATCATTGCCCTTGTTAAACCATGCCTCTTGCTCAACCAGAGCTATTTGTAGACTAGCCCTTTAGAGTGGATATTATTCAAAAAACAATGAATTGATCCACTTTTTCAGTACCAACTTATTCTTTTGCTTTGTCCCCTTCTGAGGAGATGCCCTCTCCTAAACAGAGCCAACCCTGTTCTAGTAACCCAGGTCCTTGGGTTAGTACTGTGTCAATGACATCTGTATCAGGAGATCTATCCAGGATCTCAACAATTTAATTTAGTTAATCTTCCTAATATTTCTAAGCATGGAAATGTTCGATTGTTCTTGAAAATGTTCAAGATGAAAATGCATGGGGCCAAAGACCTTTTTAAAGCCACTACTATGAATAAATGGTTATATAATCCTAGTCAAGATCTGATCATGCTATACTTACCTGGGGAACCTAGGACCTTTACTGACGTGATGCTAGTTTCTACAAGAGTTTAAATCCCTCAAATGAATGGTTACTTGGAAGGCTGAATTCATGAACATTCAGTTTAAGAACAAAACTATTACTAAGTTTGCTTACTGATTTTATCACAAAGCTCAGGTACTGCTAGGTGCTAAAGCCATGGTGGACTTTAGCGTCAAGGTTGCAATTCAAAATGACAATAGTACTTTCATGTTACACAATTCCTTGTTTCTGGCGCTTGTAAAGCTTTAGATAAATCATCCATAATCTAATACCTTAAGAAGAGAAAAGTTACATTTGGACGCCTAACGTAAAACCCATACTAATCTGCCCAACAAGTTAAAGAAAGTAATAGAGGGAACACAGAGTTCGTTTTTCCCTTTCAAGGAAATTTTGGAAATTGCTACAACCTTACTGAGATAACATGTTGGATCAGTGAAACTAAGGGACATTTTGCGACTTCATACCTTAAGAGTCATCCTGGGTTAGCCCTTGTGACCTTTCAAGTGAAAAAAACTTGGTAAAAGAGCCTCTTCAGTAGAAGGAAGATGCCCTACTGCTGGTCACCAATCAGTCATATCCCAAAGTCATGAGGAAGATGCAAGTCATTATCATAGTTTAGAACCCAATAAATGTATCCTTATAGTGCCAGCCACCACCAGAAGTAATCAAGAAGACATTGGAAGATAGGAGCAAGAAGCTTCTCTAAATCACATGATACTAAAATTGCCAAAAAAAACTAATTGAGAGTACTGAAATTCTCAATCATTACCTCCTCGAATGGGATTACAATTTACATTACTAATTCAGAACTAAATATCCGTTTCCTTGATATAGGTGAACAGATTAAAACTATGATTAAACAAATCAATAGTCCTTCTTTACGGGTTGGGACCATCTAGTACTAAAAATATAGTCCTTCTTTACTTGAAATAAAGGGGGATTCACAGTATTTTCTAATAGTTTTATGTTGATATTCATATAAACTAAGTTAGGGTCAAAGTCATTCTTAATAGTTGCTCTCCTGTGAATGTAATATAGTCAGATCTTAAATTGATTAAGAATAACTCTCAATGTGCCAACCATAAAAAAAATGCAACATCTGGGCCTGTGATTACTATGACTGAGGTGGCGTATACCGCAATACCAATGAGGTTTGCCTCTTTTAATGTCAATGCCACTTCCATAGTGCTTCCTTTTGATACCTACAACCGTCTTGTTGTATTATCTTTCTAAAGTTTTAAGGTGCTGTTTCAAACTGCAAAGAGAACAGTTCTACTATCCTAGGCCTAACATCACCCTTCATTACCTGAGGTATAAATGAAATTTCTAACTTATAGGAATAACTTCAATAATGTGGCTTAAAATGATGGTGTAGTCCCTATCCATGACCAATAAATATGCCACAGAAGTTCCCCTATACCAGCCACCATTCCTGATGTCGCGGATTAGCCATAAATGATTCAACAAATCATAGCTCAACCAGTGGAATGACTAGATTTCAATACCAACCCAGTGACATTATAGGCTACCAACCCACTGTGGATGGGGATGAACAAGGATTTTTTATAGACTTGGGAAAAAAGAAAGTTTCTAACCATCAGGATGATATACAAAATAATTTTCGTTCTAATGAGTCAGAGGAATTATATAATGAAGATGATGACTTAACCAAGATTTATATGAAAATTTGCTTTTTTTATATTTGCAAAGGGCAAAAAGTTGCATTCCATCAATAGCACAATAATACTTAACTTAATTACCCATATGAGAGCGTTTAATGCTAGAAAATGGATAACACCAAATATGGAATTCAACCAATTTTTAAAATTTGATTTGACAGGATGATAAGCCTAAAATATTGATGGATGATTATCAGTTGTCTGCCAGAATCAGTTTTAGAATTTCTAATGATTGATTTAATTTTAGATGAGTTGACACTAAGTGATTCAAACCCAGACGAATTATGGGAATCCTGCCAAAACCTTCAATGATGAATTAAGTATGATCAAAGTTTATAAAAAGAGATGCTTAGGGGATGGGACAAAATGAGCCAAAATGATGATTTTAAGATTTGAAACAAATGAAGAAGAGGAGGGGTTGTTTAATTGGTAGCTGTAGACCGATTCTGCAGGATAAAGATTATGAAGCTTGAACTATAAAAGGATCTGCCAAGTAATAAAGATTAAGATTCCTGGAGCTCTTGGTCTCCATTTATTAACTTATTGTATTTTTTGAGGGAGAAAATCTTCATATAGCTCTCCCATTGTATCAGTGGGTATTGGCTCCTGCACAACTTTCAGCGAATTGTATTCCATTATGGCAAATAACCAACAGTGGTGTTCACTACAGGGGGCCACCAATTCGTCCACATGAGCCTGTTAATATGTCTGTACCAATGTCAGATATATCTAAAGCTGATAAAAACCATTTTTGTCTATTGAGTTGGTGAGATGCCAAGATAAGAGTTGTTCTGGACACCTTGTGCTGAACCAATGATGAGCTGCGTTATGAGCGTACAGCCCTGGTGGATCAGATTTTAGCATTGTCCAGACAACTTCGTAAACTTGACCTGCTAAACAAGTTATAAGCTGACCTTCTTGGCATCATGATCAACCGGCTGCAGCGCGTTGAGCAGAGATTAGATATAGAGCCTTATTACTGTAATTTCTGATGTGAACCTGGAGATTAACAAGAGGTTGACAGCAAAGGCCAGGGGCGCTGTGACAAGGGAGTGGCATGGGAGTGGCAGAAGAGTTTTTCGCCGCCCAAGCAGTCTGTGGTAGTCGATTTTACCATAGTAGTAGATCTGGAATTTATTTTTCCTCCTCAGAAGGAATTCCTCACGTTTTGTGGTGTTGTCAACCGAGGAAACCCTGACTGCACCCATACCAACAGATAAGCCAAATTCCGCTTTCCCTTCTGTGTAATCCCATCATTGATAGTCAAGTTACACCCAACGGGAAGTGCCTCAGTTTGCCACAAGAGCTTGTAGTTTTGATTGTTTTGAGGGTTTATGCAATGATAAGTTGCCCCATTCAATTGTGATGGGAACATTCATGTGTTCTAACTGGTTCGAATTCTCTGTGGAGGGAGATTTAGTCCATAATAAGACAAAGTTGTTAATCTCTACCCTAGATGTCAATGGTGCCAACCTGGCTATATACTATCTGAAAGACAGCTCCATCACCTACCTGGAAGTCAAGGGAATAATTCTGTGCTTGTTCAGAGGGGGTGGTAGAAAAAATGGCTCATCTGAAGGCCAATATCTTGACCATTAGTTCAGCAGAATGATACCTTAACGGAGTTCGTTAACATATTTACCTCTGAAATACATGTATTAGTTGAAGCGGGAAAGCTGTCTGAGGCCGATGTGAGAAGTGCAGTAACTGCAATGTTGAAATCACAACAGGAGCTGTTCAACGCGAAGGCTCCTGATCTGCAAGGGGATATCCCCTTACTTAAAAATTAGTAATTACCTGCACTGACTAGCTGCCACGTTCAGTCCACCTAATTTGGAGCAAAAGCCTTCAATGACTTCTGCTGGACTCCTTCTTCAAGCGGCCCCCAACAACTGGCTTGGAATCCGCTAGCTAACCCTAGTTCATCATATAATCTTTTGGGTCACCCTCATTCGTCTTACAAGCATCAGCTGAACTATAACCCTTTGCTCAACCTTCAAACTGAGCCAGTTCAGGATACTCAGAAATGAGATGCCTTCAGAGTAATTTGTTATGCATTCAGTCGCCTCAGTCACCTTGCCCTAAACTGTCCCACTAACCAGCAGGCCCACGTCATACAGTCTGACAAGTATGACCAGAGAAAAGCTCAAGTGTAGTAGAGATGGGACTCTATACTTTTACTGGTTCAATACTAATTGTCTCATCCAAACACAATGAGATGCTTACCACCAGACATTGTAATCCCGCAGATGAGTTGCTCTATCAACAATTTGCCAATGACTTACATAGCAGAATTTTTCGCCAGCCAAAAAGCTGTGGTGGAGGAGGGCCATCAAGGGATGCTAAATATCCTATGCTTGTCAGACACTGGAGCAAGCTTCTTCTGATGAACCCCAACCCTCCTCTGACGCGTCATCACTGAAAGGGGGATACGTCGCCGTCCCAGTTGAATCAATTGTCAAGTAGTAACTATATCAGTGTGGGAATCATGCGATTACTCGAGGTAAATGATTCCCTAGATAGTCACATATTAGATACCCACGGTTCTTCTTATTCAGAGTGAACATATTGTGATATTTTTGTTGTAAAAACCAAAGGGCATTCAATTATAGATGCAGCGCACCAGTTGACATTGTATCGACCAAGTTGATGGATAAGTTAGCACTGAAACCCAACATGGAACACTGGATGGTGTATGAAACTGCTGGGTGGAATTCACTATTTCAGAAGGAGCGTATAGTGCGCTACCAGTGTGGTTTGGGTCAATCGCTGTCTCTACACTGGAGAATGTGTTGCCAAATAACAACTATTTCTTGCCTGATAGGAACAGCTTTCATGCGCCACTTTGTTGTGGTAGTTGATATGCAGAAGAGATCTTCAAGATCCTGGGCAAAAGGATATTAGTTTAATTCACTGTGAGCGGAGTGCCAAAATGCTTATCCGCCCAGAGCAAGTCATTTCGCGTACTATGGCAGAGTAATTCCCAACCATTATCAGCACTTGAAAAATAAAACTAGGGTCCTCCCTCATCAGATATATGAGTATAGGGTTTCCACACCAATCTACAGCTGCTGTGATGATCACCTCTAGCCACCAATATATTATGGATACAGAGCTTAAGGTTAAGATACCCAAAGGGCTTTATGGGGAGGTCCTAGGCCCCTATCAGCAATTTCGCCTCAAACCCCATGTCAGGATTTATACCATAACGGCAGATTTAAATGTTTCAGATGATGGGAATTGATCCCGATCTGACCAAAAAGCCAAAACTTCTGCTGGGGATAATCTCTGACAAATTTGACAATTATCAAAGTCAGATATCAACCCCAAATGACACAGTCAAATCATGATCCCTTGGAGCTATCCAATCTTGGGGTTCAAACCAGAGCTATGAGATGAGCACAAGCAATTCAATCAAGTTAATTGGGCTGCTACTGAATCGCCAATTCGTTTATTTTAGATCTAAGCTTGGACTGTTTAGATTTCCCCAAGACACCTCCCCAATTACCCTTATATAGCTGGTATTGAGCTAATAAACTTTACGCTTTTTCTTCTTTTCCGCTATTTTAAATAAAAATTGGTATATTTTTATTAGGAATTGCCTCTCCAGACGAAGTATCTGGAAAAAGACTTCTTGATCAAGAGAAGCAAAAACAGGAAATTCAACACCCTGAAACTTTGGGTCCCCTTGCCTCAAATTATTGAGAAACACGAGGTGTTACACCCATGGTCTTGAAAAAACTGGTACTCCCTGACATTTATACCCTGAGTTCACAGTGAAAACACAAAAAATCAATGATCAATAACCCTTCAGTATTAAATTCACCTCTTGATCAAGAACGCTTTAAGTTCTTGGCAACTTTGCCCGGTGTGATCTATGGGATGGAGTGAATCTTTCTCGCCCTTGAGAAACACCTACTTGAACTTTAAGATGTAACCACTGAGCTAAAAGTGAAATTCAACAATTAGCCAAGGACGTCACCATAAAATCGGCCCTTCATGCCATTCTAGATCAGGAAGACTCAATAAATGAACAGAGTACCGCCTTGCAAAACCAATGGACGCCCTTTACCCTTATGACACTTTCAGTAACATCAGTTCCTCTCTAGGGGAAAATTTTTCTCTGGTGTCAGTTCACGTTGTTCTGCCATTAACCCCTCCTAGTTGCATATTCCAACCCTCATTTAAAGAGATTACTTCCCAGGCGAAGGATTATCTTCTCTTTCCAATTTTGGTATGAAAAGGCTATGGAAGAAGCTACTGGCATTCAGCGACTCAAACACCTAACTAACTGTCTTAGCCTTGTAGCTTAAGACTTAGTGTACCTCACCTATTACATTGTCAGACTTTGGATGACGCCAAGACTGCCTTGCTTCGGGAATTTGGGAGCGATTTAACGTTGTCCAACCAAAAGAAAACTTTTATGGTATAAGTCTTAAGTGTGGGGAAACTGCCACTGAGTTCGCTCACCATTTTTACCTTGAAGCTCAAACGTTGGTTGAAGAAAACCATCTTAACTTAGATGTTGCTGTTATTTCTTCACTTTTAGCATTTAAAAATATGCCTAACATTCTACTTTATCTAAAAACAGTGAAGTCAAGCTGGACGTCTCTCCTCCATGTTAAAGAAGCTATTTTGGAGATTCCAGCTGAGCTGCTTAAACCTATTAGACCACTCATTTAAATAATAATAAGAACAAGCCTTGGACTTAAGTGTTAGCAGTTACACCACCAAATCCGCCTACACCTGAATTATAATGCACTCATTGCAGAATAAACAACCATACTGTAGATGACTGCTGCATCCTTCACCTTAAGTCGGCAAAAGATCAGTTAGTATAGGGCAAGAGGCTCCCTATGCTAACAGAAGGCAAGTGACTCGCGACTCTTGTTCTAGTTCTAGCTGTATCCCCAGCAATTCCGGTTGTTTTGAGTTAGCTGCCCCGTCAGAAGTTGAAGTCCCTCTACCTATATAAGGAAATAAGAACCTCCAGCCTTTTAAATCTTAAATTAGCCAGTTACCTAAAAAAATTTGGTGGTCAGCTCTTCTATAGAAAGTTAAATCTTGGCAGATAAAACTTTTAAACTTATTGAACAACCCTGAGCTTGGCCACAGCAAAATCCTCCGCTTGCCTCACTGAAAGTCCCCAATGGCAGTCTACTAGCTGCCAATTCCCAGGTTTAGTCTTCAGTTTTTTGAGTCTAAGTAGTAGTCCATAAGGTTAAAGTCCTGGTGATAATTGACACTGGTTCTCCAGTTAATGTTATCTTCTTCTGGCTTATAAAAAAGATAAAAATGGTTCCAGACTTGATTCACAAAGCTGAATATGGGACGGCAAGTAGTCAGTTTACTAAGGCGATAGGAGCCTATTTTGCTTTACCCCTTCTTTTTGGGAAATTATTAATTACTGCCACCACCGTTGCACTAGAAAACAATAACAACGAGTTGCTTATTGGGGTCCAACTGATGCGGGATTTTAGCTACATCATCAACCACAAGGAAAAAACCTTTCCCTACTAGGGTGTCGGATTCCATTAATATTCTAACTCTCCATCAAAAATAAAAGAGCCCCTAAAGAAAGGACATGAATCCTCAAATACCCATCCTCCATTTGCAAAATTTAGTACCAAGTCTTAGGGGGAAAAACCAAGTTACCTCACAGGCTGTGGATGCCAAAGAGGGGATCTCTCTGTATACCCCTCATTCTATTACAAAACCCTCAGGCTCACAAGTTATTGTAGATACGGGGATTCAGATTCTTACCCCTCATGATCAAATTTTGGAGCTCAGTGGACATCCAAGCCCTTCCAACAAGAAAGCGTTGACCTGCCAGGGGAATTTGGATCCTGTCTATGGGAAATATAACTCTATTCTATTAGGGAATTTAACCACTAAATCTCTCCATGTCCCTTGGCATGCCCCTATCAATTATGTAAAACTATATCCCATTAGGAGTATTGCCAATGTAAATTTTTTGGCTTATTAAAGGCTTTAGGATTTGATACCCCGCCCACCATAGCTTTGTTTGACAGTAGAATTGGGGATAATATTACCCCAAACAAACAGCAGGATGTCAAAGACCTCCTCGAGGAGTATGGTGATATTTTTCCTTGGGACCAAGTGACTACTGGAAATGTTTGAATTAATTCATCAAATAGAAGCTGAGGATTACCCTCCCTTAGAATCCCAACCATATTGAGAATCCAAAAGTGGAGGAAGTTCAAGTGGTCCTAGAGTTACAGCAACTGTTAAGGCTGGTTTATTAGTGCCTTATAAAAGCCCATGGGATTTCCCACTCTTATTAGTTTGGAAAAAGAATAAGTGGTCACTGTGTTGTTATGGACTATTGCCACCTCGACTTTATCACTCATAAAGATAGTCACCCCATATTGAATATAGACAGCTCTTTATTCTTTAATATTGGGTCCCACTATTTCTCATCTATGGATCTCGCAGTGGATACTGGCAACTAGATTTGTCACCAGAAGATCAGGAAAATGCATCCTCATCACAAGTGAAAGGTTATTCAAGCCCACTAAAATGCCTCAGGGGTTGTGTAATGCCTCTGCTACCTTCCAACGCGCTATGGACGGACTACTAGGCGATTTAGAACGCTCCTGCGTACTAGTTTATCTTGTTGATACTACAGGTTTTTTGAAACCTTTACTGAACATCTATATCATCTCAGGCAAGTCTTTCAGCAGTTACGGCAATCATTGTTTAAACTTAAGCCGTCAAAAATGCTCTTTATTCAGAGTGATATGAATTTTTTTGGGTCGTAAGGTCAGTAAAGCTAGAATATCCTGATGGATGACAAGGTCTTGGCTATCTCTAAGATGACCCCTAAATCCCTCCAAGATGTACAAGTTTTCCTAGGAATGTTTGGATTACATCACCAATTTATCCCCCACTTTGCAGACACCTCCGAGCTTCTGGTATATCTACTGAAGAATGGAAATACCTTTCAGTGAAAAGAGGAGCAACAGCAGGCCTTCGACCTGCTACGCATCTCTCTCCCACTCTCCAGTACTTATTCATCCAAATTTTGATAAACACATCCTCTTCTTTAAGATGTTTGCCTTATTGCCATAGGAGCATACCATCTCAGCATGATGAGAACTTAGTGGACCATTCCATCTCCTACTACAGCAAGACCTTATTTAAAGCTAGATGTAAATATAGAGCTACAGAACGAAAATACTTGGCTCTTACTGTCCATTAAGAATTTATGCCCCTTTTTATATGGTAAGCATTTTACCATAATAACTGATAATGCTTCTATACGTTTGATACAGCAAATGAAGGCCCTTATGGGAAATTTTCCAGTGGGCGTTAAAACTTCAAAATTATGACTTTTACATTATCCATTGACCAGGGCCAATCCATCAAAATGGGGATTGCTATCTTGGCTTCCCATTTTAAGTATAACTGGCACTGAAGAGAGATTGACTCTATAACTCCAACCCAAACACAGTTATGTAAGGATGACCCCCAACACTCCAAAAGGAATTAGCAAAAAGATCGGCAAATCTCCAAATCAAAAACGATCAATTGTGCAAACTTGTGTCTAAACAAGGGTGCCTTATGTAAGACCATTGGCTTAAGTCGATGTCATATTAGAGGGACATCAGCAAGTCAGCCATGGGGAATTCAGAAAACCTACCAGTGGCTTAAACTCAACGTTCTTGGTAGGGAATGCTTGTTTCTATCCAGGATATAGTGGAGTCCTGTCTGGTATGTAAAATCCAAGCTGGACCTAATCCCCTGCTCTCAACATCCAGTGGTCCCAACCTGTGAACCATTCCATACTATTAGCGTTGATGTTGTGGGACCTCTTCCTTGAGCCTCCATTGTACATCGGTTCCTCATACTAGCTGTGGAACATCTAACTAAGTGGATCGAAGTCATATGCTCCCCATTGTTTTGGCAAAGGCTACCACCACGTTTTAATAGGCTTATCACCCAGCATGGGTGCTCAAACGTTATTTTTTCTGATAATGAACAAAATTTCCACTTGACGCTGGTAAAAGATTTAGCTGACCTGATGGTAACCACACAGGTATTCTCCACCCCTATCATCCTGCAACCAATGGAATGGTAGCGTGTGTAAATGGTACTCTAACTGCAACCCTCCAGAAAATGGCTATGACTGACCTTCTTCATTGGCCCCAATATTTGATTAGTGCAATTTTGGCGTATCAGATTAGTTACCATCAGATTATTAAGATGTCGTCATTCCAAACATTGTATGGCATAAATCCTAATCTGCCTTCCAAAATCCAGGCGATGCTTGACAAAGCTTCCCATTAAGCGCCTGAAGTCTCTATGCGGAGTACTTCAAATGAAATCATAAGACTTCAGGCCCTGGCTGCCAAAAACATGTCCGCCACAACCATTAGAGAAACTGCTCAATTTAATGATAAGCATGATCCCCTACACATCTTCCAACCAGGTGACCTCGTCATATTCTACCATCACTGTCCTGGAGGTCATGATCACAAAATTGGCACCAACTAACCAGGTCCTTATTGAGTCATATATAGATGAGGCAATGAACACTCAATCAGAGAGATTGTTCAAGCCACAGTTGTAAACCACATACATAGTCAATCTCTCCATCCGCTTTCCCCCCTAAGCCAAGATCTAGAGGGGGGTATTGTAAGGATTCCATTCTGAGCGGCAGATTCAGATGCGTCAGATGATGGGAATCAATCCTGATCTGACCAAAAATCCCAAAATTCTGTCAGGGATAGTCCCAACAATAGTTGACAATTATCAAAGTCAGATATCTACCCCAATGACATGGTTGAATCATGTCCCTTGGAGCTACCCAACAACGAGGTTTAAACCCAATTTATGAGACAAGACAAGAAATTCAACCAATATTATTGGGCTGCCACCAAATCCCTGATTCATTTATTTTAGATCTTAGCTTGAACTGTTTGAATTTTTACCAAGACACCTCCCCAATTAACCTTATATAGCTGGTATTGAGCTAATAAACTTTATGCTTTTTTCTCCTTTTCACAATTTTAAGTAAAAATTGATATATTTTATTAGTAATTGCCTCTCCAGACAAATGTATCTGTAAAAAGACTTCTTGACTAAAAGAAGCAAAAACAGGCATTCCAACACCCTTAAAACTTTGGTTCCTCTGGTCTCATATTATTGAGGGATATGATGTATTACACCCGTGGTCCTGACACACCACATGGCACCAAGAATCATATTAGATGGGCAAGGGGAGTCAAAGTGCTGATATTTAATCTGCAGAAAGGGCCATTGAAGGTCCACCAATATTGGGTTATGGCATACTTGCATCTGATTCCTGTTTATGAATTCTTACAGGTTCACAAATTTGGTTCGCTGGATATTTTGGCCTTCCAACTCCCACCGTATGACTCTCCAGCATAATAGCAGTGGTTCCATGAGAAGCTCTAGTGGGGTATAAAAACTTAGAAGGACCAAGCACTGGCTTATATTGAGGAGTATTGGGAGATATTTACAGCTGGTGATCATGATTTGGGATGCGCCTGTGGAGCTGTTCTAATGGTGGATATTGGAGACCACCTTCCTATTTAATCATGGTCAATCCGCTGCTCAAGTGATGTAGTGGATATAGTTTCTGGTGAAATAAGGAAGCTTCTGGAGCAGGATATGATGGAGCCATTAAAGAGACCTTGGGCTTCGCCCATATTAATTGTTAAAAAGAAGGATAACACCAACTGGGTTTTGATTGAATACTGAAAACTTAAAAGCATCACAAAAAATATTTGTACTTACTGCCTCAAGTCAATGATGAGTTAGATGGTTAGGTGGAGCTTGCTATTTTTCTACCATAGACTCTATATCAGGTATTGGCAAATTGAGTTGCCTGCAGCGGAACAAGAAAAGTGCGCAATTGTCAAAAGGTATTTCAGACAACTTGTATGCCACAAGGGCTATGTATGACCTGGCTACTTAAAATGGGCCATGGACACTATTCTGGGGGATCTGAAGTTGTCATGCAACTTATCTACCTCGACAACATCAGCGTTTTCTCAAAAAGATTTTGGAGCATCTGGATCATTTTGTTGTAGTGTTCCTCTGGATTTCTGAGGTAGATTTAAAGGTTAGCCTCAAAAATGCAATTCTTAAAGTGCAACTAGAGTATCTCGGGTTCTTTGTGGACTAAAAAGGACCCTAGCCACAACGGGCTAAGGTAGAAGCCATCAGGAAGATGGCCTGACAAAGTTTAAGCGGGACATTCAGGTGTTTCTAGACATAGTCGACTACTATTGACGCTTCATTCTCACTTTTAGTAGTTTAGGTGCCCCATTCTTTAACTTCCTGAAGAAGGACGAAATGTTTGAATAGACGGTATGTTGCCAATGTCCCTTTGAAACAAATCAGATTGCGTTAATTAGTGCAACAGTGTTACAATATCAGAACTTTGAGAAGGGATTCATTGTCCAGATGGAAACCTCTCATTCCATCATCAAGGTGGTACTATCCCAATGAGACGACGAGGGGATGGAGCATCCCTTCGCTTACTGCAGCAGAATTCTGAACTGTCATGACGGAATTATATGGTGACCAAGTGGGAGTGCCTATCTGTTATTTATGCTTATAATCAGTTTTGGTTTTATCTTCATGGAGTGAAATCTAAGTTCATGACTGACCACGCTTCTTTGAATTGATACAGAATCTTCAGGATCTGTAGGGGCGCCTTGAACTATGGGCCCTCAAGCTTCAAGCCTATAACTTTTAAATACTTCACCTTCAAGGTGCCTCGCATCAGAATGCTGACAGTCTATTATAACGTCCAATGGTTGCTATGATGGAGGATCTTAGTAATTTACTGTACAAAAATGATCAGCATTAATTATGCTGACAAATCACCTCAAGTTACTTGGGCATTGGACGGAATGAGGGCTATTACTTTTTTGGAATTGGTGAGCTATAAAAGCAGGTTGATGGGGTTACGCTGCTTTTCCTGAAACCCTCTGCACAACCAAAAACTTTTGAGAGCTCACAAGGCGGTAGTTCATAAGAGGTACGCAAAAACTTTAGGTTCCTGCGTCCACTTATTTTTAGAGAACATGTACTTTTTGTTCTTGAAACAATTCCAATTGTCACCAGTGCCAAGTAGACAATCTCTTTCTCCAAAAAACATCCTATTGGCTAATGAAACCCATTTTTGCTTGGCATACGATATCCATTTGAAGTTGTGGGCTCTTAACAGCGGGCGCGATTCTCTACAAGTATGTTTTAGTAATGATAGACAATTTGACATGGTGCGTAGAGGTGCGGGCAATCAGAGATTTGGGGGCGGTCATCATGGTCAAATTCAAATTGGAGTGCTTAATTCAATGACATGGTTTCCTACAGTTCATACTCACTAATCACAGTACCAACTACATCTCTCATATTCTCCCTAGGTTGAATTAAATAATAGTCATCCATGGGCGTCTAACAACCTAATGCCATCCTGAGTCTAATGAAATGGTCGAATGGTTGAATGGAACACCGGTGAACATACTAAGGAAGCTGGTGGAAGATAAACTGTCAGATTGGATTACCCTACCTCTACCGCCATCTTTGCTTATAATATTAGTTATCACTTAGTGACAGGGAGGAGCCATTTTCAGCTGTTTACGGAAGGAACCCAGTCCTGCATTCACTTCTTTATTCCTGAGTAGAGCATACTAGATAAAATGATCTTCAGCGCTATTTAACAGCTTTGAAGGCTTTGGTAATTAAACTCCAGATTAAAGTTTACTCACCATAGCCTAGCTAAGAAGATCAAAGATCATTCCACCAATCAACAATGGCGTAGCAGATTTTTCAGGTCCCATAAGAGAGGGTGTCCTGTTCTTTGACCATCATGGGATTGTGCGGCGGGATAAATTGGCTATTATGGATTGGACCTTTTGGTGTAATATAAAAAATGGTGTTAATGCCTACACATCAAGACCCCAGCGAGCGTCAAATTACTAACTGAGTTCATTCTAGTTTTCTTTGAGCATATAACTAATTAAAAAAAATAAAAGATAAAAGAAAAAACATGACATGAAAATATTTGATATGAAAAAATAAAGATAGAGAATATAACTTCATTAATACTGATAGGATAATATCTCATTTATTTACCAAAGCAAAAACCCCAAGGTTAGGATGCCTCATAATCACCTCGTCACCTCAGCTTCTTTAAGAGGGATGCACGCTTCTCTTTCTTCATCCATCTTGCAGGGGGTTAGACTCGCTGGATCCTTTGAGGTTGGCGGAAAATGAAGGATGCCATGTCACCACAAGAAGGGGAGAAAAGAATGAGGATGCTGCAGGGCGGCCTGATGTTCAAAATGCTTTTACTCTTAGGCTACCAGGAGCAATGCCCTCAACCACATCCAATGGTGGTTTTGGATAACAAGGAATATGTGACAAAGAGGGGCGATTGTTGGAGTGGACAGCAAACGAGGAGTTGGGACTCAGGTCTATAGGAAAAGGATGCGGAATGCACCAGAAAATATTCAAGGAAGTCGTCCAGGCTGGGATAGGCGTGTGGGAAGGGGAAGGATGCAGAATAGGTTGCCTGATGGGCCTTCTCCAGCGCCGCCTGATAGCGCTCCATTTCTGAACCCAACTTGGCTGGGGGAAAGAAGAACATGTTTTTTTAGGAGCGCCATTATGGGGAGATACAGGTTCAGGTTGTTGGCATACAGCACTTCAAATGTGGCAGAGACCCCGTAACAAATGCAGTTCAACTGGCTAATCTGATAGCTCACCCGTGTGAGCAAAAGTGATTTGGAGCGTGGGAGAAGTACCCCAACCAGCTATCTAACACACATTGCATGAAGCCTAGCATCTGGTGGACTGATAGTACTGCTTGATGAATCTTGGCAATAGGAGGAAGAACTATACAGCTGAAGACATCCACTAGGAGCCGCGCCACTTCATCAAATGAAGGTCCACTGCTTCGCTCTCCAGACCAGTGCATCTGCACCACAAGATCGCCAAAGGGGACACACAAGGACGACACATAACCAAAAAACTCAGGAAGGAGCTCCTCCTGAGTTGAAACTGTTGCAGCATCTATCTGGGCACTCCCTCATGGACTAAGGGTAATTGGGAGCTCAGGTAGTGGAATTTGGCCAGGGTCGCCCACCTCTCTGTCGCACTATAATCTAAGAAGACCCACTGGGGTTTGGAGGCTCAGTTGCATGTGGGGAAAAGGAAACAATATAAAGATGTTAGCAGCTGTGGGACCACAGACTTATTGTTCAGTCGAGTGTGGGGTAATATTAGTAAATTTATTATGACTGGATGATAAGCCTAAAATATTGATGCAAGATCTTTGGTTGTTCACCAGAATCGAGTTTAGAACATTTAATAAAATTATATGATTCAAGATGAGTTGACGCTAAGCAATCTGAACCCTGACAAAATATGGGAAATTTGCCAAAACTCACAATGATGATATGAGTATGATGGAAATTGAAAAAGCTGAGTAGCTTAGAGGATAGGCTAGAAGTGGCCAAAAAGATGAGTATGATGGAAAACGAAGGAAGAATAGGGGGAGTTGTTTAGTTGTTAGCTGTAGAGCGATTTTCAGGCTAATAATTCTGAAGTTTGAACAATAATGGGATTCTGAAAAGTGAAAAACCTGTGGTTCCTGGAGCTCTAGGTCTCCATTTTATTAGATCTTGTACTTTTCAAGGCACTTGAATCATCATATTGTTCTCCCATTGTATCAGAGGGTGTTAGCTCTCGTATAATTCTTAGTGGATTGTATTCAATTATGATGAATTACCTACAACCATTAATAAGTGTTAAAAAATATAATGCAGGGCACATTGTAGGAGCACCGCTCACTAAAACCTCAATTCAGGCAGCAAATTACCAGATTTAACTATAAGAAAATATTAGAAGAAGATAAAATAGCCTAAACCCAGAAGTTGGGACTAATGAAAGGGCCCCTGGGATCAGGTTCAGGGATAACCACCGCAAGAAGGAGCTTGTGGCTACATGAATTAGCTCAAATGGACGAGGACACCAAAGCAGCAGTTAGACGCCATCTAACTAGGGGATCTTGAAAATTCTTATAATGACCCATATTCTCAGATTACTTTTGACTTATCATTCATTCAACTATCATTTATTTTTCCTTGAATTACATAATAATTCATTTGATATATTAATAAGTAACGTTTCCACAGAAATTCAGTTTTACTTTTTACTTTCACTTATAGCGGTTCAAGTGAGCAAATCGTCAGTATTCAGTCTGGGATTAGTCATTATGCAGAATACAGTAACAAGTATGAATTCTGCTATGTTTGAACAAGTACACTCTCTATTGCAGATTGTCAGAATTTTTCCAAATTCTCTTAGCTCCGAAAATTACACTCCATCAATTCCCCCAGCCTCATTGGAAGGAGAGAGCAATATATCTCAATCTATCAAGGTTAACGATCAATCTCATCCCAATTAATTGATTGAAGATTTGATCATGCAGAGATTAATTCGCTCTGATAGATTATAAGCTGTTATGAAGCCTATAACTTCCCCTCTTTTCAATAAAAATTAGGTCGATTTATAGCCTGTTTTTACTTTAAATTATTGCTTTTTGGAGAATCCACTTAAAGTAACTTTGAGAGAAAATCTGCCCCATTGGAAGTGTAATTCAAAACTTTCAGACTGGTGCTCACTACAGGGGCACCTGAGTTACGCATCAGTGAAAACATTGATCACTACCATGGATTCTCATTTTTCGCCTGAAGAAGCTCAAGACCATGAGCAAGGCCGCATATTACGATGTGTTTGTTTATCTAAAACCCAAATCCAAAGATTACCCTCCACGTTGGAATTTTGTACCAACTTGGAATTTTATGGTCCTATATAAAGCTTTACCCCAGACTTTCAAATACCACCTGAGGTTTTACAAATTACCAATCAACTTCTTGAAGGTGTTTTAATCCCTAAAGTCCATTCTACCTGATCTAATCTAATGCCATATCCTCTATTTTGTGGGAAGTGTTGCAATCCTCCCAAATGCCAGGAATTGGTCACGAGCAATAATTGCACCAGCTCATACACCCAACTTTATATCATATATCCGTGATGGGAATGCATCATCAAGGGATGCTCAATTTACTTGAGGGACTTCAATCCTTGAATAATCATGTTTCCAAATTTTTCAAGTCTGCCTCTGAGTTTAGCCAAGATAATCATGAGGCCATTATTATTAATTGGACCTTCTCAACTAAAATCATCAACAGTTTATTCTTCTCAATATTGGGATGTCTGGTTCCGTTGATGAACAGTTCATGAGGCGGGTTCAGGAGATTCATAGAGAGTTGAGAGAGGGTCTTTCCCAACTCTCTGAGCATAATCAATCAATGGAGGAGGAAGTTAGAACCCGTCTTGTTCAATTGGAGAAGCCGTATTCAGGAATTTAATTCTGGGTCAATGAGGTAGAGAAAACCACTGGAGCTTTGGGTCCCCTGGGGGTTGAAGGACCTCGTGGGCCACCTGGGGGTGATGGGCCACGTGGACCAACTTGTGCTTGTAGACCTTGGGGACCCCCTAGGGATGTAGGGCCTCATGGACTTCCAGGCGTGGAAGGACCTCAGGGGCCTCCAGGTGCTGATGGGCATTCAGGATCACTTCAACAATTTGACTCTCTCTTGAGTATGATGGATTGCTTGCGTGAACAATTTTATAAATTAACCAAGGAGTGTAACTTAGCCCCTGATGGGGTACCAATTAATCGCATCTTGTCACATCAGTCTTTATCCAATGAGTTGGTCAATTTGGGTAAATGGGCAAATGACACTTATATCTTGCTCCATGCTTGTGAATTTAAAGGAGAGAAAGCTCCAAGCGAAGATTAAGATGCTGGAACTCGAGTTTAATGCCCAGCAGGAACAGATTTTTGAGCTATGTTGCCAATTAGATGCAAAAGTGGGGCTTGCTGAGCTGAACTGTCAGATTGGTGAAATTTGTACCAAAGCCGCTGGTCCTTATCCTCATTTTTCTTCTTAAGCATTGGACTCCAATTCGTATGTTTCCACTCAATCAGAACAACCTGGAGTACATGTTTCGACCTCTAATGCCCCTATGAGTTTCAAACTGGTATTCAAGGATAAGTACTACTGGGGGAAGGCAGCATTATCTCCTTCCTCTATCTTTATGAAAAGGCGCTAAGTGAGGCTACGGATCACCAAAAGATGAATTATTTGCCAAACTGCCTTACTTGTTTGGCTCAGGATATCATGGTACCCCACTTGATGACTTGATCTACCTGGTCTCAGGTAAAGGAAGCGCTAATCAAAGAATTTGGGAGTGAGCTAACTCTATCCTCTCAAAAACAAACTTTTATAGGTATACTGCCCCACCAAAATGAATCCATCGAAGACTTTGCTCATTGGTTCTATTGGGAAGCTCAGACTCTAGTGGCTCGTGGTCAGTAAAATTTAGATAATGCGATTATGGCAGTTATGTCCGCTTTTTCTTCCAGAACTCATATATGATTTTATTTAATCAGTGTAAAAAAGAATTTCCAAAGTATTTCGGACATTAAGGAGGCCTTATTGGAATTGCCTCCTCAGTTCTCCAAAAAACCCCAAGTTTATGAGTCTCCTAGACCTAGTAGCCCCAAAGTCTATGCTATGCCTGAGAATACTAGGTGATCCAGTGTAATTACTGTCATCAATATTTTCATACTGAAAATCATTGTTTAAAGAAGGAAGTAGATGAGAAGTTGAAAAGAGATAAGCCAAATAAAATTCTCCACCTCAATAATGATATGAGTGCGCAGCAAGAACATCAAAGTCTGATTGAGTATAATAAAGATGAACATTCTTCTTATTCCTTGCCCTCTTTGTTGGCATTATCCTCTCAGTATGGAACCACATTACCCATATTGACTTCCAAGTGAATTAAGTCAAAGACAAAGTTATCATTGATATGGGATCTCCAGTAAATATTGTTTCATCAAAATTCATCAAGAGGATCAAATTAACTCCTTATATTTCTCACTTTAAAAAATATGACATATCTGGAACTCAAAGTACTCGGTCAATTGGAGCTTTTTCGTCCCTTCCCCTAGAAAATTGGAAAATTAACTTCCTACAATCCATGCCATTGTACTCGATAACTTGGGTTATAACCTACTTTTGAGGACTCAATTTTTATGAGAATTCGATGGAATTATTAATTACCCCAACTCGTCGTTGTCTCTCTTGGGGTATAGAGTTCCCTTACTTTTATCTGACCATGCTTTTACCTGACGTCAGTTATGTCTGCTAGAAGGAAACAAAAGGTCTTATTCACTTCAATATCACGTTGGAAATTCTCACATAAAATTACCCCCTACATCAGCTATAATTGAAGAGGGGATGTTATTTTCAACCCCAATAACTTAGTTATTCCTCCAAAATCAAAGGTACTTGTTAACACTTCTTTGCATTTTTCAATTCCTTTTTTTAATACTAGATAGTCCCAACCTTTTTTTGCATTTTTCAATTCCCAAAGGACATTTGCTACAAGTTCAAGTCATTTTCAACCCTTCTTCCAAAGAACTCTTGCCTTGTCCTAAAGTATTTAATTATTTTTATTCAGGCTCATTATTTTTCTTACTCGCAAACCTTACTAATGAGTCAAAATTGGTAGATTGAAAGCATTTAATTGCTTATTTCAAGTTACTGCCCTTATTCATATTTATGATATTAAAACCTTCGGAAGTTTAGGACCATCTAGTACTAAAAAAAACCTTTGGAAGTTTACAAGTTTTGGGTTGTAAAGTGATCGGGAAATCCTTACTGTGGGTCCTGCTATTGAAGCACATCTCTAGTGTACAGGAGAAACAAGTGCTTCAATTGTTAGATAAATATTCTGACATTTTTGCTAAGCATACTTATGATTTTGGGAAGATGAAAGGAGTAATGCACTCTGTTGAAACTGGCAATCACCTTTCTATTTGTGCAAAGCCCTATCGTAAGTCTAAAGTAGAAGAAGCACTGGTTACTAAGGAGCTGCATCAATTGTTGGAGGCTGGATTGTTGAAACTCTCCAATAGTCCTTGGGCATCTCCATTGTTACTGGTTAAGAAAAAAGATGGTTCCCATCGAGTTGATATGGATTATTGCAGACTTAATGCTATTACTCAACAAGATTGTTATCCCTTACCTAGGATTGATAATTCTCTTATGTTGTTCTGGATCTACCAATTTTTCAGCCATGGACTTAGCCAGTGGATACTGACAAATCAAGTTATTGCCAGAAGACCGTGCCAAGTGTTCCCTGGTATTGAGCGAAGGTTTGTTTGAACCAACTCATATTCCTCAAGACAAAGCAATGCCCCAGCAACCTTCCAAAGGGCCATGGACAGTGTGCTATGGGATCTAAAGCTTACTTGTGTTCTGGTATATCTTGATGATATTACCGAATTTCCCTAACCTTTTACCAAGCATTTGGACCTTCTAAAAGAAGTTTTCAGGCGAATTCAAAGCTCTTTTTTTAAAACTCAAAACCTCCAAATATTTATTTTTTAAAACGAAATTGATTTTTTAGGACATCAGGTCTTCACTAAAGGGATTTGACCCCTTTTAGACAAAATTCAAGCCATCCAACGAATGCCTCTTCCCACCTCTCTGCAGGATATTCAAGTACTTCTCGGCATGGTTGGGTATTACTGGCAATTTATACCCAAATTTGCTGATATGGCTGGACCCTTATTTCACCTGTTGCAAAAATGAGTGCCCTTTTAAGTGGGGATCAGCTCAAGAACAGTTGTTCAATACTCTGCGTACTGCCTTGATCAAGGCACCTGTTTTGATTCATCCCCAATCTGACAAGCCTTTCTTTTTACATACTGATGCAAGCAATGTCGCTATTGGGGCTATCTTATCCCAGTGTGATGAAGAGAAGAATGATCATCCGTCACTTTCTATAGCAAAACTTTATCAAAGGCTGAACGGAATTAGAGTGTTACAGAGGGAGTGTTTAGCTGTAATTCTAGCAATAAAGCACTTCTATCCCTTCTTATATGGTAACCATTTCACTGTTATTACTGACCATTCTTCCTTAAGATGGTTTTAGAACATGAAGGATCCCGATGGGAGGTTGGCCTATTGGGCTTTAAGGTTGCAAAATTACGATTTCTCCATTGTTCATCGCTCAGGTGCTCAACATTGAAAATGCTAATGGGCTGTCCTGATTGCCTATTCTGACCTTGGAACTAGAAAAAGAAGAATTCTTATATATTCTTATTGGACTACCTGAGTTGTGGGATCAAGAAACTGAAGAGGATCAATCCTTTCTAAAATCAATTACCAAAGATACTATTATCTGGGAAGGAGCTATGTATAAGAAAGTCAAATCCAAGTGGTTGCCCTTTCTGCATCCCAACTCTAGATTTCACGCTGTAATGGAAGGTCTTGAACAAGTCAGTCATAGCGGCCTAAAGAAGACACAAGATTGGTCGAAGACTTGATACTATTGGATTAAACGACTGGATTCATTTGAGAGACCCTTGACTCATGTCTTATTTGTAAACGCCATGGAACAATTAACCCTATTTTTCAACATCAAGTTATACCTCCAAATAAAGCTTTTGAGGTGGTTAGCATTGACGTAGTGGTCCTTTTCCTTGGGGATTGCATGGACATCATTTTATCATTATGGCTGTTGACCATTTAACTAAGTGGGTTGAGGCCATTTCCTTTGCTACCCCCTTGGCTAATATTACGCCGCTAATCCTATATCAGCATATCATTTCTCAACATGGGTGTCCCAAGGTCCTTATGTCAGATAATGGGACTAACTTCACCTAGCAACTTATACAGGAGTTATCTAAATTATTTAAAAGAGCTCATCAATTTGTTGTCCCATATGATCCATCCACAAATGGGGCCATTGTATGAGTTAATGGAACCTCAGTATCAATTCTAAGGAAGATGGCATCCACTGACCCTACTTAGTGGAATTTTTATTTTCCTAGTGCCTTGTTTGCTTATTGAATATGCTATAATTTCATTATCAAGATGTCACCTTTTAAGTGCATATATGGGCGGGATCCTTCAGTCCCTTCTAGTGTTCAGGCAATCCTTGAGGAAAGTATTCCAGAAAATTCTGATTTAATTATGAGGAATCTGGCTGAAGAGATTATCTGTATTCAAGTTCAAGTAATGAAATTGATTGAAACAACCAATTAAAAAGAGACTCAAAGAAGCAATCAACACAAACCTGCCTTACCTGAATACCAGATTGGGGATTACGTTATTTACTATCATTCTTGGCCTGGTGAGCGAACTGAAAAGGTAGAAACTAATTGGTCTATTCCTATCGAGTTATATTTTGAAAAGGATTAGAGTATTTGATTGTTCATATTGATACCAGTATAGTGGTAAATTGTATTCATCTTGGGTTTTTAAGAAGTCACCATCCACCGCGATCAAATCTTGAGGGGGAAGTGTCAGGATTTCGCCAAATTCTCTTATCTAAAAAAATCCACTCCATCAATTCCCCCAGCATCATCACAATGAGAGAGCAATATATCTCAATCTATCAATGCTAATGATCAATCTCATCATGATCAATTGATTGAAGATTTGATTGCACAGAGATTAATTCGCTCTGATAGATTATGAGTCGTTATGAAGCCTATAGTATCCCCTCTTTTTGATAATAAAAATTAGGTCAATATATAACAAATTTTTAATTTAAATAATTTCTTTTTTGAATCCACTTAAAGTAACTTTGAGAGAAAACCTGCCCCATTGGAAGTGTAATTCAAAACTTCCAAAAAGATATACTGGAGATGAGCTGCCAAGGGAGAGGTTGGATTGGCTTCCATTGAGTCCTGTGGGCCAACATACAACAAACTTTTCTAAAAGTGTTACCAAAGAGATTCATCATAGGATTAAACTATTTACCAAGGATATTGATGCTACTTGTGGTACTATCAGAGGAAATTTTCTCTATGAGAGTGCTTGTGATCTTAGAAAAGGTTGTCTGGTGCTTAATCCGCGTGAAGAAAAATCCCTGAGCGGCGAGTTTGCAACACATAATAAGCGTGCCAAGGTCAGTGAACTGACTTTGGTGCTCACTACAGGGTTGGCATCATCAGTCCCTAGTGACGATCATGAGAGTTTCCATGAGCAGTTTGGCAACTAAGTGGTTATGGTAGTATACCAAGGAGAGGATTCATATGAGCTCCAGGTGGAGAAGGAGGTTACAATTCATACAAGAATATATACCTTAGAATCAGAAGTACACGATCTAATTGATGATCTTGAGCATGTCATGGAGACTGCAAGAAGAGCACAAATTGCTTATCTACCTAATGTGAGAGAACCATCACCCATTATAAAACTGAAACTATGCTAAAGAATATTCAGGAACAAAACACCTGTTAGACCTTTGCCCTCTCAGCTGCAGAGGAAAATTGTCTTAGGTCAAATTCAGCCAGAATGGAGAAATGTCAGCCATTTATAAGTTTCCAATGAATCTAAATGTAATTCAAATATGACTAACGAATCAACTGACCTGATGACCTTGGCCATTTCTTGGTGGAGCCCTGTTAATTGTGGTAACACCATTACAAACCTGCTTGGATAATTATTATAAAATTGAATGGTCAGATTTCCCCAAACTCACAATGGAATTGGGGCAACCATATGTAGGTACTCCCCAACCGCAAAAGGTCCTTCAAACCACCTACACGAGGACCACCCCCTTTTATAGGCATGGTGGAGGTCCCCCAAGTTGAAAGTAATTTATCCAGTGGTGATTGGTTGAAGTTCACCAAAACATTACTACATGGGTATATCTTCCCCAAAACCCCAACTTGTTTTTTTTAGTACTAGATGGTCCCAACCCAAGGGGGGATTCATCGATGTTTATTGAATTACGCCTGGGCTCCTAAGAGCCTGAGGCGAGGGAAGGGGAGGGAGGAGGCATCGAGAAAGGGAGGGGGTTTGCGCGCCAGAGCCGTGCTGCAGTGACAACTGAGCGGGGGAGGGTTGGCGACATAGTGCAGACCTTCAGGGCCATCTCAAAGTGTACCCAAAAGTGGGTGATCATGTGTGGAAGGGTCCACACCTGCTGGTCAAAGACAGCACGAAGGAAGGAGTTATGGATGGTCCAGATGGCTGTGGCATAGGCGAGGACACGGAGGGGTCGGTGGCAACCAGGCAATGTCTGCTCAAACATGAGGTCTTTCACAGGGTGTCCAGACCAGGGCTGAGCATGGAGGAGCGCGAGGGCCTTTGGCCAAAATGCGGCGACACCTGGACAGGTGAAAAAACGATGGAGGTGGGAGTCAATAGGCTCCACACAGCGGGGGCAGCTTCAGTGCTGGAAGTTAGGGCCAGTCCGGTCCCCTGTCCTGTATGAACAGTGGAGCACCCTCCATAAGGTGTTGGACACCTTTGCTGACAGGATGGGGTGATAGACGTCCTTCCACAATTCCTTAAGGTCAAATCTCACGGAGGGAGGGAGGAGCTCAAGGAGTCTTGGGCGGATGGGAGGTCGATTTTGGGGGTTGAGGCGAGTTGTGACAACTTGTCCATTGTGCACAATTGCATGGCGACGGGGGCTGAGGCCAGGGCCTTCCCTTCTGTATGGGAAGGCATGGTGGATCCGCGCGCCTACTCGTTTCAGGGCAAGGAGAGCCTGGTTCCAGTAGGGGGATGAGGATGGTTTTAGGCGATGGCCTGGGTGGTTTGTGAGCCACTCCCCTAATGAGGTCAGAGATGCTCTAGGAAGACCCAGAGCTGCTGACACTGACTGGCGGAGGGCGGGCGCCCATTGGGGCATGGGGTTCGCGTCCCAGCAGACAATTGGCCACAGGAACTTCAGGAAGATTGTGGTGGCGTGGGATCGCGTGTCCAGAAGCCCTAGGCCCCCTTCATTGCAGGGTCGGGTAATGGTTGAGAGGGCCATTGGTGGATGGTTTGAGCCCCAGATCCAACAGCGGAGGAGTACATTGAGCCGCGTATAAAAGGCATCTGTGAATGGGCAGACGTGCGCTAGGAACCAGACTTTGGAGAGGAGGAACACATTGGCCATCTGAGCTCGACCCTGGGGGGTGATGTGCCACCGGTTCCAGCTGGCAATCCTGGAGTTAACTGCTGCAAGGAGCAAGTCCTCATTGTCTTTTAGCGCATCTCCTTGTTGGTTGGTGAGAACGCCCAGGTGACGGAAGGTACCGCGCTCAGGTTCAATACCAAATGGTGGGGGGAAGGTGGGGGAGCCGACCTGTACAACTGTTGTCTTGGAGGTGTTGACCATGGCGTTGGGCGCCTTGGTGTACCTCTCAATGGTCACAGCAGCGAGGGCAACATCCCCAGGGCAGCCAAATGCAATGGCAGTGTCATCTGCAAATGCCATGGTGCGTGTGGGGGCTTTACCTGGGACCAGAATCCCTGTTAGCTTGTCCTGTAAGGAGGCCAAGAGGGGGTCAAGGGTGATGTTAAAAAGGATAGGGCTCAGGGGGTCCCCTTGCCGGAGACCTTGTCCAACTGGTACTGCCACTGTAAAACCCATTGGCGCCAGGACTCTGGTGTGGAGCTGGTCATAGAGCGCTGATATCCAGCGCCTAGCTGCGGGTTGGAGATGGAAGCGGGCCAGGAAAAGCATCAATAAACTTACAGGCTACCCGATCATATGCTCTCTCCATATCCAGGAGAGCCACAAAGCCATTCACCTTATGAGAGTTAGCAGTCAAAGCCACGTGAAGGTCATTATAGTTGTCCCATAACGACCTCCCCAGAATAAAACCGTGCTGGGATGGGGAGAGGCGAGGTGACACCCATTTGGTGATGCGGTTGGCCAGAAGCTTCTTGAAGAGCTTGTGGTCTGTGTTGATCAACGCTATGGGGCGCCAGTTCGCCAGGTTCTCACGGTCTGACTTCTTGTGAATGAGGGTCGTGATTGAGCCTCTGGAGTCGGGGAGGACCTCGCCATTCACCAAGAGTGCAGCGAAGAGGTCGCGGAGGGTTCTGGCTATCACTGCAGGTTCCAGAAGGTACACATCAATGGGTATTCCGTCTGGGCCTGGGGCTTTAAGCCGTGGGGATTTCAGAAGGGTTTCCATCACCTCCTGGATGGAAATAGGCGCCAGTAGAGCCTCATCAGCCCGTGGGTCAATGGGCGGCTCTGGAGCCCGCCACAGGAAGTCTTGGATGTCCGATGGGTCCACCTGGGTGGCATGGAAGAGGCTGGAGTAGAAGCGGTGTAGTTCCTGCGTGATTTCCTCCTTATCTTAAGTGGTTGTAGTGCCAATCTTCAGTGCAGAAATATCCTGCGCTGTTGACCGGGCTTTCTGTTTCTGAAAGAAGAAGCGGGTGGGGCGTTCCCATTGAGCATAGTAACGAGATGTTGTAAAGTTTGCTGCCCGTTCTTCCTGCAGTGTGAGCTCCAAGCGGAGTGCTTCCTGCGCCGCTTCCCAGTCTTCCAACCATCTGGGAGAGGGCGAAGGCTGGCAGTTTCGCTCTAGATGTCTGATTCTGGCTTCCGCCCTTTTGACTCTGGCGCGAGCTGCAGTCATCTGGGCTTTGGCACAGTTGTAAGCAACGCGGGTGATGCCCTCCTTGGTCACCGCCCATCTAGCCTTGTGGTCAAGCAGGTGGGGTGGGGGAGAGGTGAGAGTCTTCCGGATGGTCATAGAAAGCTTCTCCTTAGTAAAGGGGTTGTTGAGAAGAGCTGGGGCAACCCTAGGCCAGAACCTACACGACGATCTAAGTGTGGTGGTGAGGACAACGGTGAGTGACCTGTGATCACTCAGATGGTTGTCACGAGAGATGGGAGAGGAGACGCGGCCAATTAGCAGGGGGCCAATCAGTGCCATATCTATGCGTGACGCTGACCGGAAAGCTCCTCCATCATACTGGATCCTAGTCATGCAACCTAGGCCAGACGCGGAGGGTGGAAGCGCATCTATAAAGCCACTCAGGCGAAGGAAATCCTGGAGGCGATCTGATCCAGGGCGTTCCTTTGCTGCAGGGGGGTAAGAGTCACGGACGCGACTTATGGTTGTGTTGAAATCTCCTAAGAGGACTGTATTCCGTGGGAGATTGAGTTGTAGGAGCTCTTCCAAGAGCCGATTTTGCTCCTGACCTGCATTAGGCAGGTAGATGCTTGCAGCGAAGAAGGAGAAGTCAGGAGTGGTGAGTTTGGCCAGTATGAGGCGGCCACCTAGATATTGTGAAAAAGAGTGAGTTTTAACCTGGGGATTCAAAACAATAAGGGCGGCATGGTTTGTCCAGAAGGAGTTGCCTCCAAACTGTTCATTCCATGCAGATTGTTCGTGGGGGAGGATATGGGGCTCCTGGACAGCAGCGATGTCAATTTGTGCTGACCTGAAGTTTCGGAGGAGGCGGGCTCTCCGCTTAAAGTCCCGCAACCCATTTGCGTTGATGGATTGCAGGGCCAGGGTGCTGCCATGGGGACTCATAGCTGTTCCCCTCCATGTCCTGGGGGGTTGCCAGCGCTTAAACCTGCTGCTGTGAGGCGGCTAGTTTTGAGTCCTTTAGCTTGACTACTAGCTGCAATCCGTGAGGAGCGTCAAGGGTTCTGAGGGGAAGGAGAGGGTGGGGGGCGGAGGACCCAGTAAGCCAGCCTAGGATGCTGCCCTTGCTCCGTTGCAGTGGAAGGACCTGAGGGTGCTCAACGGCGACCTCCGTGGTGTCCCCATTTGATGAGTCTGAGTCCATATTCACTTCCTCCAACACTGCAAAGGATCCGCGCGAAATGGACTGTGGGGTTGGGGTAGGACTCTTTGAGGTGGCACTTCTACCGCAGGCCGCGGGTTGCTAGTCCATGCTGGTGGGCATAGCTCCATTGGGAGCTGAGGGTTGATGCGATAAATCGCTGGTGGAGGTTGGTGGGGGTGCCGCGGAGCCCTGAGTGGGGGTGGCTGACGAGGGACACCCTGTGGGAGATGCCTTGCGCTTGGTGAGAGAGGGAGTTGACTCTGGGAGATTAGAGGGGGTGCCCATTGGAAGGGGGGCATGAGCGCGAAGGTATCCCATACCAATAGTGGGGTTAGCTGTTTCAACTGCTAGGCGTAAGGCCTCAGGGGACAGGTCTTGAACGGGAACCCATTGTGTGGGTTGTGGAATTGCTGCTGCAGCCACGTGGGATCGTTTTTAACCTGGTTTAGGCCCCTGGGTGGTGGCTAAGAGGGCTTGTTTTCGAGCTGTGCAGCCACTATACAAGTGTCCAAGGGCGTTACACCATGAACACCGGGGGCGCGCCTGATCAGGGTCGACAAAAAAGATCTCAGGGCATGCCCCAACTACCGCCACACGAGGAATAATCTCAATGTTGCGGGATACAGTGGGGGAGGGGATGAACGACGCCCTAGCAGTGCGAGCTCTTTGAGTGGGAGCATAGTAAGAGGGGACGCTAAAGTCCACTGAAAGAACAGACCCAAACTCCATTAAACCACGATGGAGTGCCAGTTTAAGAGACTCAGGATCAACAGTCGTTGGTAGGTTGGTAAAAGTAACCCATGAAATTTTCTCCAGGTGAGAGCGTGTGCGGGAGATGCGAAGAGATCCGCGTGGAATAATGACCTGGAGGGTGGCAGCATGGTCAGCAAGGGCAGCTTCAGTGAAGCCCACATCGATGTAGTGGCCCTCCACTGATTCATGGATGGTGGTGTTAATTGGAAATGTCTCCGCAATCGCTGAAAAGTATGAGAAGTAATCCTCTGTATAGAATTCAACAGGGTTATGCCCATAATAAAGGCGAATTGCGTGGGAGAGGGTTGAGCGAGGCAGAGCTTTTTGCGCTCTAGTTTCGGCACATTTCTTCTTAACATCAGCAATAAACGCCACTTCATGGGGATCAACTTTGGGTAGCGTTGGTGCCAGAGGTTTTTGTCACGCCCCAGTGGCTCCTTTTGTACGTTTGTGTTTGCTTTGGGCTGCAATTGCGGGTTGAGTGTGAGCTGGTGGTTGGACAAGTTTGCGGAGTTCCCTTGTTGCTGGAATGTTACAGCAGTTGCTGGCGTCATATTAAATTGAGGGGCGGTTTGTTGGGCCTCGCTAAATTGGGGAGGCCCATCCAGATTGGAATTAACTCCAGCCAATTGGGAGGAGGGAGATGTTTCATCACCATCCCAATCTATTTGGGTAAATTCAGCCCGAGTATTTGCTGTGATTTCGTGGGCAAAACTCACTGGCTGATTGGTGAATTGGTCGTTTTCAGCATATGGAGATAAAGTGCCGACTTGAGAAGTGCCGATTATGGGGTTTAAATGGGACGGGTGAGATTGGAACTGGTGTGAAGTTCCAAAATCTGAACCATTTAAATCCCCATTGGGAAGAGTAGATTGTCCCAATTTGGTGCTTAGTGAACCAGAATGTGTGGCTAATCCAACCTTACATCTGAGGGTTTGGGGGCCAGGTAGCTGGGTATCGCCCCTCATGGAGGGAGCCAGAAACACGGCGTCAGCAATAATAGATGGGGCTGAATTAGCTGACACAATGGGGAAGTGAATTCCTGGATGGGCTGAGTTGCATTCAACTGAGCAGACGCCATTAAAATAGCGTGGGTGATGGCCTCCTTGGTTGGAGGGGGCCCAGCGGGTTGGTGGGAGGCAGCGCACACAGAGCTGTTAGGAGTTCAGGTTGCAGAAGTGCGATCAGGTGAACTGGCGCTAGTTGGAGTAGCTCCAGGTTGGGGGGTGGTGCCTGCTTTCATGGCTGCTGCTTGAGAGCGGGTGATTCTGGTTGACCCTGAGGTGGTTAACCGAGGGTTGCTTCGTTTGGGGTGGTGATGGCTCGTTTGGCATAGCCTGCAGGTTTTTTTGCGGGGTTCCCCGCCATATTTGCTAATAGTTTTCGTAAATCTCTTTAGTGGAGCTAAATTTCAGGCTGAATTGATTTTCGAAAAGTGATGCTTAGCAGAAAGAGATCCAAAACCCCAACTATAGATTTACCAAAAATAACTCACATTTCCCACGATCTGATAGGAGAGTTTATCATATTTACTAATTTGGAATGCATCAAAGCTATTCTGAAATTATCCTCAAATTCTCCCAACCCTCAAAATCAGTTTAAATATGGATCAGGCTGATATTGAGGAGATCAAGCTCTTTTACCCCCATATGGCGCAAAGAAACTTCTAAAAACCCATATTTTATTAGGTTTTATAAGTTTAAATAATTTATAATTCTTTTGGTATCAAACCCCACTGTTGGATTTTGGGGAGTTAAGCACCAAGTGAGCATTAAAAACCAAAATCCAACTAGTGGTGCTCACTACAGGGGCCACCTGTATACCACCAAAATGACTTTAGATCCAGACCCAGGCTAGCTGCATTAGAAAACCAACTAGCCAGTGCTTTGTCTCTCCTCAAAAGGCTTGAGCAGCACTCTTCCAAAGCCCTATTATTTGTAAACTTCCATTCCGAGACAAGTTCAGTCCTGGTGAGGCCAGTATTACCTCCTTCCTTTATGTTTATGAATCTGCAATGGAAGGAGCGACTGACCACCAAAAAACCAGGTATATCCTTCCCTGTTTGAATCAGCTGGCTCAGGAGATCATGGTACCTCAAATGGCCACACTTACTACCTGGGTGGAGGCCAAACAAGCGCTGATTGATGAGTTTGGTTCTAAGAGATCTTACAACGGGTAAAAACAGTCCTTTATGCGCCTTGGCCTGCAAGAGGGTGAATTGATCCTCTCATTTGGTGAGCGTATCTATAGAAAATCTCAACTTCTGTTGTTAGCTAAACCGCCCCCTCATGATGATGCTATTGCAGCTATCATGGCTAGCTTGGCATCTTACCTCTCTTTAGCAATGCATATCTCTGCAGTCGAACATACCTTTTAAACTGTATGGGATTTCAAAGAGGCACTTTTATCAGTAGCTGACATTTATGAACCTGAAATTTTCCAAGACGTACCAAAGTGGGAAGCAACTTCGACCTTTTCAACCTCTTCTATGACTGTATCCCACTGTAACCTAGCTGTGCAGAGCTGCAACGACCTAATACTCCTCCACCGTGTAAGAATAACCAGAAATTGTTGGCAATTAAAGGGCAACGCTCCCCCAGATTCAGGTTCAAAAGCTCAGCTTAAGAAGGTAAATATCACTTTTCCTGATCCCTCTCTTGCTGAGAAATCTACTATGACGAATAACGCATCACATCCTCCTAAGCCGCTGCTTAAATCCCCTCAGCCTCAACTCAGGCTGCTTCTAGTCCAAAACCTGCTGGTATGGGGCAGTCCAAGACGACCACTCCTTAGGCAACTGTTAAAGCCATTACACTTCCACCGTCCCCCCCAAAAAAGTTGTTACAGCCATTATGCTCCCTTCAAAAGTCAAAAGGGTAGATGGAAGAGATAAAGCCCTCCCCTGTAATGAAATTAAGCCAGTTTCTACGCCCTTTATTAGTAACTCATTGAGATGAATTAATAATCCCTATGATGAAGAGTCTATGGGGGTGGTGAAGGTTCAGGCTACTAATATTTGGGAGCCCCAATGGAAGTGCAAGTTCCGGATAGGTTGAGGCCAGAAGGAATTGATACCTCCATAATACCAAGACGAACCTACCTTCAACAGTAGTTTAGATTTTCAGAGGTAATAAATACCACTAGTGATACAGACCAGCGTATTGGGACAGTGATACGATCCACTCAGCAGGTGAATACCCTCCATTATATAAGAGACAACTACCCTGAGATTGCTAAAGCCTTGCTTCCACTCTCTGTTTGAAGGAGGTCCTTACCCTCCCTCCTACTTTTAGTGCCACCATAACCAAGGTAGAGGATATTATAAATTAAGTGTGAATTCTATCTGTCCTTGATACAGGCGCTCCAGTGAACGTGGTCTCTTCTAAGCTCATTATTAAAATTAAGTTATCACCTGATCCGGACTATTCCCAAGAGTATGTACTGCAGAGCCTAACAATATTCGAGCTATTGGAGTTTACTCTTCTCTACCCATACGAATTGGGAAGCTCCTACTTGTTGTGCCTGTGGTGGCTTTGAAAAACAACGCCTATGAACTGCTCCTTGATACACAATTTATGATTGAATATGATGGGATCATTAGTATGAAACAGTGATTTCTCTCCATTCTTAACTATGAGGTTCCCCTAGTCTTTACAAATGATGAGCCTATTAAGAAGAGATATATATGCGTAGTTGAGTACCCTCTTCAGCCCTCACCTTTATTCATACCACATCAGACCAAAACAAAAAAGCTGCCTGATTCTGTGGGTGGTTTAGAGGGTATACCATAGTATGCGTCAGAAGAGTTAGTCATCAAAGTGGGTGATCAAAAGGTGATAGATACTAAAATTACTATGCAATTACCCTCAACTTCCTTCTGCACTTAACAAGCATAGATGGAATAAGCCCTTTGGAACCTCAGATGTTGCCAGGTATCCTAGGCCCTGCCCCCAGCGATCTATCAATCCTCTGATGGAGAATATCACCAACAAGGAAATGGTTGTAAAGAGGCAGTAGGAGATTGTAATAGTCCTGTTACTTCCCATTGATGACATCCACCATGTCCATTACATTGGGTCTGTGCTAGATATGGGACTATCCGCTGACCAAATGATCTGCGCTTTACCCAACGTCCAGATTTCTGATGAGCTAACTCTCGCTGAGATTAATAATATTCATTCTTTAATGGAGTCCTATAGTGACATTTTCAGATCTGAAACTTAATATGGGAATATGAAGGGCTTGTGCCACACCATTGAGGTTGGTGATGTCAAGTCTATTTGATCCAAGTCTTATCAGAAATTAAAAGTTGAGGCGTCCCATATGAGAACAGAGCTTAAACAGTTACTGGAAGCAGTGCTACTGGTGACTTCTCAAAGTCCCTAGTCATCTCCATTTTTGCATATAAAAGAGAAAAATGGTGGTCATCAAGTAGTTATGGACTACCGTAAGCTGAATAACCTTACCAAGAAGGACAGCTACCCCATACCACAAATCGATGACACTCTGGCCCAACACTGTATCTAAATTCTTTTCCGCCATGGACTTGGCTAGCGGATATTGGCAAATGGACCTTTCTCCACAAGACCAGGAAAAGTCTGCGCTTATCTGAAGTGGGGTCTTTTCCAACCTACCCAATTACCACAAGAGTTGTGCAATGCACCCGCATCTTTCCAGCGTGTCATGAACCTCATTTTGCATACCTGAATCTTATTTTCGTAATTGTATATCTAGATGATATCACCATTTTTCCCAAACCTTTAATGAGCACCTTTCTCATTTAAAAAGATTTTCCAATGTTTGCGGGCCTCTCACATTAAGCTGAAGCCCTCCAAATGTACCTTCTTCCAAAAGAAGTTAGACTTCCTTGGTTACGCCATCTCCTCAGATGAGATCCAGTTTCTCCAGGATAATGTCAAGGCGATATCAAAGATGCCTACCCCAAATTCTCTGTGATATTAAGGTGTCTTTGGGCATGATAGGGTACTATCATTAATTCAAAATCAATTTCGCTCAGCTCAGTGAGCCCCTCATACGCCTTCTAACTAAAAACACCCTTTTCATTGGGTAACAGAATAACAAGATGCTTTTGAAACGTTAAAAAACTGCTGCAGCAACGGCCTATCCTGTGACACCCTGATTATAGTAAGCTTTACTGCTGTTTACTGATGCTTCTGACTATGCGGTTGGAGCTATCTTGATTCAAATGGATGATCATGGGGTTGATTACCCCGTTTCATATTTTAACAATATGCTTTCTAAGGCTGAACTCAACTATAGCTCACGGAGAAGGAATGCCTGGCCGTTTTGCTTGCTGTTGAAAATTACTGCCCTTTCTTATATGGGAGCTCATTAAAAGTGGTCACTGATCATGCCTCTTTAAAGTGGTTAAAAAATATGAAGGATATCACTGGGCGGCTGGCATGCTGGGCTTTAAAGCTCCAGCACTATGATATTACCATTGTACACCAAGCTGGGACAAGCCACATGAATGTTGATGGGTTGACTCAGCTGTCCATCCTTCATTTAGATAATAGTGAAGCGGAGCAGTTACATGATCTTCTAATGACCACAGATGCTTGGGAGGATGAGGATGAACCAGTTCAGAAGATTCTAGCTTGCCATTCCTGTAACACGAAGGTGGATAATGGCCATCTATACAAGAAAGTGGGGGTGAACTGATTACCTTACCTCTGACCTTCAAAGCGAGTCCCTGTCATTATGGAGTTTTATGCCCTCCTAGGACATAGTGGAGTGCGGAAAACCTATGAGTGGGTAAAAGAACGCTAATATTGGGAGGGAATCATGGAGACTATCTTTGAAGTCTTTAATGCCTGTTTAACATTTAAGAAGCAGTCCAACTTCAAAACAAAGTATCAATATCAGCCTACCCCCCTCAACAGCCTTTTCACACAATAAGTATCGATCTGGTTGGCCCTCTTCCCCAAACTAAAGGTGGAAATCAATCTATATTAGTGAGGATTAATCACTTTACCACTTGGTCGAGGCAATGGCTATCCCAGATCAGATGGCTAAGGCCACGGCCAATTTTCTCCACCAGTATATCTTCACCTGACATGGTTGCCCCAAGTTTTGCTCTGCAATAATGGTAAAAACTTTACCTCATGATTAATGAAATTCTCGCAACTTCCATGGATACCCAACAGCTCTCTTCCACCCCATAAAACCCTTCAACCAATGAATTGTGGAAGAGAAAATGGGACGCTGGTTTCTATACTATGGAAAATGGCTACTTCAGATCCCCTCCACTGTGATCAGTACTTATCAAGTGCTCTCATGGCATACTGCATCAACTATCATTGTATCCCTAAAATGTAGCCTTTTCTAGTATTGTATGGGCGAGAACCTGGGGTTCCAGATTTACTTGCCAAAGATATCTTCACTGATAATACTGATCCTGTGCAAGCTATGAAGAAGTTAGCCCAGCATATCATACAGTTACAATCTGAGGTAATTAACAGCTTAGTGAAGACAGTCACGAATGAGGGTCAAGCCACAAATAAGTTCCAGGCCCATCTTCCCTCTTTCCAAGTATCTGACTTGGTGCTTTACTATCATAATCATATCACTCCTAGGAGGAAGAAACTCGGGTCCATCTGGGAAGGGCCATTCTCAATTACATATAAGCAAGGGTATGAGTACTCAATCAAATTTTCTATTCTGGAGCTACCATAAATCGGGTACATGGACGCTTTCTACGGCCTTATTCTCCCCCCAACATTCTTGAGGGTTGTGATGTCGGACATTTGCCCTCTCAGCTGCAAAGGAAGGATGTCTTAGGTCAAATTCAGCTGGAACGGAGATATGTCAGCCTTTTATAAGTTTCCAATGAATCTAAATGTAATTCAATTACAACTAATGAAATAATTGCACAAAAAACCCTGGCTGATTCTCAGTGGAACCCTGTAAATTGGGATAACACCATTACAATACCTGCTTAGGCGATTGAAATAAAATTGAACAGTCAGATTTCCCTGACCTCATAACGGACCTTAGGGTTAACCATCTGTAGGTACTCCCCTAACCACAACCAGGTCCTTAAAACCACCTACATGGGGTCCACCCCTTTTATAGTCATGGCGGAGGTCACCAAGGTAAAACTTATTTAGCAGTGATTGATTAAAGTATAAAAAACCTTACTGCGTGGGTACATTCTGCCCCAAAACTCCAACTTTAAATTTAAATTTATTGTGAGGAAGGACGACCAGGGGATGGACAATTCTGAATATGACCCAAAAGAAACGAAGCTTAGTAACATGGAAGGCACCTCAGAGAAGCGATGCTATCTCTTGTTGCCAGCGGGAACGCCACTATGGGGAGGGGGAGGAGACGTGTGAAGGGGCCGTAGCCGCTATTGAACACGTGTGAAGGAAAGGGTCTGATTTGATGAACCAAACTGGGAACCAGGAGGAGACCAACTGATGTCGACGCGGTGGGAGGTATCCAAACATCCACGTCTGGAAGTGGTCCACCAAATGGGACCAGAATCTGTGAACAGCTTCTGGGAGGGTGGGGGTGGAGCCTGCGATGGCATCCAAGACAATAATGTGGATAGTCCACATGGCGATTGCGACCAGCAGAGCATGGAGGGAGGGTGGAAGGGGGATACCATGGATATAGCAAACATATCTCTTGACAGACTGAAGGGATGTGTTTGATCCTGGCCAATTAGACGTTGAACTTCGCGCCTTATCACTTTAGAGGTAGGACACTTCTCCAGGCGGTGGAACAGCGTTCCATACTGGCCACACTCGACACAGGATGAGTGTAAAGCGTTAGAGCGCTCAGCCATATGGTACACTCGCCTTAGGCAGCGCCACACATGGGAGCGGATTTGATGATGCAAAAGAGGATGGTGTGCGTATTTCAAGATAGTCTTTTGGGTCTCGATGGAGTAAGGGATGTCCATCATGTCCAGGTAGTCCACCCAGGATAGGACATGGGTCCGTGTGGGGATCACGCCATCTTGAATGGGTAGCCCCTGTAACTCTTGTGTGAACTGAGGATAGGGGCGGCCTCTCTGGGCTATGTGTCCACTAATACATATTCTCCACTCTGCGCTCCGCATGGAGAGGAGGTTTCGTTTGTAGTGGGTTTTAGTGCCGTGAGGGCCTGTGGCCGATGGGTGAGAAGCCAGGTATTCCATCAAGGAGTGAGGGTTCGATGGATTGTTAAGGCCCAAGGCGCGGGAGAAGTTGGAGCGGGCCGCGCAGGACCAGTGTTGGGAGGGGAGCGTAGGGGAAGTAACAGCCACAATCCAGGTGCCCAGGATCTTGGCAGCATGGGCTTTGAAGTCAAGCAGGCCCATGCCACCATGATGATGAGGGCTGAACATGACCTCAAGCCGTACTGTTGGTGGGCGGCCTAACAAAATCCATCCTTGCAGGAGGGCATACATGGATTTGAAAAAGCCTGGGGAGAAGGCGATGGCGTGGGCTCAAAGTAGACTTTGGAGAGGAGCATGGAGTTGGTTAAAAAAATTCTGCCAGTAAGGGAAGTAGGGTGGGCTCTAAGGGAGGCAATGCGCTTTGTCACGTTGTCTTGAATATGACTTTCCATTACTGCTGAGGCATACCCGCCTGCCTCCACCCACACGCCCAGGTGGCGGACAGTCCCTATGGTAGGGCGTGGCACAAAGGGGAGCACTAGTGGGGCGATGTGGGGTGAGCAGGGAGGCGAGCATGTGTGTGACAAGATGGGCTGGACTGGGCATTGGTCGCTGGGGCCCAGCATGCTTGATACCGACTAAGGAGGATGATTTCAGTTTTGGAAGCGTTCAGTGCAGCATTACTTACCCGGGAATATTCCTGGATGAGAGCTTCAAGCGCGCATGCATCTTTATTATTGGACACCCCAACCACACAGTCATCTGCGAACGCCATCATCTTGATTGGGGCTTGGCCTGGTACATGGACCCCAGTGAGGTGGGCATTCACGTTTCGAAGTAGTGAGTCAAGGCTGTAGTTGTATAAGCGTGGGCTAAGGGGGTCCCCTTGTCATAGGCCCCTTTGAGGGCGGACTACTTCCGTTAGGAAGCCAGGGCCACGCACTGCCATTGTTGCAGATCCGTGAGCAGCTTTACCCAGTTGATGAAGCGAGGGGGTAAGCGGAATTGATGGAGGCAGGCCCTGAGGTATTCCCAGTTTACTCTATCATAGGCCTTCTGTTGGTCCAAGAACACAAGTGCCCCAGAGGCTGTGGACTGGCATGCATTAGCCACAGAGTGCACGTTGTCCCAAATCGACCTTCTGGGTATGAAACTGAATTGTTCTGGGGAGATGGTGGCAGATGCTACAATCCCTATACGGTTAGCCATGATATTAGTTAAAATTTTTGTATCCGTGTTAGTTAAAGAAATGGGGCGCCAGTTGGCTAAGTCTAGCTTGTCCCCTTTCTTGAAGAGTGTGACGGTGAAGGCATCTTGTCCTCCTGGTAGAAGGCGCGTTTCCAGAAGGCTCTGGTTAAGTGAGGTAAGCAGCAGTGGGGATATATATTTGAAGTACTATTTATAGAATTCATATGGAATGCCATCTGGGCCTGGGCATTTCTGATTTGGTGCACCGCGGATGGCTGTCCAGAGTTCATTTGGAGTAATCAAATTCATTAATTCTGATTATCAGGAAATGGTGCAGATGTGGGTGCGGTCAAGAAATTTCGCCACTTTGGTCAGCCGAATTGAACTGGATTGGTATAACTCAGAGTAATACTTTTGTATTTTGATTGCCCCTTCGGCTGGCATATTCACGACAGAATCATCCAATCTCTGCACCTGTGTGCAGGCCATGCTCTGGCATGGTGCGAAGAATTTTTGAAAAAATATGTGGTGCACTTGTCACCCTCTGTAATGCGTTTGGCCCTGTACTGAACACAAACCCAATTTTTGTATTGCCTTTCAAGCATGTTGAGGTGGGCAGCTGCTTCTGCCCACTTCTGGCCCCATGCAGTGCTGTAGCCTGTGGCTGGGATGTTGGACTCCATGTGTGCCAACTCTGCCAGAGCGCGCGAAATAACGGCCAATGTAGCTTGTGAGCATTGGGAGGAGAGGTGGCGAGAGTGGTGGATGGTATCCTCTTTGAAGGTTGCCCATGTGGAAATTGGGTCCACGCAAAATAATGTAACAAAATCTTTTGCCAAAGTTGCTGATTCCACCCAAGTGGAAAATCCTGGTGAAGCAAGTTCGGGAGGGTGGAGTTTGCACCAATGTGGGGCCTTAGCCACTGTGACAGGTAAGTGGTTGGTTATTGAGACCAGTCGGTGGTTAGATAATTTGATTTTTGTTGTTTGGAAGTGGGAAATGTGAGATTGAAATTTCGCCGGCGTGAGGATAAGGTCAAGGCGGGTCATGGACCTTAGTTGGCCATTGTGGATGTGGGGGCGCATCATGTTTTCTAGCAGTGGAGTGTGCTGTGGCAGCACATCTATTAAACCAAGGGTGGCCTTTAGAACGCGAAGTTCAATGTGACCCTGGGGGGCGTGGGAAGAGGAAGGCCAATGGTCTGTGGGTGAGTTTAGCCAACAGTTCATGTCGCCGACTATGAAGGGGTCAGGGGGTAGCAGAAGGGATTTGACCAATGAGAAAAATTCTCAACGCTCTCATGCACTGGTTGGGGCATAGATGTTGATGATAGCGTGCACCACATCGGCCCATGAGAAAGTGACAACGAGGACTCAGCCATTGAGGAAGGTTTCTGACAATAAAAATTTGAAGAAATTGTTTCTCTAAACTAGCACCCCACAGTGCTCTGACCAGAAGGATAGGGAAGGGAGGAGCATGGTTTTACAAGCATCCTCGGAACCTCATGGACAGTGGGACTCCTGGATGGCCAGGATGTCCATGGGTAAATTTTTTGCAAAAAACTCAGTTTCCTAGCCTGGGATGGCGAGGCCTTGAGTCCAGCAATATTCAATGTCCCTAAAGTGAAGGTTTCCCCCATCACACCTTAGGTGCGAGGGGTGGGCACCCAGGCCCACTAGCCTCCTCTAGATCCCCATGGGCCTTCATGGCAGCATGGGTGTTTGCAGCAACACTATCGGTGTTTTTGTTGATTTTAGTAGAAAAGTTCACGTTGGCTTTTGCCTTCAATTTTTGTTTCCCTGACGTCAAACAAATTTCTTGTGGTGTGGATGAGTTTGGTGCACCATCATTTGGGTTGAAAAAAAACTTTTAGGTAGGTTGGAAACCAAGTCAGTTTCAACTGGGGCTTGGTTGCAAAGGTCAGGTGAGATCATGTTGCTCATTAAATCCTCAGATTGGGTGGCCCAATTGGCATGGGCTTCCCAATTTGTTTGGTTGAGGGATTCCTGAGTTGCTTCCGCCGCAAAGGTTTTGATGTCCTCCTGGTGTTGGGAGTGTGGGATAGCAGAGGTAACTTTGGCCGCTTCCTTGGCTGCTGCCCTGCGGGCCTGTTTGGCCTTCTTCCGCTCTTGAGGGGAAATAGTCTTTACCAGTAGGTAGCAACCTTGTGCTCCCCACGAAAAAGCCTCTTTGGTGCTTGCAGTTGGTTCATAGTGCACCTCTCCGCTGGCCATTGCTGCCGAGGGGTGCTCTTGGAATGTGATGCCCTCTTTGGTGGGGCATGCATGTGCCTTATGGCCAAATGCATCACAGTGGGTGCAGATGGGGGGCGCGCTGTCTACAGTTACCCGGAAAGGGTGGGTGGTATGCCCTTCAATTTTGATATATGTGGAGTGCGGTATCTGGGTTAGGTCCTTCATGATATCCTCAGCTGGAGTTAGAACTGCAATGGCTTTGCCGGTGCACAGGTGTGGCATCAGTGTAAAGCGTTGCATCTCAAAGTATTGTATTTCTTCATATACAGAGAGACCATCTTTCAGGTGCTGCTCCAGAATGGCACGTTTAACTGTAGTAGGCAAAAAGTCAAACGTGAGGAAAATTTGGTTGGATTTTGTCCATCTGGTGCGTTTGGTTTTGATGACCTTTTGCCCTTTGGGGAGGTCAATCACTACGCGCACTGCAGCAGCTTTGTCTGATGCCTCCTTGTTTTTGAAACTGAGGTCCATCCAACCGTGTGACATGGAGTGAGGTGTGACATACACCGCAGTCAGGAAAAAGTGTGTACATCCCCACAAAATTTTTACCATAAGGCTGTTTGTTGGATGTCCAGAAACATCTGGGCTCCATATTCCACCGACAAGAGTAGTTTGGATTGCGGCGTGTTGATGTACTGGTTGCATCATGCTTGCCAAGCGAGGATTTCTGGGTAAATAGTGACCGCCAGTTTTTTATTTTTTTCTATTCCACTGGTTTCTCCGGGGCGTTTTTGAATGTTTAAGGTCGCAGGCCTACCACCTGTGCCTCTTACCTTACCTGCCCAACTGCTCCCTGACATGGGCGCAGACTAATCTCCTCTGTGAGGCTATTAAACTAGAATCAGACTTGAATTGAATAAGTTGCAAAAGTGATTGCAACAAGAGAGAAAAGTCCAAAAACTCCAACTTTTGTTTTCCCAAAAAATAACTCACGTTTCCCATGATCTGATAGAAGAGTTTATCATATTTCTAATTTGGAATGCATCAAAGCTATTCTGAAACTATCCTCGAATTCACCAACCCTCAAAATCAGTTTAAATACATATCAGGCAATATCAAGGGGATGAGCTCCTTTACACCTGCGCGGCACAATTAAACTTTTAAACCCATATTTTATTAGGTTTTATAAGTTTGAATAATTTATTATTCTCGTGGTATCAAACCCCATTGTTGAATTTTGGGGAGTTAAGCACTAAGCAAGCATTAAAAATCCAAAATCAACAACATCCCCTCAAGTAAGAGAATGGCAAACCCATCATCACTTTATATGAAAAATGGATAGTTATTAGAGCAGCACTACATTATGCTATTTGTTATGGGCAGAAGTATAGTGATTCAAAGGCACAATTTTGTACTATATCAGAATCTATCTCTAGTCGACCTATGACCTGATTGGAGGCACCTATATGTATTGCACAACAAAATGTCCCTCAACTGTTCAGAACTGCTACACAACCAAACTTAACGCACACCGACCCTGTTGAAGAAGATTCAACTTTAAGCCATACTTTAATATCACATATACACCTTGAGAAGGAATGATTGCAGTTTTACTCCATATGTATGAGAAAAGCATGGATGGCACTAGCAAACTTCAAAATGCTCACCATATGCAAGGGAATATGAGCATCGAGGTACAGGAGATCCTTAGCGTGAGCTTTTGACCTGGATTATCCTGAACTGAAGTAAAGAGCATCCTACTCTCAGAGTTTGAAAGTAAACAAGACGTTCATAATACTAAACAAGGGTTCCTCCAGATGAAAATGGTCAAGAATGAGTCTGTTGTGAATTATGCTTTGCTACTGCCTTAAGGCTTAATAGTTGTGAACTACAGGAACTATATATTAGCCTACTGCGAAAAATGGTTTATTGAGTTCATTGGAGTTACATCCTAACCTAAAGAAGCACATGAATCTAGTGATTAAGACCATGACGTCCTTCAAGGCGCTAAAGGTTTTATTACTCGACATGCCAGTAATGTATAAAGCTGAACACAAGGCCATGGGACTAACATCACCTCCTTGACGGATTGACAAGGCAGTCTATATCACTGATGATAAGGGCGACAAACCAAAGGAAAAGAGTTTTAAACCATCTGAACGTTTGCTTTGTCAAGAATTAACTTGTAGTAAGTTCCACCACCTGGTCACTTTTATCAATCTTGTCCGTTACTTGCCACTGATAAGAAGGACACTTCCCCTAAAGTGCGTACCCTCAATACAGTAAACTGGGTGGACCTCCACACTGAAGCTAACACGATCATGATGATGACAACTTGGTAGTGCAGGATTCCATGTGTTAGGGCACCTAGAGCGGTGAATTTGCGTGCTAGATTAAGGTTCTACAGCACTGAAAGATCTAAATTTAGTAATACCTACCTGGCACAAACGAATTAGCCTACATGGATCATCAAATACAGTTGAAGAAGGAGAGAAGTTAGTTATGGCTACCTTTAAGAACTTAGCACCAGATGGCGAGGATACTGTTAGAGCTACCCTAAGGGCTGGTGCTATTAGACAGTTTGAGGAAACTGCTACAGATATAATGACTAAGGGAACCCCTTTTGTCAAAAGTGTAATGAGAGTGAAAGTGATCATTTAAAAAAGGTGCGCGTTTTAGCACTGGCGGACACTGGGGAACCATCAACATTATCTCAACTAAGTTCATAAACTAAAAATTATGCCAGATAATGACTTTAAAGTAAAGCGCCTCACCGCGGGACCTGATATTACCCGCGCTTAGGAGCATATTCAGCGCTACACTTACGCTTTATGCGCATGGTCCTAATGGCACAGCGGTGGTTTTGGACAATGACCATTATGATCTCTTAATCAGAACAAATTTTCTCTTGGGTTTGGAGTAAAATTTGATTTTTTAATCATCACATTGAGCATTTTGAGCTACCAATTTCCACTGGTATTTAAGGACAAAGATGGCAAACTACTGAAACAATGTACATGGTTAGTCAAAATGGATCAATTTAATTACCCCATACACTAAACCTGACTAAAACTTGTAAGGCAGCTATAGCCTGCCATTAGCGCATAGGAAGGGCTCCCAGTTAGCACTTGTTGGTATTTTTGCCCATATTCCAAGCTGATTAGAATACCAGAGGTCGTTAGGGGATAATTCCCTATATCGAAGTAATTTGGATATCAATTGACCCTGATTTCAGGGTAACAATGTTTGGGGAAATTTTAAGGTAATTTGCCTTGGTTGGATCCGTTGGGGATCGATCCAGGTGAATGCTTAATATCTTGTTGGGGGCAGAGTTAACAATGAAATAGGTGCATCTGATAGTTGATTGATGATTAACTATCAGGTGTAACAATTGTGGTCAGTCAGGTTTTATCACAGACTGACTAGGAATTTAAGGATCAAGTTGTGAGACGAGTGATGCTGCCTGTAAATAGAAAATAATTAGTTGGTTTGTGACCTGCCTTAATGGGTAAAAAGTCCCATTATTTAAGCAGGTCACTTGCCAAATATGGTTGGTTTGCTGTGAATGAGAGTAAAACGTTAGGGACACGTTTTATGACTCTTTCCATTTAGGTCTTGAGGATGTCCAACGACGGGATCCCAGCCAGGATGGGGAAGACCATCACTGATGAAAAAACAATGAGTGATTTAAAGGCAACAGCTGCCATTTCATTGATGAGGTGCCAACCAAGGGTTGGGCGCCAAATTCTCACTATAATTTTTCCAAAGAATTCACTTAACAAATATACTTTTTCCAGATATACTTTTATCAGTAATTAGTATAATACAAGAAGTACTTTACCAAAATTTATTTTCAATTTCTATTATTTCTCAAGGAAATAATTGATGTGTGATTTGATTGGGAGATTCTTTAGGTTAAAGAGTAGGGATCTGAGGTGGATCCAGAGAAGTGAAGCTGATCTGAATCAGGGATTACTGTCAACTGTGTGTCACTAGAGAAAACTTTAAACAAGGATATGAGCATGTATCAAGTTAGGCGATATATGAGAATGAATCCCTATTAAGGACAACCTAAGTATATTGAGGGAAAATGCTGGTCAAGCGTTGGACCCAATAGTGGTACTATATTCAGCTACAGATAATAGTCTCCATACTATTATCAAACAAATACGTCTTATTATCAGAAAACGCAGAGAATTGCACAACACCAAACCTATGCAGTTAATTAATTTAAAGTCTATCAACTGAGAATAATCAGAAACCCTATAAATTTTACCGATTGGTGCTTACTAAAGGGTTTAGTTGAGTTGAAGATACTAGAACATGGTGTTATATGAAGATGTTTTCAATTTCGGCAATAAGTTACTAGAGAAAGTAATGTCATTGAAACTGAAAATGAAGTGGACTATGTTCAACTTTTTTCACTCAGCTCAGAAGTGGAGCGAAAAGTGAAGCCAATCAAAGAAGTTACTCAAGATTTCGTCGCCTCCCTCAAGAGAAGAACCCCAGGACTAACAGGACGAGTTACAGTTGCTAACTCGCTCATCCTCCCAATACTGTGGTACCAGGCCCATGCAATAGCCTTCTCAACTACCTTTATAACCTCAATTCGCGCGCTTATCCAGGGCTAGCTGTGGCCTGGCTCTCACCCTCCTATACGGATGGAAACACTATTTGGCCCACGCTCAAGCGGAGGCATGGGACTAATAGATTTTGAGAGCCATGCCAATCACATACTAGGTACCTGGATAAAGGAAATCCTTGCTCCAGACCTCCCACAACAACATTGGTCCAGAGCAGCAAGGACTAACTTTGCACAGGCGCTCAAATTAACCAACCCACATAGTCCACCCAGACTACTTTCATACCTTGCTAAGCACTCTACTGCAACGGGTCCGCATGGAACCTCCCCTCATTTCAAACATATCCTCTGAACTATCCGCCGTATGGGATGGACCATAGAGAACATGGGTACTATACAGGGAAGGGGACGACCCAGCCCCCAATTCAAATCAAGAAACCCAGAAAACCACCTCCAGAGGGATATGCTCGCAACAACCCCAATCATAGCTTGGATAGAATACCTAGATTGCTGGACACTCCCTATGATTTAACCACACAGAAAGCAATGTGTAAAATGACACACCACCCACTCCTACAACCAAGGATAAGAGCAAACGCCTGGCGCTGCTTGAGAAGGACCTATAGGACGGCAGACCGCTACAACTCCCTCCACAAAACATGTGCAGTATGTGGAGGGGAGGGATCCCTACATCACCGCCTAGAAACATGCCCCCCAACCAAAGCTATGTGGCAGGAAGTCGCATGCCTGCTCAAGATTCAAAACGAACAGGAATTCTCAATATCAAAAAGTGTCTTCGCGCTCCAGATCGAGTCACCAATCCCATCTACCCTCCGCTCCCTAATAATACCCATTGCAATGTGGACAATACACACAATTGCATTAGATGCGTTCAAGGGCACAGTCCCATCCATTTATGGGATTATTAACAGATTCCATGTCCACTTACTAGAGCACTTCCAAGCCTGGCTCTATGGATATATGAGACCAAGACAAAAAGCGCTCATAGAATCATGATTCCCACTCTGGTTCCTCCACACAGACCCTTTCCTTCATACCTGCTCCATAGCAGGGTAAACCCCCTCAGAGTAATGCACCAACCCCCCCATACCTGGCAGTCCCGCTGGCAACAGGGGTAACTTGAGTACCCTGGGGTGCCCAATTTTTATATTTGTTGGTTATTCTCTTAGTTTCACATATATTCGGTAATGTCTGTCCCCTGGTCAGCATACCTCGGTTGAATAAAAGATACTCAAGATTTGGGAAATGAACTTGCAGCCTATATATGGAACTGTCTAGTGCTGCAAGAAAACCTGTTCCACCAGAGATATCTACTCAAGATGAAGATTTTCAGCAGGGCTAACTCATGTTAAAATTGTGTCCACTTGCAATAGTCCCAAGATCAGTAAGGATAACTCAAGTTGAAATTAAGTCAACTTTAAATAGTCCTGAGGAGTGAGGTTTTAGATGAGACACTAGATGAGACAATGGATGAGTTGAAATGAAGAGAAATCAATTCAGAGAATTGGAGTACATTACCAATGAAGAGTACGAGGTCAAAAAAGGAAGTGATTGATCCAAGAGAGTGGAGAGTATCGCTTGACCTAATCATATATAATTAATGAGGCATAAATTGCTAGAGATGAGGATCATCAATCCAAGGCGAAATTGGATGAAGCTAATGAGGCTAGATCAATCTGGGCGATTAAGGGATCGTTTCCAGATCCACCAGTAGATTTATTGTCAACGTTTTGGATGACAACTAATGCCAGAAATCGTTTTTAAGAGAACAATGGTAAGAACCATCGAGCTGAACTGTTGACTAATGAGGCATTCACAATTTTATAAGATATGAATACTCAATCGTCAGTTGCTAAAATACTGTATAAATTAGGATCAGTTGGAAGTATGACAAGTCAGATTTGAAGGCCTAATGAATGGAAACATTTTTGAGTATTGCTAAAGTCAGCAAGTGTTGCCTATACGTGAAGAAACAGCGCCGCTGTTCATATAGTGAAAAAGGTCAATAATAAAAAACCGGAAGTATTAGACCTAAAAAAAATAATTTCTTTGTTCCTAGAGGATCACTTAGCCATTAATATGGTCATGTCTAAAATTTTGGTCAAGTCCTAAAAGAGGACCAATGAAACAAATAGACGGTTAAATCTTAAGAGAATAAGATTTTGACCATGAAAACTAGGAGGTCAGAGTATACCTTGGAACCAGTCTGGATGGATGGGAAAAGAAGGACCTCTGAACCTAATTGTAGGTTAAAAGTCCCATTGCAAAAGAATATTAAAAAATATATATAATGTAAAATATTGATTTTAATTGTCTATTATTTTTTGAACTACGATGAGATAAGATTACCAGCAGGGGTAACCAAAGTATCATTCTATTGGTCAATTGAGAACAACTAGCTGATCTGAAAGACAGAAAGCAGGAGGAGGTGCTCAAATTATTTGACAAGTATCAGGAAGTATTTTCCCAGAATGACAACGATTTGGGATGCGTGAGAGATGTGATCCATAAGGTTGATATCAGGGAAAATTTGCTGATCAGAATGAGACCAATTTAATGGTCAAAGGCCAAAGTTTAGTGGAGGAAGATATCAGCAAACTAGTGAAGCATGGGCTTCTAGTTCAACTATCAAGTCCCTGGGCAAGCCCTATCCTTATTGTGAAGAAAAACGGTTATCTATAATTAAGTCATGATCAATTATCAGAAGCTGAACAAGATTACAAAGAAGGATTCTTACCCACTACTAAGAATCAATGATGTGCTATATTGATTGGGAGAAGCAAAGTTTTTCACCACGATAGATTTAATAATGGGATATTGGCAAAATAATTTGCCATGAGAAGACCAAGAGAAATTCATGATTGTCACTGCGCAGGGGCTTTATCAACTGATGAGAATGCCCTAGGGTCTGCGAAATGAGCCTGTGACGTTCCAGAGGGCCATGGACGCCATACTAAATGGCTTGAAGTTGTCATGCACCCTAGTGTACTTGAACGATATAAATGTGTTCAGTAGGACGTTTACTGACCATTTGCAACACTTGGAGGAAGTGTTTAAGAGACTATCCACAGCCAAACTGAAGATTAAGCTGAGGATGTGCCACTTCTTCAAAAAAGTTAGAATATCTGAAATTCATAAATTAACTCTAGTGAACTGCTGCCACAAGCCCAAAAGATCGAAGCCATAGAGCAAATGGCTGTGCCAAATAGTGTCCAAGGTATCCAAGTGTTCCTTGGAATGGTTAAATATTATAGAAGATTCATTTGGGATTTTGCAAGAATACACAAGTCCTTTTCCATTTTTTTGAAGGATCTAAAATAAGGATTTGTTTGGAGAGAAGAGGTCAAGAGGTCCTTCAATGAGTTACACCAGTATTTAATAGGTTTTCCTGTTTTTAAATATCAGAATTTCAAGCGAAAATTTTTAATACAAACTAATGCTTTGTTGACAGCAATCAGCGCCATATTGAGCCAAGTAGATGAACTTGGGGATGAACATCCATCGGCATATATGAGCTGGACACTCTTAGATGCTGAGAGGGAATTACACCATTATCTGAGCGTGAATTCCTTGCAGTCATTTATACCTGTAAACAGTTTTAAAAATATCCATGAAATGCACTTCAAAGTGCTGATGGACCACTCCTCATTGCATTTGTTACAAAAATTATGGGAACCAGAAGGATGACTGTCCTGAGGGGCACTAAAGTTATAAGCTTATGATTATGAGATAATCCACTGAGCTGGAGCTTCTCATCATAATGTAAATGGATTATCACGGTTACCACTGGTTCAGGTGGTATACCAGCAGGCAGATGAGCTATATCAGAAAATTGTAGATGGAGAGATTGGGAATAATCCCTAAGAAATCCAAGATGCCTTTAAAAAGCAATGAAAAACACTTAGACCATGGATGGACAAGTTTTTCAAGATGATCAATGGGAAGCAATTACTATTCCAAAAAGTATCAGAATAAGCTGCTATTGTTCAAGCCACTCATAAGGTTGTCAGGCATGGAGGCCTGAGGAAGATGACCAATCATATTCACCAGTACTATTACTGGGAGTCCATCAACTATGATGTAACGGATTATCTGGCTTGTTAGGTGGATTACCTGTTGCATAAGCTACACAAGAACATGACTTATACTTAACTGGCTCGCCCTGGATTTGCCTGGCATATGGTGTCCATTGATGTAATGGGACCATTAACCATGATTACCAGGGGATTCAGATACATCATAGTTGCAATTGACCATGTGATGAGATGGGTCAAGACAAAGGCCCTGGCAAATGTAGACGCTACAAGCACTACACAGTTTATCCTGTATCAATTTATATATCAACATGGATACCTGCAAGTCTTGTGAGTGATAATGGAACAAATTTCACATCCCATGTGATCCCATGATTGAATGAAATAATGGGGATCTGAGGAGTCATGTCTGTACGTTACCAGCTGGAGATGAACGGACTGGTAGAACAGGTCAATGGGACGCTTGCCATGATACTGAGGAAGCTGGTCACAGGAAGAACTTCCACATGGGGAACGTACCTTAGATTAATGGCATTCTCCTACAATATAAGTCATCAGATGGTGACAGGAAAAACGCCTTTTTAGTTGCTATATGGAAAAAAGGCTGCGGTGCCGCTTATTTTATATTTGGTGGTGGAACAAACATCAGAGATGAGTGCCAAGCAGTACCTGAAATGATTAACAAATATAATAATCAAAATGCAATTGCAAGTATTCAATATGACTTTTTAGAAAAGAATTTGAGCGAAAATGATATATGTTTAGAATCAACTAACCTTATCAAAATATCAATAGGTGAAAGAATTGCCTATTGTGATATGCATGGTTTTTGGAGAAGAAATAAGTTGGATGCATTGTGGTCAGGTCCATTTAAGATTATCTCCAACATGGTGATAGATGCCTATACCATTAAGATCCTCTTAGATGGATAGGTAGTAAATTGAGTCCGTGCTAAGTATTTAAAGCAATGGATTGATAAAAAATAATAAAAAAAGAGTTCCCAAAGGACTGCTGAACCATTAAGCCGGTTATGTCCTAATGATTTGGTACAGTCCAAAAAAGGACTGCTGAACCAAACTAGATGGTTAAGTCTAAAAAGTAAGACCACTGAACCATAGAAAGCTGGTAGGTCTAAGTATACCTAGGAGCCAGCTTGTGAGAACAAATAAAGATGGACCGCTGAACTGGAAAAAAGCCAAGTCCCATAGAAAAAAGAAGAAAAAAATAAAAGATTGATAAAAATATAGAAGAAATTATTAAAAACGCATAGAAAAAATATATTTTTATAATTTTCATTTTTTATTGATTATCCTCAACTCAGTGATAATTCCTCCTATGTCACCTCTTGGGGGAGGGAGGATGGATTGCAGTAGGAGTAAAAAAACCCATCAAAATTTATCTGATATCAGATGCTAGAGAGGACTAGACCTTCTCTAAACAAGTTTGTTGAGTGGATGCTAATCCCTGCGAGAAAGTGACTGGGGAAGAGAAATGAAAATGTTGGAAAATGCAAATGCAATACCCTGGATCAGGGAGAGAAGCAACAGAACAAGAAGAAGCAGTTGGCAAATAGACTCAAGCAATCTTGAAATGGCACCAGAGCCAGAATATTGGCCTTGAGCACTTGATGATGGGCTTCGTCAAGAACACTGGACATATGTTCCAGCATCAAGAAAGGGATACTAGGTGGGGGTTGCTGAATCATGCCCCTATCAAAGCCATCAGCGGAAGATACTGATGGGACATGCCAGAAATGATATAGTCATACAGGGAGCAAATGGCATCCTGCAGATGATGACTATGAGCTTCTTGGAAGCAAAATCAGAATGAGCGATGAAAGCCAGGAGAGGCTGGAAGATTTGTGGCCCAACTTTGAAGAACTTGGCCAGCAAAGCAAAGAGCGCAGTCTGCAACATCTCCATCTAGGATTCTTTAGACTTTGGAGAAGTCTGAGCTATGGATAAAGCCTCAGTTACTTTGGCCCTTAATTCTGCATAGAGGAGTTTAAATTGTTTGCTGTTTACAATGGGTAGTTTGGTGGCCTAAACAGCTGGCTTGTAATACTGGCCAAGTTAGAAAAGGTACTATGGAAGCAAGTCTGATCTGGTGAGGAACAAACAATTGAGAGCAGGGGACATTTCTTCATAAGGTTTGATGATGATAGTAGGAGAATATGTGATAGGCTGAAACCAGGAGAGTATAGAATCTAACTCAGTAATCAATGGCAGAGGAAGGATTGGTCGTGAGTCATTTGAGACAATTGCTAGCCTGGTTTTATTGGGGTTGGTTACTGTTCCAATAAACCATGGAAGTACTGGCCTTGGGTACTTGACTAAGAGTATATTTCCTGGAAGGACCATAGAAGAGGTTCAGATGCTCATATTGACTCATCAGCTGGAATATCTGAAGATCTTTATTAGACATGCTATTAAGCAGTTGTAAGTACCAAAACTTTGAATTTGACATATGAGCTGGACAAGAGGGGGGTGTCAGACTTATATGATAGTCAACATTATGTACTCTGAAATCAATTAAGCACTTATTCACAGAGAAATTAATCTCAAATTTAATGGGATAAGCTCTCTAGAGAAGAATTAAGAATGATATGGGCCATGAGGTTATTACAATAAAATAACAATTGCAGATATAAATAGCATTCTTAATTGCGCCATAAAAATGAACATTAATGGAAAGAATCTCCTGTCATGACAAGGAGAAACATAGGATTTTGAGTGCACAGGATCAAGAATCCTGAATATGACAGCAGGTCATAAGCCCTGACAGGGGAAAACTGGATCCTGGTATTAGTATCATCATGAGTAAATTTATCAGCCCTGCATGACGAAAGATCAAGGGAATCGCGCTCTGGGTAGATGCTAGAGAGGAGGAAGAGGAAGAGAGTTGCATGCCAAAGGTCGCCCTGAGTAGCATTAGGTAATGATTTATTATACTTCGCTTGAACAAAAGAAGTATTTGATCAAGTGTCTAAAGCATTGTTCTCCTGTCTAATCATTAATTTTGCTGGAAATCTAGGCAAGCAGGAAATGTGTTGGTATCTTTGCCCAGATTCCCAACTGACTAGATTACCAGAGGTTACTAGGGAATAATTCCCTATAGCAAAGTGAATTGGGTATTGGTTGACCCTGATTTCAGGGTAACAATGTTTGGGAAATTTTAGGAAATTTGCCTCAGTTGGATCCGTTGAGTATCAATATGGGTGAATGCTTATGATCTTGTCAGGCAGAGTTTCTGGAAAAATGGGGGCATCTGATAGCTGGTTGATGATTAACTATCAGGTTTACTGATTGGGATCAGTTGGGTTTCATCATAAACCAATTAGAAAATAAGGATCAAGTTGTGAGGCGAGTGAAGCCGCCTGTAAATAGCAAATCAATTAGTTGGTTTGTTACCTGCCTTAATGGGTAATAAGTCCCATTACTTAAGCAGGTCATTTGCCAAATATTGTCAAGAGAGTGTCTGTAACTCTCTCGTTCCCAGCAAGGTGATGTGGGATGCAAATTCACATTGCTAGGAACTAGCCATTAATAAAAAGGGTAAGAAGACACCTCAAATGGTGCCTGTGCCAAAGGTACCCCAGGCAAGGGTGTAGAACGCAACATATAAGACCAGGTAAGTTAGGAACATAACAGCTTGAGTGGACCCCAGAGGGAAGTCCATAATCAAGTGTAGTTTGGCATCAGGGAGCTTGGGTGCCTCAATCTGGAGTAGACCTGGGTGGCCCAAGGGAGCACCTGGAATTTTGGTGAATTACGATAGAAGGTAGTGGCTCACATAGTTGGAGACCTCCCTGAAGAGGTCTGCCACCAAGTTAGCCCAAGGAACCATAAGTTAAATGGAAAAAAATGGGTATTTTATTTAAAGAAAGTCGACCAACAAGGAATGTTGGTCGCAAAAACATATTTAAAATGTACTGGGGAAATATGGGTTCTGTGGAAATGCGCCCAAGCCTTGACACTCCAATAAACAGATGCTTCCATCCATTTTAGTAAAATACACCAAAAATGCCTTCACTCGAGTAATCAATTGAAGCCATTTTTTACCTGAGCTTAAAATTTCATAGCTGGAGCTGGACTTGAACCCTTGCTCTCCAACCAAGTGAATTGAACCATCTTCATTTAAAATGTAAATCGTTCGTTTTAGTGCCTGAGCTGAGATCAGAGGCTGGGCGTTTTGCACCCCCTTAGTATCAACCTGGGCATGCTTAGCTTGCACCCAGCGTTGATCTAAGGTGTGCTTCAGGTCAGGGAGAGCCTGAAGTTTCACCTTCTGGGCTTCCTGTCGCCCAGCCTTATCTCTAGCATCAGTTCCTACTATGATGTCATCCAACCATGACAAATATGGTTGGTTTGCTGGGAACAAGAGAAAAACGTTAGGGACACATTTTCTGACTCTTTCCATTTTTAGGTCTTAAGAATGTCCAATGGAATTCTAGTCAGGATGAGGATGACCAATGTCACGATATTATGATGGTTAATTCAATGGCAACAGCTGCCATTTCATTGATGAGGTGCCAACCAAGATTTGAGTGCCAAATTCCCACTATAAATTTCCCTAAGAATTCACTTAATAAATACTTTTACAGGATATACTTTTACCAGATATACTTTTAACAGTAATTAGTATAATACAAGATATACTTTACCAGAAATCATTTTGATTTCTATTCTTTCTCAAGGAAATCATTGCTGTGATTTAATTGGAAGGCACTTTAGGATAAAGAATAAACATCTGAGCATGGATCCAGTGGTGAAGCTTAGCTGAATCAGGGATTGCTGCGACTGTGTGTCACCAGAGAGAAGCTGTAAGCAAGGATCTGAGCATGGATCAAGTTAGGCGATGTTATAAAATTGGCAGTTTTTAATAGATATGCCAGCGGATTTTTGCACAGGGTTTGACCCACTGAGCAATCAGGATCAACAATATGATAATCATTTCCCTTGAAACAACAGAATAAATTTTGAAAATAAATATGGAGCACTTGCTCCCACAACTTCTTTTATTAATATACTAAATATCACAGATTCTTCCTATTCCACTTACTATAAACTTACTTAACAACAACCTAGCTTGATCATCTCATCTCGCCTATATTGTAGCAACTTTGGATGCTATGGCTCTTATGGCTTAGTAATTTTCTTCGCCATATCTTATTGGCTCCGTCAATTCTTCATTCATTAATTTCACAATTGCCTAATTTGAGGCGATTTCCCAATAACCCAATATTGCCTCATCTCGAGGTGCTCAAATAATTATTATTTGTAATAAACTCGGCAGATCCTACCCATTCCACTATAATGACTTAGGGCTTATCATCCAGTCATATCAGAATTGTGCCATTACCCCCTTTGACTGGATGATAAGGCTCCTATTGGCTATATGCATGGAGGAACTTTGCATGCACTCAGTTGATGATCTGACTGCTAGTGGGGTCCTTGATAGTATATGCGTTCACACCTGTCTTTTCAATAACTTCGAATGGCCCAATCCAGATACTAGCCAAATTGTGTTTCATGCAGAACCCATGTTGGTCATGGAAGAGGACCATATCACCTTCCTTGAACTGCGCCAACCCGCTATTACATACCTGATTGGCAGCCTGATTTCTGATCTTCTTGGCTAAGCTGAAGGAATATGCTTTGGTCTGCAATTTGATCAGAATGTTTGTAAGGTTAGTCAAATAGTAGTTGGGTTCCATTCCGCCAGTGTCTTCCACACACAAATAAAGTAATGCCATAAGAGTGAGTGTCAGCTGTATAGTAGTTGGAAGGGACTCTTCCCCGTGGCAGAATGGTAACTGATGTTTTAGGCGAACATGGCAGTGGAAAGAAGGGAGATCCAATCAGATGGTCAATCTGTTACTAAATTTTGTTGGATATTCACCAGAGTCCCATTCAATTATTTGACCATTCCATTAGATTCAGGGTGGTATGGGGTCATTAGAACCCCGCAGATACCCATAAGCTTATTCCATCTGTGGAGGATGTGTGAGGTGAAGTTAGTCCCGTTGTCAGTGAGAATAAACTGAGGGCATCCATGTCGCTGAATAAGACACTCTATTACAAACTTGGTCACTGTAACGGCCCCCAAATCTCATATTACCCTTGCTTCAACCCACTGGGTCAAGTGGTCGATAGCCACAATAATGTACTTACACCAGCTAGCTCCTGTTAGCAAGGGACCAAAGACATCCAGGGAAACAGTATGCCAAGCAAAGTGTGGTTTCACTACCTGATACGAAGTCTTATGGCGGAATGGCTTCTCCACTTGGCACGTATGGCAACAGGAAATGGTTTTGAGCACATCAAAGTTTATACTTTCCCAAAAGTACTGAGGGCGCAACAACTCCATTGTCTTATGCACCCCACCATGTCCGACTGCCTTGTGGGCGCTCATAATAATTTCTGGCCAGGCTGAGGGTCGCGGAAAATTCACCATAAAATCGCTAATCCACTTGTACAGTTCTTTATTCCGTTGGAAAGTATCTGCTCTCATTTTATTTAGCACTTTGATCACTTGGAGCGATTTGTCATCATACTTCCAGCAGATCATTCTGTTGAACATTATATCGCTTACATCCACCATAACTGCAATTGTTGACAATCTCAATAAACAATCAGCATTCTGGTGTTTTTCTCTGGGTTGATGGAGAATTTTAAAATTGTATGCCTGCAATTTAAGAGCCCATTGGGCCAGGCGCCCATCTGGTTCTTTCAGATTATGTAGCCAGCGTAGTGAGGCATGATCCGTTACAATTTTGAATTTCACCCCATGCAAATACACCTGGAATTGCTTATAGGCGTAGATCACCACTAAGCACTCCCGCTTGGTCATGGTATAATTGCGCTCATGGATGTTCAAGCTATGACTGCAATATGCTACGTGGCGCTCTTCTTCTTCCTCATCTTTTTTGGATAGGACTGCCCCTACAGTGGAAAGGGATGCATCTGTCTGAACAAAAAACTCTTTTTTGAAATTGGGGTAGCGTAACACTGGCGCACTGGCTAACACCATTTGAAGCATATCAAAAGTGCATTGCTGATGTTCAGTCCATTTAAACGTAGTGTCCTTTTTTAACAACTTGAATAGCGGGCCCTCAATACAGCTGAAATTAGGTATGAAGCGCCAGTAATAGCCAACCTTTCTAAAACAACCTGTATATCCCCCTTGCTGTTGGGTGGAGTCATTTTACGTATAGCTTCCACCTTGGCTGGTTGAGGTCACAGCCCTGTAGCATTAACCACGAACCCCAGGTACTCCAGCTGGTCCTTAAAGAAGTGGCATTTCCGAGGTTTGATCTTTATGTTGGCCTCAACGATCTGGCGGAACACAGCTTCTAGATGATCAAGGTGTTCAGAGAAGGTGCGTGAGAAAACATTAATGTCATCAAGGTATACAAGGACACATGACAGTTTTAGGTCCCCCAGAATAGTATACATTGCTCATTGAAACGTAGCTGGGGCGTTACGCAGCCCTTGTGGATCCGAGTTGGTTGGAAAAGACCTTTAGATGTGATTACAGCGCACTTCTCCTGCTCCACTGGTGGCAACTCAATTTTCCAGTACCCTGAAATAAGGTCCATAGCTGAGAAGAACTGAGCTCCTCCTAGTCAATCCAAAACGTCATCAATCCGTGATAAGGGATAGAAGTCCTTTTTGGTGATGCTGTTGAGCTTTTGGTATTCTAATACTATGCGATTGGTGCCATCCTTCTTAATAACAATCAGAACGGGTGAAGCCCATGGACTCTTGGATGGTTCAAGCATCCCTTGCGCTAGTAGCTTGTCAATTTCCTCATTTACTACTTCTTCTGCCACCCTTGATTGGCGGATCAGCCTTGACCTAATGGGAGGATCATCTCCAGTATCCAGTTTATGAACCACCCCCACACACATCTTAAATTGTGGTCATCGGCAGCAATAATCCTTTTATATTTTTTAATAAAGCGATTGCCCTATCCTTCTGTGGTTCCAGCAGCCCCATCAACTCGTCGCAGGATACAACAACCATTATAGTGAGTGATGGATTGAAATGCAGACCAAATCCTCCAGCGGCCCAAATTCATGAACTGAAAGAACCTCCTCAATGGGGATTAAGTATAAATATGCCACTATTTGGTGGCGGATTTGCAGGGGTACAGTTTGTAGATTTGCAAGTAAAACATTGATCTCTCCTTGCCCTGGTAATATAATGCCCGGGGCCATGTGGGGCTCCAACTGTGATTGCTGATATGGCCCAATAACCTCCCCATAGAGTCTGTCCGGAATTTCAACCACCAACTCAGTGTTCAGTATAACTTGATGCCCATATGGAATAGATATAGATCCAGCAGCTCTCAGCGGCAACCCTTGATAATCATAAATCTGTTGAGGAAGGGCCCAGGTTTTACTCTTTAATCGCCAGTAGCATACTGGGATTACTCCATCGCTATATGCTAGATTGATATTCCCCATATGCACTGGATCATTTGGCACTCCGCTAGAGGTGAAGTGAATTGTGATGCACTGACCCAATATTTTAAAAGTCTCATTCTTCATATCAATGACAGCCCCATAGTGTCATAAGAAAGCATTTATGATTAGCAGATCATAATGGCCATTTGGTAACACTATAGCTGGGGCTACCACGACAATAGAACCAAACTGCAGCGGAAGTGCACTGTATGCTCCCTCAGAGACCGTATTTTCTGCTCCATAAGTGCCATATACCATCCAGTGTTCCACTTCTGGTTTTAATGACAACCTGGCCACCAATTTGGTGGAGACTATATTGAAGGGGGCACCAGTATCTATGATGGCATGGTCTTGGGTCTTAGCTACAACCAGATCTCAGTAAGTATATTCGTAGTAAGACACATTTCAACTGTTTATAACATGTATATCTAATGAATCCCTGTTTCCAAGGAAACATGCAATCCTTTTACCGTTTCTGGGGTATTGTTTGATGATAGCTTTGACTGGAAGAGCGGCGCTTACTGGTTGCAAAAAAGGTGCATCTGAGGAGGGGTCTAACTTTTCAGGGGAAACTTGGTTGATCATTTGGCACGTATATGGCTCAACCTGCATCAAGGACCCCTCTTCTGCCATAGCTGCAGACTGCACTTGTGTCAAAACATTCACCCCCCAACTGACTGCTGATACAATACTGACTCATGGTGCAAGGGAACTCCTGCTGCACATTCTAATTTGGGTTCAGGTGGGACGTCTGGTATAGTGGATATAGAGAGTCCCTTCTCTATTCCACTCTGACTTTTCCATGGTCATGCTGCTCCGGCTGTACACAAGAGACCAGTTGATTAGGGCACCATCGTGCCAGATGCCCCTGTCAACTGCATTTGAAACAGCTGACCCCAAAGGGTCCATGTCCCCGATTAATATGAAACAAGCTACGGCGAGAGTTGGGCTGGAAGTGGTTGCCATAAACAGGGTTAGAGCGATAGTTGGGCTGAGGACGATAAGCAGGTATGGGGTGCTGGTTTAGCTGATGTGGGTATTTTGGTGTACTGTGGACTGGACTAGCAGAGTTCCCCAAATAAGATAATTCGGCAGTTAAAGCAGAAGGATTCTGCTTGGTATTAGGTGGAGGAAAGTTGGCTGATATAAGGTGTAAAAACTGAACAACATTGAGCAAGGGCACATTGTCATCCAAAATTGGAGTCATTACATTGCATTTTTTATTTAATTGAGGCAAGCCAACCAGCGGACAGACATTACCAAAGCTCAAAGAGCTAAAAGAAGAATGAACATAACTACTGAACAGAATTATTAAACACTCAAACGGAGCAGGTGAATTACAACTGAATGAGAATACAACCAACTAGGTGGGACAGCGACAAGTCGCTTATCCCACCATGGTGGAAGGGGAATGGGGATCAGGTGGCTTATCCTCATAATCAGATTCACTATCAAAGGCAAGTGTGAATGCCAAGGCGGAGAGCAATGGTATGTGGTGATCAGTGACATGGGGATCAAGCTGTCTGATGGCTGGCTGGTTGTAAAACTTACCTACATCAAAAATTGCACCTAGATATTTGTAAAAGCAGTCTTCTGCATGAAGATGGATGGAAGGAATCTGGGATAACCAAGCTGCGGTGGCGTGGGTGGTTTTTTTCCTTGGCCTTCAAAGCAATAGCAACTTTCTTGATGGCAGCATTTGCTTGTTTGTGGAGTTTTAGGATGCTACCTCTGATCTGCAAGGTTAAGTTGAAGCAATAATGGGACGAAGGAGACCCTTGGCAAGTACCGCTACTGGTGATTCAGTTACCTCATGGATGTCAGTGTTATCTGCAATTTCAGCTGCGGCAACAGCGAGCTGGTGGTCAGAATGGAACAAAGCAGCGTTCGGCCAGGGGGGAGTAAAAACGCTGAGGGATTTGAATAAGGTGTTGTGCCTGTATAAATTCTTTAATTTGGATATTCAAATTTTCAATTACATTTCTCATTACATCAGTTTCATCCAATGAAGTCTATGGATTCAAGTCATATTGAGATTAGAGTTGGTGAATTTATGGTCTGTGGCTGTCTATTGAGGAATAACATGGGATCAAACCATTATCCAAGCTATCTCCTGATTGGTTGAAGTGCATGTGGCACTGGACTGAGGAGGGGCCTAATTTGCAGCAGCAGGCGCTGCATCGGCTTCAGGTTTTGGGGGAGGGGGTAAGGATTGTGCCCCATGCCGGAAAGGCAGTGGAGTGTGTGGCATATTGGGGGATAGATGGAGGCAACGCAGGTCCAGCTATGCAGCAAGATAGGGGCATTTATGCTTTGAGTGATTCAACTCAAATCAGGATGGACAGATAGTCCACCTGCCCTCACACGGGCCTAGAATAGGTGGTTGAGTCAAAGGGAATGATGGCGTAGATGGGATCAACAAAGCAAAATTTATAAATTAGGCTAATTTTAGTTAATGCCCAAGGCCCAGCGAGATGAGCGGCCCCATTGGGGACCACAAACTGAAGGATGGGGTTGGAGCTGTATGCGGCCAAGCTTTCCAGCAGCTTCTTATGGAGCACCGCAGGGGGAAGGTTAGTGGGCAACCCTGCAAACTGAGCCACCAAAGTGGTGTCAATGGGGAGCTGGGTGCATGTTGCGGGGATAGGGGTGCCCTGGAAAATCTTGAGGACGGTGGCCGCAGTGGTGGCATCAGCTTCACAAGCGAAGCCTAGATTGAAATACCCCTTATAGGGGCGAAAATCTATAAACCTGGCCAGCAGAATCACCGCCTGGGCCAAGTCAATACTTTTTCTGCATATGGGAATAATTTCCCATATTTGACCTGAAGGCCAAAACGCAGCTGGGATTGGGGGAGAACAATTGGGATGAAGCACTGCCTGGGAACGTGCCAGGTGGATTGCAAGATCCTTGGATGTAATGAACTGACCCAATGTATTATTAAGATTGTATGAGCCATTCCAAATGCATTTTCCCACTGGAAAGAAAATGCTGGGTGGGGATTTGCCACTGCCCCCCATGAGAGCATCTGGTGGAGAATCCGAGGTAATTGGGGAGTGAATTGTGGAGATTGGCGTAAACTAGTTAGGCTCTTTTTTACTTTTTTTAATTAAGATTGCTTGAAAGTTACTCCAAGTGGAAAGAGAGTTTTGTAGTCATTACATTGTAAAGCTCTTAGTATGGCTTCACCTCAGAGGTCATTGCAATGCACACGTCAACTTCAGCTTGAATTCATGCTCCTATTAACACATGGTCTTCCGCCATAAATTGATCATCAAATGCAGTGAGGGTCTCACAGCATTGGAACCCAACGGTTAAGAACTCAGTTTTTTGCTGTGACATCTTTGTGGTGCAAATAAACAACCGCAGCATGATATCCTTCACTTTGTGGTAAGTAACGGCACTGCTTGGAAGGTAGCAGGTGACTTTGTCGGCTCTTCTACCATCCAAGGCGTTATCAGCAATTTAGCCTTTCATTAATATGAGGCTCCTTCTGACACAAATTCAAATCATTTGAAGAAACTGTGGATGTTTCTATTGCAGTCAAATGGGGTAGTTTGTCAATGCAGACCTCCTCACGCTCATAACTGTGAGCCTTAGAAGGGTACTGCAGATTTTATCATGGCCCATAACTGGGGTCTTGGAGAGGGGCTGTCTTGGAAGGGCCAGCTGCTCTTGGGGTAGCTTAGGGCTCTTCAGCGGGCAGGACTGCCATCACCTGGGGGTTTTTTTGGGTCAAACCATAATCATCTTCAATACAGCCATCATGATTTGGGCAACTCCTGCTGCACATGGGTTCTGAGAGAAGCTCTTTAGCGGGGTATCCAGTCACATATTTGCTGTAAAAAGATCCTTCCAAAATGACCCCTTGCTTACCTCTTCCCAATGGGATGAGGCGTGTAAAAGACAGGTGTTAACTTCCACTTTGTACAATGTAGTATTCTGTAGCATCATCCAAAAAATTTGCAAGCTGCCTGTTCAGCTGTCCATGTAGTTGCATCTGGCAGTAGCACTTTTAAGTTGATTCATTACTTCATCACGCTCCTGAAGGAGCTCATCTTTTTTAAGCACGGCGTTCACAACAACTTTGAGTTCTGCAGTTTTGGCCAGTGCAGCTGTTTGGGACGATTCTCCCTTGGTGCGGACCTTGGCTGCGGAAAACAGATTTTTGGTTTTAATGGGTGGTTGTTCAATGTACCCCCTATAGTGAGCACCACTGTTATAATTTTGGCAGAATCATTGAGATATGCCTAAGGATTTTGCACAGGGTCAAACCAACTGAGCAATTGGATGGATGATATGGAGATCACTGGTCCTTGGGACATACATAAAAATATAAAAAGATATGGAGCAATTGGCCTAATGACACTATATTTATTCAATATCTACAGCAATTCTTTACTGTTCCGCTCTCTAGAAACTACTAAAAATCCTCCCCTACAATCGCCATATCTTTCATATATATCAGCAACTTCGTACAATACTGTTTCCTCAGCTTAAATTATCTGGTTCCACCATATTCTAATTGGCTCCAGCAGAGTATGGTATTCTTATATTATCTATTTCCCTAGTTCGAGGCAATCTGCTTTATATTTGACAAATGTTGACATTGCCTTATCACCTTATTTGGAGGTGATCCAATTAACCCTTTCCAACCCAATATCGCCTCATCTCAAGGCGCTCAAATGATTGTACTAGTAATCATGGTTAGCGGATTCTGGCCAATTTGCCATAGCTTTTAAACTTAACATCCAGTCATATCATAATCTCAACAAAGAATTGAGAAACAATCAAAGCAACAAATTATAAATCGACAAATATTGTAAAATATAAATAAATACAAATCGTCATGAAATTTAAATAGATAAGAGCTTATACAAACACTTAGGTCTTGATCTATTTTTTGTAGTAAGCATATGAGGGCTCAAAAAATTTGTTATTCCTTGATTTTTTACAATATATCTATTTCAATATATTTTGCCTTCTAAAGTTTTTGCTCTAATTTATAGCTTTTGTTATCTCTCTTGAAGTCAACATAATGCTTTTTGTATCCGCTTCTGTTTAATGGAATAATACCCTCAAAAGGAAAATAAAATCCTCATATGCCAAATAATTTTCTGATGTTTGCCACCTGGTTTTTTCTGTATAGCTAGCCTATATCTTGGCAAATGATATGGAGCTTTTTCTGACAGGTATTAGTGTTCTCAATTCAGCTTAAACTAAACAAATAGAATAAAATAAGCATCTTATCTAAGATCTATACACTCTATGACTTATTATAGCTTCTTATAGTATCAACTAAATGACTTATTTTAAATATTAGTATTTCATATAAGTACCATATGCATCGGAAGAGTCCGTCCCATGGTCGGCCTTCCCCACAATAAATTTAAAATATAAGTACCATATGCTTTCCTTTCCGCTTGACATTACTTTTGAGTGATTTTGAAAATAAAAGAAAGCCATTGATTTTCCACCGCCACCTCTACCACATCAGTTTCCCATTTATGTCCTTTGATCCACCTCCTGCTGCTTCAGTGTGGTGCAGTGGTGCTCTACCTGCTAGTGTTTACTGCCCACCAGGCAAATATGTGTGGACAGGCTCATCCAGTCCACCAAATACTTCTGGCTAATTGTCTCTCCAAGGTGTTTAGCACTGCACCTCACATGTGTCCACCCAACCTGCCCCCACCCCCTAGCCCTACCTTGATTTAATATTTGCATTTGCCTCTGCGTCGAGTATGAATACCTCTTCCTGTATGCCAACAAAGTGACTATTGAGCTGGTAGCAGACACCTTTGCATCAGCAGATTTTATTGACTTCTGCCCTTACAAGGGCTATTTTGATATTGGATTCCACACTGAAGAGCATGCAGCCGCTGCAGCAGCTGCGCCCTTAATTTGCAAAAACACACCCGTTACCACCACTTAAACTCATCCCCCCAACTTACCACACTTTTGGTGACCTTTACAAATCTTCCCTCACACCTTCCCCTCAAACACTATATACAGAGTTGATGTCAGGAATGTCCACTTATGGCACTAATTCCATCCTTTAATTCCTCATCCCAAGTGGTTCTGAGCGCCTAGAAGCACCTCAGGCACTGGCCACCATTACCCCCCATTAGCTAAACATCCCAGCACATCCCACCGCATACCTTTATCCCATCCACACCTGACCATTTCTTTTGGGCCTGCACTGACAAAGCCCACACAGTTTGCCCCCTCTGCCATGAATTGGACCATACCAAAAAGGCATGTCATTACTATTTGAACCATGTGAAAACTACAAATTCCACCCATGAGGCCACATCAACAGCGGTCAAGTGGGTATTTTGGCTACTCCATCCCCACAGGCCATGCGCTCATTAAATCCAATGCAAAAACCAGCAACCCATGCCCAAGCTGGTCAATTTACACCCATGCCAACCAATTGAGTGCAGGTTTGGACCCAAATTCAAATCAACCAATTCCCGCCCCAAAACTTACCTAACCCAAGCCATGTATCACCAGATCAATCATACTCAACCAAAATCACTTGGACTTATTGGATGAAGTGAACGAATCTGGTAGTATTGTCCCAAAACCGGATTTCCCAATTAATAAAGCCTCATTAAATTTAGACTTTGATGTCCTACTCCTGCCCAAACAATCTATACCCAAGCCCACCACTACCCCTTTCCTGAGCGATCATCAGCTAGCTGAGGCCGCGGTGGAATTACCTGAAAGTCACCACCTCCATGAATTCATGGCAGAATATGGCATTGAATTTACAGATGGAGTGCATACCCCCATGTTCCCTCCCAATTTCCTTGCTGTTGCAGAAGAAGAAATCACCCAACTCTATGAAGCTGCCACAACTGCTGTCAAGTAGGTTGCTAAACTGGCAGATTTTTCCATAACCATACACATCACCAGAGCCAATATTTCTAAATTTGCCCAGCTTCCTAATGCCTACATCCAAGCTGAACACCAGGTTTCTGAACTTATAGAGGCTATGTCCTAGGCCCAAATCGTCAGTAAAAAACTCAACACTTATCTATTTCACCTTAGCCCTCATCCTGAGGATGCCCAATCCCTTGCTCTCAGCATTGATCCGCTTCTTTGATGCTAATCCTGAGGAAGATGATGACGATTTTCCTGATATCCCCTCCCCCTCTGCCATGATGGGATAATCAGCACGCCACTGTGCACCTTGTAGGTTATTTTCTCATTTTCTTTTGTTTTTCGCTGCTTGTTTTGGGCAGTTGCTTCATATTTTGGTTTGTTTTTTTGGCGTTTTCTGTTTCAGTAATGTTTTTTCCCTGATTGCATACCTTAAAAAAAGTTAAATATAAGTAACATATACTATGACCAGCACTTTTGTATTTGTTATTACTTAATTAACTAATAAATGGTATTTTTTCATAGATTACAATATGTTCTTATAAGGCATAAAAAATATATTTAATATAAAGTTTATTAATGCATCATATTTTTCAAAAAAATATGTCAAATTTACCAAAAATTAGTTTTTCAAGATCTATCATCACTTGAACTATATTAGCACATAGATAAGATTGAACGTCAAAGTTTGAGAACAGTTGATATAAGAAAACTTTAAATGCAGAAAAATAATATAAAAAATGATTATTACGGCATTGAAATCTTTAAACTAGCTACAAATTTAATTTAAGAAAAAATTTTGTAAATTTTCAGTTTAAGGCAAATTTTACCCTTCTTTTCTATCTCTGGTTTCGTTTTTGATTATATATTACTAATAAGTTTTTTGCAACTTAATAGAATTTGTTCCACTTAAGTGTGCTTTTTTGATAGCTTATTAAAACTGGTATAGATGAGTTACTAAAGATTATAAGGCTATAGAAACTTATAAATTTGCTTGTAGCTACTCAAAGCCTTTTTTTAAATAAAATATCTGGTAAAAGAGAAAAGTTGTACAAAAAATCTATTATCATTACATAAATTATTTTAAAATCTATTGATAGCTTTTACTGATTTATATTAGATGTATTTATAGCAATGTACAATTTAGCAGTTACCACAACAAACAATATCAAATAATATACACCCTAGGTATTTTTATATTATGCTTGAGAGGTTAGTTTAAAGTTTAAATTTAGTCTAGACTAATATGTTATCTTGCCACTTTTCTCTCTCGTTTCAATCACTTTTGCAACCTATTCAATTCATGTCTAAATCTAGTTTGATAATCTCACAGAGGTGGTTAGTCTGCGCCCATTTCAGGGAGCAGTTAGGCAAGTAAGGTAAGAGGAGCAGTTGGTAGGCCTGCGGCCTCAAATGTTCAAAAACGCCCTGGAGAAACTGGCAGAATAGAAAAAAATTTTAAAGAACTGGCGGTCACTATTTCCCTAGAAATCCTCGCTTGGCAAGCATGATACAACCAGTACATCAACACGCTGCACTCCCAGCTACTTTTGTTGGTGGAATATGGAGTCCGCATGTTTCTGTACATCCAACAAATGGCTTTATAAGAAAAATTTTGTGGTGATGTGCACACTTTTCCCAACCGCGGTGTATGTTGCACCTCACTCCATGTCACATGGTTGGCTGGACCTAGGTTTCAAAAACAAGGAGGCAGCAGATGAGGCTGCTGTGGTGTGCATAGTGATTGACCTCCCCAAAGGGCAATGGGTCATTGAAATCAAAATGCACCAGATGGACAAAATCCAACCAAATTTTCCTTATGTTTTTTTTTCCTACTATGGTAAAACCTGACATTTTGGAGCAACACCTGAAAGATGGTCTCACCATCTATGGTGAAATATGATCTTTTGAGATGCAATGCTTTACGCTGATGCCACACCAGTGCACCAGCAAAGCCATCGCAGTTCTGACCCCAACCAAGGAGATCATGAAGGACCTAACCCAGATCCCACACTCCACTTTTATTAATATTGAAGGGCATACCACCCACCCTTTCTGGATAACCGTGGACAGCGCGCCCCCCATCTGCACCCACTGTGACGCGTTCGGCCATAAGGCACATGCATGCCCCACCAAGGAGGGCGTCACATTCCAAGAGCACCCCTCGGTGGCCATGGCCAGCGGAGAGGCACACATTATGAACCAACCACAAGCACCAAAGAGGCTTTCCCATGGGGAGCACAAGGTTGCAACCTACTGGTAAAGCCTATTTCCCCGCAAGAGCAGAAGAAGGCCAAGCAGGCCCACAGGGCCACGGCCAAGGAAGCGGCCAAAGTCACCACCGCTATCCCACACTCCCAACACCAGGAGGACATCAAAACCTTCGCGGAGGAAGCAACTTGGGAATCCATCAACCAATCAGATTGGGAATTTCATGCTGATTGGGCCACCCAATCTGAGGATCAAATGGGGGACTCGATCTCACCCGATCTTTGCAAGCAAGCTTTGGTTGAAACTGACTTGGGGCCCATCCTACCTAAAAAATTTTTTTGAACCGCTCAACGGTGCACCAAACTCATCTGCACCACAAAAAATTCGTCTGACGTTGGGGAAACAAAAAGCGAAGGCAAAAGCTAACGCGAACCTTTCTGCTAAAATCAACAAAACTACTGATAGCATTGCTGCAAACACCCACACTGCTGTGAAGGCCCATGGGGATCTAGAGGAGGCTAGTGGGCCTGGGTGCCCACCCCCTTGCACCTAAGGTTCAATGGGGGAAACCTTCATTTTGGGGACGTTGAATATTGCTGGACTCAAGGCCTTGCCATCCCGGGCTAGGAAACTGAGTTTTTTACAACAAAATTTACCCATGGATATCCTGGCCATCCAGGATTCCCACTGTCTGCGAGGTTCCAAGGAGGCTTGGAAAACCATGCTCCTCCCATCCCTATCCTTTTGGTCAGAGCACTGTGGGGTGCTAGTTCAGAGAAATAATTCCTTCAAATTTTTATTGTCAGAAACCTTCCTCAATGGCTGAGTCCTCATTGTCACTTTCTCATGGGCCGACGTGGCACACACTATTGTCAACATTTATGCCCTGAACTTTGCACAAGAGCGTCAGGAATTTTTCTTGTCAGTCAAATCCCTCCCACTACCCCCAGACCCTTTCGTAGTCAGCAACATGAACTGTTGGCTAAACACACCAATGGACCATTGGCCTTCCTCCTCCCATGCCCCCCAGGGTCATGTAGAACTTCGCTTTCTAAAGGCCACCCTTGGTTTAATAGATGTGCTGCCGCGGTGAGCCCCGCTGCTTGAAAACATGATGCGCCCCCACATCCACAACAGCCAATTAAGGTCCATGTCCCGCATCGACCTTATCCTCATGCTGACAAAAATTCCATCTCACATTTCCCACTTCCAAACAATAAAAATCAAATTCTCTGACCACCGGCTGGTCTCAATAACCTATTACTTATCTGTCACAGTGGCTAAGGCCCCACATTGGTGCAAACTCCACCCTCCCAAACTTGCTTCACCAGGATTTTCCACTTGGGTGGAATCAGCAACTTTGGCAAAAGAGTTTGTTACATTATTTTGCGTGGACCCAATTTCCACATGGGCAACCTTCAAAGAGGATATCATCCACCACTCTCGCCACCTTTCCTCCAGATGCTCATGAGCCACATTGGCTGTCATTTTGCACGCTCTGGCAGAGTTGGCACACATGGAGTCCAACATCCCAGCTGCAGGATACAGCCCTGCATGGGGCCGGAAGTGGGCAGAGGCAGCCGCCCACCTTAACGCGCTCAAAAGGCAATACAAACATCGGGTTTTTGTTCAGTACAGGGCCAAATGCATTACAAAGGGTGACTAGTGCACCGCATATTTTTTTAAAAAAATTTCGCACCACACCAGAGTGTAGCCTGAACACAGGTGTGAAGATCGGATGATTCCATCGTGGATATGCCAGCCAAAGTGGTAATTGAAACACAAAAGTATTACTCCAAGTTGTACCGATTCAATCCAATTCAGCTGGCTGAAGTGGCGGATTTTTTCGACTGAGCCCACATCTGCACCATTTCCCAATACCTGGAAATAATGAATTTGATTACTCCAAACGAATTATGGACAGCCATCTGCGGTGCACCAAACCAGAATTGCCCAGGCCCAGATCGCATTCCATATGTTTTCTACAAAAAGTACTTCAAATATATATCCCCACTACTGCTTGCCTCAATTAACCAGAGCCTTTTGGAAATGCGCCTCCTACTAGGAGGATAAGAGGCCTTCACCATCACACTCTTCTTGAAAGGGGACAAGATAGACTTAGCCAACTGGCGCCCCATTTCTTTAACTAACACGGATACAAAAATTTTAACAAAAATCATGGCTAACCGTTTAGGGATAGTAGCATCTGCCACCATCCCCCCAGAACAATTCGGTTTCATACCCAGAAGGTTGATTTGGGACAACGTGCACTCTGTGGCTAACGCATGCCAGTCCACAGCCTCTGGGGCACTTGTATTTTGGACCAACAGAAGGCCTATGATAGAGTAAACTGGGAATACCTCAGGGCCTGCCTCCATCAATTTCGCTTACCCCCTCGCTTCATCAACTGGGTGATGCTGCTCACGGAATCTGCAACAATGGCAGTACGTGGCCCTGGCTTCCTAACGGAAGTAGTCCGCCCTCAAAGGGGCTTGCGACAAGGGGGCCCCCTTAGCCCACTCTTATACAACTTAAGCCTTGACCCACTACTTTGAAACGTGAATGCCCAACTCACTGGGGTCCATGTGCTAGGACAATCTCCAGTCAAGATGATGGCATTTGCAGACGACTGTGTGGTTGGGGTGTCTAATAATAGAGATGCACGCGCACTTGAAGCTCTCATCCAGGAGTATTCCCAGATAAGTAATGCTGCACTGAACACTTTCAAAACCAAAATCATCCTCCTTGGTCGGTCTCAAAATGCTGGGCCCCTGCAACCAGTGCCCAGCCCGGCCCATCTGCTCGCACATGTGCTCGCCCTCCCAGCTCGCCCCACACTGCCCCACTGGTGCTCCCCTTCGTGCCACGCCCTACCATAGGTCTGGCCCGCCATTTAGGCGTGTGGGTGGAGGCAGGCAGGTACGCATCTGCAGTAATGGAGAGTCATATTCTAGACAACGTGATGAAGCGCATCGCCTCCCTCAGAGCCCACCCTACTTCCCTTACTGGCAGGGTGGTTTTAGCCAACTCTATGCTCCTCTCCAAAGTCTGGTTTGGAGCCCACGCCATCCCCTTCTCCCCAAACTTCTTCGAATCCTTGTATGCCCTGCTGCAAGGATAGCTTTGGTCAGGCCACCCTCCACCAGTACGGCTAGAGGTCATGTTTGGCCCTTATCATCATGGTGGCATGGGCCTGCTTGACTTTTGAGCCCTTACTGCTAAGGTCTTGGGTACCTGGTTTGCGGCCGTCACTTCCCCTACGCTTCCCTCCCAACACTGGTCCTGCGCAGCCCACTCCAACTTCTCCCAAGCCTTGGGCCTCAACAATCCATCGAAACCCCACTCCCTGATGAAATACCTGGCTTCACACCCATTGGCCACAGGTCCTCACGGGACTAAAACCCACTACAAACGAATCCTCCTCTCCATGTGGAGCGCTGAGTGGAGAATACGTATAAGCGGACATACAGCCCAGAGAGGCCGCCCCTCTCCTCAGTTCACAAAAGAGGTACAGGGGCTACCCATCCAAGATGGCGCGAGCCCACACGGCCCTATGTCCTATCCAGGGTGGACTACCTGGACATGATGGACATCCCTTACTCCATTGAGACCCAAAAAAAACTATCTGGAAATACGCACACCATCCTCTGTTGCAGCCTCAAATCCGCTCCCATGTGTGGCGCTGCCTGAGGCGGGTGTACCATATGGCCGAGCGCTCTAATGCTTTACACACATCTTGCGTCGTGTGTGGCCAGTATGGAACGCTGATCCACCGCATGGAGAAGTGTCCTACCTCTAAAGTGATATGGCGCGAATTTCAACGTCTGCTGGGCCAGGATCAAATACATCCTTTCAGTCTGTCAAGAGATATGTTTGCTTTATCAATGGCCTCCCCCTTCCACCCTCCCTCCGTGCTCTGGTGGTTGCAATCGCCATGTGGACTATCCACACTATTGTCTTGTATGCCATCGCAGGCTCCACCCCCACCCTCCCAAAAGCTGTCCACAGATTTCAGTCTCATTTGGTGGACCACTTTCAAGCGTGGATGTTTGGATACCTCCCACCACGCCGCTGACAGCTGTTCTCCTCCTGGTTCCCAGTTTGGTTCATTAAATCAGACCCCTTCCTCCACACGTGTTCAATTGTGGCTACGGCCCCTTCACACGTTCCCTTCCCCTCCCCATAAGTGGCGTTCCCGCTGGCAACAAGAGATAGCATCGCTTCTCTGGGGCGCCTTCCCTGTTACTAAGTTTTGTCTTTTTCGGGTCAAATTTGGAAGTGTCTGTCCCATGGTCAGCCTTCCCCACAATAAATTTAAATCTAAAAATATGTTATCTTGCCAAATTGATTTAATAATATTATTTAGAAAGTATATAGCTAAAGGTACCAGTTCCATTTTATCTTAATTGACAATACTATATAATGTCAAAACTATTTTTGTGTTTGGTTTTAATAGGTATTGCCTATAACTTAAAGCAATAAACATTGAATTATATATTTATATACCTCTGCCAAATTTGATATTAATTGTATTTGAACCTTTTTTAGTATTAAATGGCCCCAACCTGATGGGGGGTTATTTTTATTTGATTACACCTGGGCTCCTGAGAGATGGAGACAAGAAAAGGGAGGGAGGAGATGTCAAAAAAGGTTAAGGGAGGTGCGCCAGAGCCTTGCTGCATTTGAGAGTAAGCGGGTGAGGGTTGGCGACATAATTGAGACTTACAGGGACATCTTAAAGTGCACCTGTAAGTGGGAAGTCCTGTGCTGTAGGGTTAATACTTTCAAGTCAAAAGCTTCTCAAAGATAGGAATTGTGGATTGTCCACAATGCTGTAGCATAGGCAAAGACTCAGAGAGGTCAGTGGCATCTAGTTAGAGTCTGCTCAAAGAAAAGATCTTAAACAAGGTTATCAGGCCAATGAAAAGCAAGGAGGAGAGCGTGGACCTTGGCATAATGAGGTTACCTTGGGCATGTGAAAAAGTGGTGGATATAGGATCTAATAGGCTGTAAACAACAAGGGCAGCTGCAATGTTGAAAGATAGGGCCACTTTGATCCCCTGTCCTATTTATGAACAATGGAGTGTCCTCCATAGGGTGTTAGACACCTTCATGGAAAGTATTGGGTGATAAACATTCTTCCAGTGCCTCTGGAGGTTTATGATTGTTGAGAATGGGAAGAGTTCAAGGAGGCGTGGGCAGATTGTATTTCTATTCTGGGGGTTGAGACGAAAATTGACTCACTGTTCATTATTTAATATCACATGGCGATGGGGGCTGAGGACTGATCCATCTCTTCTGTATGTGAAATCATGGTATACCCATGCTCCCACTCATCTCAGGGCAAGGAAAGATTGAATCTAGTATTGGGAAGAGGATGGTTTATGAAGATGGTCTGGATAATTAGTGAGCTACTCCCTAAAGGTGTCAACAATGCTCTAGAAAGGCCCATCATTGCTGACGCATATTGGTGGAGGGCAGGTGCACATTGGGGCATGGGGTTTGCATCCCAGCATAGAATTGAGTGAAGGAGCTTCAGATAAATGGAGGTGGAATGAGAGCGGGTGTTCAGAAGCGCTATGCCCCCTTCATGTTGGGGTCATGTTATTGTTGAAAATATTGTGGGTGGGTGGTTGAAGCCCAAATCCAACAGCGGATTAAGACGCTGAGCCATGTATAAAATGAGTTCGAGAAGGGATAAACATGCACAAGAAACCAAACTTTTGATAGAGGAAACATATTGGCCATCAGGGTCTGACCCTGGGGAATTATATTACTTCTGTTATAACTGGCAATCCTGGATACAACGCTTCAAGGATTGTGTCCTCGTTGCCACTGAGTTTAACTCCTTGTGAGCTGGTCAGAATCCCAGGTAATGGAAGTTGTTGCTCATAGGCTCCAGACCAAATAGTGGGAGCAATGTGGATAATCCACCCTATCGTGCCATTGTTTGGAGGTGTTAACCTTGGCGTTAGATGCCTTGATGTACCTCTCAATAATCTCAACAGAAAAGGTGGTGTCCTCAGGGAAACCAAACGCTAAGGCATTGTCATCCACAAATGCCATAATGCGGTTAGGGGCCTTACCTGGTACTATGATCCCCATCAGCTTTCCTGCAAAGAGGCAAATATGGGATCAACTGTGATATTGAACATGATGGGCTCAGAGGATTACCTTGGTGAATACCCTGCCCAATAAGAAACTGATGCTGTAGATCCTGTTGGTGCAAGGTCTCAGTTATGGAGTTTGTCATACATGTGGAGATAAAACGTCTTGCTGTAGAAGGAAGGTGGAAGCGGGCTAAGGAAGCATTTTTGTACTTACAGGCAACACGATCATATGCCTTCTCCTTATCCTGAAGAGCCACAAAGACATTCTCCCTGCTTGAGATAGTAGTCAGAAGCGTGGAGATCATTATAGTTATCCCATAGCGGCCTCCCCCATAATAAAACCATGATTGGAAGAATTTAGGTGTGGTGACACTCATGCTGTTATGCGAATGTCTATAAGCGTTGTGAATAACTAGTGAACCGCGTTAATCAGGCTATAGGGATCCAGTTGGACAGGTTCTCATGTTCTGAATCAATTGAATGAGGCTTGTGATTGAACCCCTAGAACCATATAGGACCTCGTCTTGAGCCAAAAGTGAAGTGAACAGGTCACAGAGGAATTTGGTTGTTCCAATTGTTCTAAAAAGTATACCTCAAAAGGTATGCCATCAGGGCCATGGTCTTTAAGCCTCAGAGTTTTAAGGAGGATATCCATAACTTTCTACAAGTGATAGGGGCCAGAAGAGCTTCATCAGCTTGTGGGTTAGTGGGAGGCTCTGGAGTGCACCATAAGAAGTCTTGAATATCTTATAGGTCAACCAAGTCAGCATGGAAAAGGTTTGAGTAGAAGCAGTGCAGTTCCTGCCTGATGACTTTTATGTCCAGTGAATTGGTGGTGCCAATCTTCAGTTCTGTAATTTCCTGCGCTCTAGATCTGTCATTTTTTATAATAGAAGAAGCGGGTAGGGCGTTCCCACTGGGTATAATAGAGGGAAGATGTGAAGTTGGCTGCCCGCTCTTCCCACATTGTATTTTCTTAGCAAATGGCCTCTTGAGTAGCTTCCCAGTCATTCATACAACTGGCAGAGGGAGAAGGTTTGCAGTTCTGTTCCAGGTTCTGATTTAGCTTCAGCCTTCTTGACTCTGCTGCTATATGCAGTCATCTGGACTTTGGCACAGACATAAGCTACCTGGCTAATTCCCGCCTTGGTTGCTGCCAAACTCGCTCTGAGGTTGCTCAGGTGTGGAGGTGGTGAGGAGAGGTTTTCACATATGGTTGATACCAGCTTATCCCTAACAAAGGAATTGTTTAGAAGAGCTGGGGCAACCCTTGGCTAGAACCTGCGCAATGGTCTGAGTGTGTTGGTAAGGACAACAGTGATTGATCTGTGATCACTTAGATTATTGTCGCAGGCCATTGAAGATGAGACATGGCCAACCATAAGGGAGCCTATTAGTGCCAAGTATATGGCGATGCTGACTGGAATTTTCCTTCATTGTAATGGATCCTTATCATATAGCTAAGGCTAGGCGCAGAGGGTGTCACCTAATCTGAGAAGCAACTAAGGCAAAGGAAGTCCTGGAGTTTACTGGATTAGGACGGTCATATGTTGCAGGGTGGTAAGAATAACAAGCAGCTTAAGATAGTGTTGAAATCTCCCATTAGTATAGTATTCTGCGGGTGTTTAGGTGGACTAGCTCCTTCAGAAGTCAATTCTGGTCAGCCTTAGCTTGAGGAAGGTATATATTGGTGACGAAGAGGGAGAATTATGCTTTGTAAGCTTGGCCAGTATAAGTTGCCCACCTAGGTGTTATGAAAAGTTGTAGGTTTTGATCTGGGAATTCAAAATTATAAGGGCAGTATGTTCTGTCCAGAAGGAGATTCCTTTAAACTGGTCATTCCATGCTTTGTGGTGATTGGGGTAAAGGTGAGGCTCCTGGGCAGCAGCAATGTAAATCTGCGCTGTTCTGAAATTGCTGAGGAGGCAGACTATCCGCATAAAATCCCAAAAACCATTTGATTTTATGGATTGAAGGGTCAGGGTACCTCCGCGGGGACTCATAGCTTCTCCACTCCCCATCCTATGGTTTAACAGTGCTTAAATCTTCAGCTGAAAGGCGGCTAGTTTATATCCCTTAGCATGACAATTATTTTCAGCAAGCTGAGTGGATCACCGGAGTGATTGAAGGGTGGCTGGGGGAGGGGGCGGAGGATCCTGAGGGTCAGTCAAGGATGCTTCCCCAGCTACGTTTCAGGAGAGGTTCCTGAGGTTGCTCAATGGCGACCTCGACGGTGTCCCCATTAGATTAGTCTGAGTCCATTTTCTCATCCTAACACTGCAAAAGTGCTTTGCGAGATGTGAGGTGTAGGGGGTCTAAAGATCTTTGAGTTGTTGCGTCTACCACAGGTTGAATATTTACAATCATTGTTGGTGGGCTGTGCTTCATTAAAAGCTTCTGTTTCGTGCAGGAGAGTGCTAGTGGAGACTGGTGGGGGTGCGTTGGAGTTCTTGGTGTTGGTAGCTGATGATGGCCGCCTTGTGGGAATGCCTTACTCTTGGCAGGAGAGTGTGTTAGCTCCAGAAGAATGGAGGGCGTGCCCACTGGGAGAGGGGCTTGGGTCCCAAGAATGTGTGAACCAACTGTTAACAATGCAGTTTCAAGTGCAAGACAAAGGGCTTCAGAGGTAAGATCCTAAATTTAAACTCATTGTGTGGGTTATGGATTTTCTGCTGAAGCCACGTATGAACATTTTTGGCCTAGTTTAGGCCCCTGAGTGATGGCTGAGAGGGCTTGTTTTCAAGCCGAGCAGCCATTATACAGGTGCCCAAGGGCGTTACACCATGAATAACGAGGGCGCGCTTGGTCAGGGTCAACAAAGAAGTCTCTGGGCATGTCTCAACCACAGCCACATGAGAACTTACCTCTATACTTTGATCCACAGCGGGGGATAAATGATGCCCCTTCCAGGCGGGATCTTTGAGTGGGAGCATAGTAGGAGGGGACACTAAAGTCTACTGTGAGTACAGAACCACTTTCCATTTACCACGATTGAGCGCCATCTTAAGTAATTCAGGATCAATAGTCGTTGTGAGTTTGGAAAATATACTATGAGATTTTCTCCAGGTGAGAATGTGTGCAGGAGGTTTGGAATGATTCACTCGGAATTACAACCTGAAGGGTGGCAGATGGTCAGCATGGGCAGCTTCAATGAATCCCACATCAATGTAGTATCCCTCCACCGATTCATAGATGGTGTGTTGATTGGAAATGTCTCTTCAATTGCTTCAAGGTATGAGCAGTAATTCTCTATGTAGTGTTCAACAGGATTATGCCCATAGTAAAGATGAATTGCATGGGACAGGGGTGAGTGGGGTAAAGCTTTTTGTGCTCTAGTTTCTGCCCATTTCTTCTTAATATCAGCAGTAAATGCTGCTTTACGGGGATCAGCTTTAGGTATTACTGATTCAAGAGGTTTTTGCCAAGCCCCTGTAGCCCTCTTGGTGCGCTTATGCTTGCTTTAAGCTGAAATTCAGGGAAAATTTTGAGTAGATGGTGAGAGCGAGTTTTTGTGGTTAATTTTTTGGTGGCACAATTCAGTGGTTGCTGGTGCTTCCTGGGGCTGGGCAGTTGCTTGAGCATCACCAGTTTAGTTTAAACCATTTATATTTGAGTTACATTCAGCCAATTGGAGATAGAATCAATATATCGCATTCCAAATTTGTGCTTCCAAAAGTGATCGAAATTTTGAGTGTAATTTCATTTATTAAACTCTCCAACTGATTAGATATCAGTTGTTTTCAGCTTGAGATGAGTAAATGCCGACTTGATAAGTGCCGTTTAAGGAATTAAATGGGATAGATGTGACTGGAACAGGAGCAAAGCATTATAATGAAATTCAGTAGTTTCTCCAATGAGCGAATTACAATGGCCCTATTTAGTAATCTGCGAACCAGGTTGGTCAGCTGACTCAACATTATGGGTGATGTTTTGATTAGACCTTTAGAATTAGCCTCTAATAAGGAATCCAGAAATCTAAGATTACTGATAATAGGAGGGGCTGAAACATCTAACTTTAATGATGAGGAGGGTGCTTGGAAGGACTGAGGTGCATCTATTTGATTTGATGCGATTAAAATTGCCCAGACGATGTTCTCCATAGTAGGAGGTGGTCCAGTAGGTTGTTGGGATGCAGTGCACTCTGATATCATGGGCGTGAAGGTTCCATTGACACGATTTGGTAATCTGACGGTTGGTAAAGTAACTGCATATTCAGAGGTGGCTGTTTTTTGCAGCTGCTGCCTGAGAGCGGGCAACTCTGGTTAAACTGAGGTTGGCATCCAAGAGTTTTTATGCTTGGGGGCATTGCCTTGTCCAGTCAAATCATGGAGTACTTTTGCAAAGCTTCCCACCTTTAATTCTATTAGTTTTAAGATTTTCTCTAGTGGAGTTAACTTTTAAGATGTATTTGATTTGTGAAAAGTGATGTTTAGCAGATTTAGATTTGAACCTTCATATCTCTAAATCATATCTAAATCTATTCAGGGAAGGCCGACTATGGGATGGACAATTCTATTGCGCAACAATAACTGAGCACCAAGATACTTAAGAGGCACCCCAGAGGAGCTAAAGCTGCCTTTTGTAGCCAGTGTGAACGCCAATGGAAGGAAGAGGTGTATTGTGAAAAGAGGCTTGCGCCAAAACTGAGCACATATGGAGGAAAGGGTCTGGGGCGAGGAACCATATCAGGAACCAGGATGGGATCAAGTGGCGTTGTGGTATGGCAAATGTTCAAACAACCAGGATTGGAAGTGATCCATAAGGTGCAAATGGGATTGATGCACAACTTCTTGGAGGGTGGGCGTAGAGCCCAAAATGGCGTCAAGGACAACTGTGTGGATAGTCCACATAGCTATTGCCACCACTAAGGCTCAGTGTGAAGGGTGTATGGGGGAAGTCAAGGACAAGGCGAAGTTGTTCTTAGATAGGCTGAAGGTCTGTGTTTGCTCCTGGAAACAGAGACGCTGAACCTCGCGCCAGATCGCTTGGGAAGGCGGACACTCTTCCAAGCGGTGTATTAAAGTCTCATATTGGACATACACAACACATGAAGGGTGGTAGGCGTTGGATCACTCTGCAGTATGATATATCTGCCTCAGGCAGCGCCACACATGGGAGCGAACCTGTGGCTGTATGAAAAGGGTGGTGGGTGTACTTTCTGATGGCTTTCTGGGTTTCTAAGGAGTTTAGGATGTCCAACATGTCCAGGTAGTCTACTTGGGCCATGGTAGTGGGACATTGGGGTCCCAAAGTGTTCAGAACGGCTTGCCCATGGACTTCCTGTTTTGAGTGAAAAGTAGGAAGACCCCTCTGCAAAGTTTTACTACTGACGCTTATCCTTCATTCTGCGCTCTGCATATTAAGGAGGATCCTTTTAAAATAGGCGGGGTCCTGTGCAGGCCTGCAGCAGATTGGTGGGATACCATATATGTAAGAAGAGAGTTGGAGTGGGTGGGGTTGCGGAGGCCAAGGGTGCAGGCAAAGTTGGACCATGCTGCGCGTGACCAGTGTTGGGTTGGGATTGTGGTGGATGGTTAATGAAGCAATCCATGTACCCAGGATCTTGGATGCCTGACCACGTAGTTAAGCAGGCCCATTCCCCCACTTTGGCATGGACCAAAGAGGATTTCCGATTGCACATGAGGAAGGCGACCTATCCAAAGCCGCCCTTGTATGAGGGAGAATAAAGAAGCAAAAAAGGATGTGGAGAAGGCGATGGCATGTGCCACAAACCATACGTATGACAGTAGCATATCGTTGACAAGCACTACTCTACCTGTTAGGCTGGTCTGTTGATCCCTTAAGGACGTGATACGCCTAGTAACGTTAACTAATATGTGTTGCGCCATTATTAAATTGGTGTATCCACCAGCCTCCATCCATACTTCCAGGTGTCACACCGGGCCTCATGGGTCTGGACACAAAAGGAAGCATGAGAGGAGTGAGTTGAGGTGACCGCCTGGGTAATCTGATAAGACATTGAGCAGCTGGATCACTCTGATTGAGGGATTCCAGAGACCAGTGGGCTCAGTATCTACCAGGGAAAAAGATTTCATATTTGAATTTGTTAAGGGCCGCATTACTGAACCTGGAGTACCCCCAGATAGTGGACTTCAATGTGCATGCATCATGGTTGCTAGACACCCCAACCACATAATCAACTGCAAATTCAAGCATCTTAGCCGGTTCTTGGCCTTGTACATGTACACCAGTAAGGCGTGCATTTACACTGTGAAGAAGTGGGTCGAGGCTGAGGTTGTATAAAAAGTGAGCTCAGAGGGTTTCCCTGATGAAGACCCTTTTAAAGTGAACTACATCGGTGAGGAAACCTGGCCCCCATACTGCCATTGTGGCTAATTAAGTGAGCATCATTTCCTAATTGATGAACTGTGCGTGGAGGCGGAATTGGTGAAGGCAGGCCCTAAGGCAGACCCAGTTGACCCTATCATACGCTTTTTTTGATCTAAGAACACAAGCGCCCCAGTAGCTGTGGATTAGCAGATATTGGCTATATTGTGTATATTGTCACAAATCGACCTTTTGGAAATAAGCCAAATTGCTCAGAGGATATTACCTCAGAGTCAATGACCCCTAAGCATTTAGCCATTATTTTAGTTAATAGTTTAGTATCGGTGTTAGTGAGGAAGTAGGGCTCCAGTTTGCCAGGTCTAGCTTATCCCCCTTCTTAAACGTTAACATGTAAGCCTCTTGGCCCCCTAGGAAGAGATGTGTCTCTAAGGGACACTTGTTCATTGAGGCTATCATTAAAGGGAATAAATAAAAGTATTTTTGTAAATCTCATAGGGAATCCCATATGGACCTGGGCTCTTCCTTTGTGGCGCACCATGAATGGGGTATCAGAGTTTGTCTCAAGTTATTACATTCATAAGCTCTGGATCTCAGGAAACGGTGTGGATGTGTGCGCCAGCAAGAAAAAAATTAAATTTTGTTTTGATTGACTGGGTTGAAACTGTATAACTCAAAATAATATTTTCAAACTTTGGTCAATACTTTGGTTGGCGTTTCTGCAATGGATTTGTCTGAGCGCCTTACCTTTGTGCAGGTCAAGTTTTTGGTGAAGGGCGGAAAATTGGCAGAAAAAGTACATGGAAAATTTTTCTCCTGCGGTGAATTCTTTGCTTTATACTGGACACAAATGCAATGTTGTGTTGTCTGACCAGCGCGTTAAGATGGGCTAATACTTCGGCCCATTTATGACCCCAAGCAGGGATGTATACTGCCCTGAGGACATTATTCTCCAGATGGTCCACCTCCGCCAGGGCGTTTTTAATGACTGCTGAGGGAGACTGAGAGCGCCATGACGAAATGTGGCATGCTTGGGAAATTTCGGCTGCTTTGAATGTTGATCAGGTTGACAGAGGATACGCACAGAAAGGAGTACAAACTCCTGTGTCAAAGTAACGGTTTCCATCCAACTTGAGAATGTGGGTAACATGAGATTGGCGGTGCAAGGTTTACTCCATGAAGGTGCCTGTGGCACTGGGCTTTACAGAGTAAATGACACTTAGACCATCCTGTGGTCAGAAATATCTATTTTCGTCATTTTTAAATGTGAGACTGGGAGCAAAAACTTAGTGGGGCAAGAATATCATCTATGAAGGACATAGACACCAGCTGCCCGTTGTGTACATGGGGACGTGACATGTTGGGTAGTAATTGCACTTGCTTAGAGATGGTATAAAAGAGTCCCAAGGTAGCTTTCATAGCCCGAAGTTTGATGTGTATCTGTGGTGGGTAGGTTCAGGAGGCCAGTGTTTGGTGGTTGGGTTGCCCCAAAAGTTTAGTCGCCAACCACAAAAGATTTGGAGGGTAGGGGATATGAGGCTACGGCTGAGAGGAATTCCTGTCAAACTGCGAACAGGTCAGGGCATAGATAGTAATTATTGTGTGCACTTTGGCATCCCATGAAAAGGTCACTATAAGCACACGTCTATCAAGATGGGTTGTTTTTCTTAAAATTTAAAATTTGTGGTTCACCCATTTTATCAACCCACAGTGCGGTGACCAAAAAGATTGGGAGGTGAGGAGTATGGTTGCCCATTTGTCCTCAGCAACTTGCGGACAGTGGGTTTCTGGATTGCCAGGATGTCCACATGTAAATTATTTTTAGGAAAATCAGTTTTTTAGCCTGGGATGGAGAGGCCTTGAGTCCAGCAATGTTCAGCGTCCCTATTGTAAAGGATACCCCCATCACTCCTTAAAAGTTAGGGGAGGGCCCCTCAGGCCCTGCTGCTCCTTGCTGTTGTACAAGCTCAGCTTTCTGTTTTTAACTGTGAGTGTTCAAGTATTTCATATTGATAGGTGTATAGGTATCAGGTTTGAGGATGGCTATAGCTGTGGTTTTGGTTCTTTGTCTGTATTTTTGGTCTTGCGATTTTTGAGTTACTGGGTATTTGTGGTGCACCGTCAAGGTTGTCCAAAAATTCTTCCCCAAAATTTGCCTGATTCCAGTTGAAAAATCTACTTGCATCTGTTGTGCATGATTCATGCACAAAACCAGGTGCATCTTGCGGGTATGAGGGCTGGGTCCCCCATCTGATTGGATAGTAGCTTGAAATTCCATCAAAGTGGAAAATTCAGCCTGGTTGGCTTGAGTTTGGGCAGGGGGGATGGTGGAGGCCGCCGTGGCTGCTTCTTTAGCCTATGCTCAGCATTGTTGTTTGGCTTTTTTTCGTTCTTGTGGAAACAAAGATTTTACTTGGGTATAGGACCCCTGGTCTCCCCATGAGAAATGCGGCATTAGAGTTCAATGTGAGCCCACATTGTCCCTCTCCCATGGCTTCCAAGAAAGCCTCATTTTGGATAATTCCCTCCCTGTTGGGACAAGTGTGTAACTTGTGGCCAAACGCCTGACAATGAGTGCATATGGGCAGTGCGCTGTTAACTGTTACATGGAACGGTTGAGTCTGTTGCCCACTGTTGGTGAGAGTGGCGGTATGTGAAATCTGAGTTAGGTCTTAAGCTACCCCTGAGAACGGTGTAATCACCGTGATAGCCTTACCTATGCTGAGTTCAGGCATAAGCAAAACAAATTGTATTTCATAGGAAATGATTTCCCCTTAACTTTAGAGTCCTGCCTTGAGATGACTCTTGAGGACTTCACACTTGGTGGTCATGAGAAAAGCAAATTTTACTAAACTTAATTGATGTTGTCAGCGCGTGCACTTGGTTTCAGCCACCCATTGACCATCCCAGAGATCAACTACCACATGCACCTGTTCAGCTGCATCTGCTACTTGCACTGTGTTGAACCTGAGGTCCAACCAACTACAGGTTATTGAGTGCAGTGCTACATACATGACTTCTGAAAGTGGTTGTGTACATCTCCACAAAACTTTTCCCAGAGAGCTGTTAAATTAATGTTCAAATAAACTTGGACCCCAAATTTCACTGACAACAGTGGTTGTGAGTGTGGAGTTTTGACGTACTGGTTACACTAAGTTTTCCATTCCAAGATTTCCAGTGAAATTTTTACTGCGGTTTTTTGTTTTTATCAAGGCCACTGGTGTCTCTAGGGCATTTTCTAACTTTAGGCAGTGCGAACACCAAACCTGTGCCTTTTACCATGATTGTCCTACCCTTACTTGGCATTGGATGCATACTCATCTCTCTGTGCAGATTATCAAACTTTAAGTGTCTTAAATCAAATCAGTTGCAATTAGTGATTGCAACATGAAAGAAAAGTGAACCTTCAAATTCATTTCTGATAATTAATTCACTTTAACTATTAATAGTTTTTAATTATTAATAACTAATTACATTAAATTTGTCTGGAGATGAGGAGGGTTCAATTATCTTGATACCTTATCTCATTTATAAATCCAAACTTCTTTTCTTAACTTTATAGATATACATTTTAGTATAAATCTTGCATAGTTTTCCATGATACTGAGTTAACTTTTGAACTTTTTTGCTAAGGGTAAAGGTTAGTATTTTTGATAGAACTTCTCAACTTAACTTTTCTTAATATCACATGCTACAACCAGCAGTTGGCTAACTAAGGTTGTGAGGGGTTAAATGATTGGTGTTAAAATTTGCATTACTTTGTATTATAGAAGATTCTAATGCTTATTTATCATAAAATTTACTTGAAGATCCAATATTAAAAAAGTGTTGTGGTTTGGATTATACTCACTCATTACGCTTTAGTGAGTAGAACTATTCATGGGCTTCTAAGTAAATTTGAGATATAATATGCTTAGTTTAGCAATGTTAGGTAGGCCAAATTGGTAATTTATATTATCTTGATCCCAACTTTAGGAAAGTCTGGGGAAAGTGCAAAGTATGTTTAAATTTTTTGTTAAATATCTGAATATTGTAGATCTAAGCTTCCTCAGCCCCTCTCATAACATGGTATAAATCATGGTTGGTCATATTGATATCTAAATTGAGTTTGTTTTGCAATAGCTTTAATTTTTTTATTTGTTATCTATAATAAGTATTTATCTATAATAATAAAAGGAAGTGTTTGTCTCTCAATGCTCAGCCAAATTATAGCATGCAAAGATTTTTTTAATTTTCAACATAGATAGATGGAAGGGGGTCCAAGTGCATCTCAAAGCTGGATCTTTTAATTATCAAGTTCATTTGTGAGCTATAAGATAAATTAAAGTTTTTTATAAGATATGAAAAATATATAATTTTAATAGGAATTGATTTATCATTTTGGCTAAGCAGTTTAGTGTTATCAGGTGTTTTGATAAATTCATTGAGTTTGCTAATTGATTTGGTGGCTATTCAGTTGATCAGAAATATTTATTACTTCTTGAGCTTATTGATGTCCATCTACCTTTATAAAAGTTAATAATTGACTAGATTGATCTGATAAGATATATATTCAAGCAATTCTGGGTGAATCAGCTAGTTACTAGAAAAAATGGAGAACCTTCTTCTGGGTACCTGCTATGAGCGTGCAAAGTTTTGTTGAAATTTATTTATTATTTTCTTAAAAAAGCAAACAAATATAGACCCCCTAAAGATTTATTACATAGTTTTTTTCTAGCAATATTTCTCATAAAATATCATTAATTAGCTTTCATATAATTTGAGAAGCTCTCAACTCAAGTGCAACTAAATTTAGTTGATATCTAACTCATCATCTGGTGTCTGATTTTTTATTAGATGTCCAGCTAATTTGTGGATAGGATTTTAAGCTTTGGAGATCTTAAAATCCCCTTTATAATCAATCAATTATTATAATTTAAGATAACATTCCAATAAAATCTTAGCTAGTAAGAGCTAACATCATATAAAGATTATAATTTTAAATCCTTAGTTTAATTACGTTATCATATATAAATAGATGTCTGTCTGTATGTCTGTTTGTGTTTTATGCATTCCTATACCATCCATCTGATTATGGTGAAACTTTGGTTAGTTTTTTTGTGCATGCCCGCAAAGTTTTCTGAATTTTTAAAATATTTTTATAGTAAAATAAAAATATATTTAAGAAGTGAAAATCCTATATGTTTTAATGGTAATCAGTATATCATTATGGCTGAGCGGCTTGATTTTAGTTAATTTTCTAGTTTTAATGGTTTTGCTAAGTGGTTGGTGGGTTTAGTTTGGTTAATAAGCTTGATGGTTTTAGTAAGCAGTTAGTGTTGGTTTTTTTCAATAAAGTTAATTGGTTTTGGCAAGTTGTTGGTGGTTTTTGGCCATTACTTATGTTTAGTCTGGTTTTACCAAGCAGTTGGTGATTGGTTAAAATTTGAAATTTATTTGAGGTATGCCAACCAGGGGATGGACAATACCAAAATCAAAACAAAAAAACTGCTCAAAAATGAACGGGAAGAAATAAAACTACTAACCAGGTGGGGAGCAGAAACCGCTAACCCACCATGGCAGAGGGTGAGGGGGTCAGGGGTTGGTCATCAGACATATGCGCCTTGATCATGGGATTTTGATTAAAGTAGTGGATCAAAGCGGAGAGCCATGGGCGTTGGGGCATCCGCGTAGTGGGGGTGGAAGTTGGTGTAGTATGAGTTTTCACCTCCTCATTAAGATTAGCACAGTAAAGCGCTTCAACAAATGCCGCGACAAGAATTTCAGCTTCTTTGTGGGCTTTGGGAAGTTGGGAAAAAAGGGATATAATGTGGCGGGTGATTTTAGCTGAAGGGCTGAATTCAGCAAGCGTTGCAACATTCATGACGGCAGCTTCAGCATCATCAAATAACTTTAAGATGTTGCTGCATGTAGATTCAGGGAAATTGGGGGGAAGAAGAGGGTGGGCAGGCCTAGCTGGAACTGAGCCACTGATTGGGCCACTTCTTTGCATAGGGTGGGCACCGGGGAGTAACCGCAGCTAAGGTGAGCTGGTGGTCACTTTGGTAGGGGGCTGCATTGGGCTGAGGACTGAAATGTCTGGGGGGTGGGGTTTCATCAAAGTCATGAAGGAAAAATTCAGCCTGACCATAATCTTATTGGCTGAGATGTTGACTGTAATGCTCACTAATAAGCAGTTGGTGATTAGTTAATTCAGCCTTTTCAATGGTTTTAGCTCAGCAGTTTAGTAGTTTATTAAATTCACAATGGAGCTATGATATTAGATACATATACTCTAAATTAGTTACAAAATTGTTGCTTTTCTTGCAGTTGTTGTTGTTTTTTTCTTTCTAATATAATCATGCCTCCTAACCCACATCAATTGGTAGATCTACAAACAGAGCACAAAACAATAAGTGATTATGAGCTTCTCAAACAAGTGAGAAATTACAAGTAGCAACAAAGCATATTGTTTACAAATTGCTCAATAACGTGCATCAGAATCAGAAGAGCAACGAACAGCAAGAGTTAAAGCAGATCATCTATGGGTTGCTCAGTTGCGTGCATTAAGATTATATGAGCAACTTACTTTAAGAGTAGAAGCAGAACATTTATGAGCTACTTGATCTCGACAAACTATTATTGTTGGCCTAAATTTTGGTTCAATCCAATAAAGTGTCAATTATAACTACAATCTACATCCAAGTGTAGACTTATCAAATAGTTAAGGTGTGTGGGCATTGCAGTGCACGAAAGTTCAATAATGAAACACCAGGGTTATGCTGCACAAATGGCAAAGGTAGACTTCCAACTTTGCACCCACCACCTGAACCTTTGTTGTCATTGCTGTTAGGCAACTGGGCTGATTTGAGCACTTTTTGATAACATATGCAAATTAAATACTTTTAGCATTACAAATGACATCTTTTAAATCTAATAAAGGATTTTGAGGCCAATATATGATAACTAAATATTCTTGGAAAAATATATCATTTTTTAGGATCACTTCTACCAATTTATGACGCTGAACCTAAATTTTTACAAATTACTTCATGGGTGATGATGATGTGCAAGTTGATCAGCGATGCAATGCAATTTTAGGCACCAAAAAGCATAATATTTAAATTTTTCAAACTTTTTTTCACCAACAAAATGTTCTGATAAAATTATTTAAAATATCAATTGATAAATTTCCAGAAGATACTTATGCAATCCATATAAGAGCTGACAAAATACCAGTTGGACAGTATGCCAGATTCTACAATGCACATACCATCAATGAAATTGCAGTTGTTGATGTTTGAGAATAATGTGATACATATGATATAATTCTTTAGCAATGGAATAACACAATTTTACATGTCGCTGAAACACGTCAATACTATGATGCATTGCAGTATCCCATAATTTTAAGAGGTAGAGGACAGATACTACTTCTTTGCTATGCAAACTATTCCAGCTACAGATAATTGTATTTATTCTTGTTTCCACACATTGCAATATTTGAAAAAAACACCCTTCATAAATGATAAATTAGATTTACATTTAACTTATCACTTATCTCATTTAATTCTTACAGGTGAACAACTCAATAAAAAAGTATCAGAATTGATTACTACTAAAACTTCTCTTTAACCGCTCAAAGTCACTTTTGAGCGATTTTAAATTTAAGTTTATTTATCCACAGCCATCTGCCCAAACCTATTCTTTGATGTCCTTGGCTCTGCCGCCTGCCACCCCAGTGTGGGGCAGCAGTGCACCCCCACCTAGCGTTTTCCACCCTGCAGGCAAGCGCGTTCAGACAGGTTCAAACAGCCCGCCCACTGCTTCCAACCGTTTTGTCCCCCCACGAGACCTAGCACTCCACCTGGCGCGCATCCACCCTTCTCACCCCCATCCTCTCGCCCTCCCTCGCTCTGCTATTCGCTATTGCCTCAGAGTGGACTATGGACGTTTGTTCCCATATGCCGATAAGGCAATTATTGACCTAGCCACTACAGCCTTTGCGCCAGCTGGCTTTATAGACTTCCGCCCTTTTAAGGGCTACTTTGACGTTGGGTTCCAATCTGGGGAGGATGCTGAAGCGGCAGCACAAACTCCTCTAATTTATAAAAAAAACCCCATTCCCACAACCCGTACTCGCCTCCCTTCAGACACCACGCTAGTGGTATCCTTTGCAAATCTCCCATCCCACCTTCCACCCCAGGTTTTGTATGACCAGTTGGTCGCGGGGCTCATGGCTTATGGCACTCAGCCCAACCTCATCTTTGCCATTCCTTCTGGTGCAGAACGCCTTGCTGCTCCTCGTGCAACAGCCACCATCATACCACACCACCCTACCATAGCCCAACAAATCCCACCCCGCGCTAGTGTGGCTGCAGCACCTGATCATTTCTTTTGGGCTTGGGTCGATAATGGTAGGCAGATTTGTTCCCTCTGCTTTAGCCTCGACCATGCAAAAAGAGCGTGCCCTAAGGCCAAATCTGCTGATGCAGCTTCTGAGCTCCCCTCTGGAGGTTCAGTATGAGGCGCTTTGCTGCCCCCTCCCACCCTCCAATCTCGTTCAGTGGGCCCACATGGAAAATCAGCCCCACCCAAAACCTCCATCCTCACTCTCCCACCTAAATCTACGCCAGCCAATCAGAGGAATGCTTGGACCAACATTCGTACCCAAGCAGCTGCCCATTCGCCCAATCCTACCCACTCAAATTTAAATGCCACTATTCCAGTGAACCAAAATCCATAAGATTTATTGGCTGAAACTGACGAATCAGGTAATATCCTTATTAGTAAGCATACAGGTCAACCTCTCTGCCATGGCGATTATGGTCAGGCAGAATTTTTCCTTCCCAACTTTGATGAAACCCCTACCCCTCGCCATTTTGCTCCTCTACCCAATACAACCCCCTTCCAAAGTGACCACCAGCTCGCCTTAGCTGCGGTGGCCTCTCCTCATTGCCCAAAACTACGCACCGCGGTGGCCCAGTCAGTGGCTCAGCTCCAGCATGGCCTGCCCACCATCTTCTTCCCCCTGACTTCCCTGAATCTCCCTGCAGTGACATCTCAAAATTATATGATGATGCTGAAATTGCTGTTATGAATGTCGCAACACTTGCTTCATTCAACCCCTCAGCCAAAATCACCCGCCACAGTATCTCCCTTTTCACCCAACTTCCTGAAGCCCGCAAAGAAGCTGAAGTTCTCCTTGCAGCTTTTGTTGAGACACTTTCCCGTCATTATCTTGATGCAGAAGTGGAAAACTCCTACTACGCTGACCTCAGCCCCCACTATGCAGATGCCCCAACGCCCTGGCTCTCTGCTCTGATCCGGTACTGCAACCAACACCCCTTGATTGAGGCGGGTCTTTCTGAAAACCAACCCCCAACCCCTCCTCACCCTCTGCCATGGTGGGTTAAGCAGTTTCTGCTTCCCACCTGGTTAGTAGTTTGTTTTGCCATTTTGAGTGTTGTGATTGGTACTGTCCGTCCCCTGGTCGGCGTACCTCAAATAAATCGGAATCAGAATTGATTACAACTAAACTGCATAATAGTACCTCAAAATGGAAAACGTTTTATTCTCCAATACCATCAACTGTTTCACCATTATGTGGTAGACATGTATGCTAAAAATGAAACTAAATGGTTCATCTTCATTTAATTAAATAAAAAATGTTGCACTCAAAGGAGTACATTCATTTATGCGATACAATTGCAAATAATGGAAATATCAGTGACAATGGCAAAATATTCATACTTCCAGCAAAGTTTACTGTCAGTCCACGCCATATGCATGAAAACACACAAGATGCCATGACATGTGCATTCATATGGATGTCCAAAAATTTTATCACATTCACATGCAATCCAGCATGAAATATGACTAAAGATCTTCTATTGACTGGCCAAGCTCCACTTGATTGATATAATTTAACTGCACAAATTTTCGAGAAAAAACTTACAAAATTGATGAGCTTAATTGTGAAGCATTACAATTATGGTAAAAATCAATACTGAATGTATTTTAAATAATGGCGAAAGATAGGCATTCCTTGTGCCCACATTCTCATATTACTCAAAATAAAATACACTCAGCTCTAGTACTAAAAAAAATACACTCAGCTCAACTTTGATAATGCCATTTTTACAGAAATACCAGATACTGAAGAAGATTCATTGCTGCTTTATATTGTTACCAAAAATATGATGAATGGACCATGCAGTGCTATAAACCAACAATCATTATGCATGGCTGTTTAAACTGAAAGCTTTGTGCTCTTTCAGGATTGTATCTCGCTTAAGCTCCCTTTTTTAAATGCACAGATCCCTAAATTGCGTTGATTAGTTTAGCTGAATGAAAGGGGACAATAATAGTATGAATACTATTATTCAAGTTGCGTGCTTTTAAAGCCACGTTAAGTATTTGGTCTAACGCTAGACAGGTTCTTCTTCTGGAAGACATCTCTAAATTAGTAGGAAATTTTCTATATTCTCTTCACGCTGAGTTGGTGGAAATCCAATAACAAACAAAATAACCTAAGGATATCCAATCCTTACACCCTTATCTCATAGAGTAAGCTATACAACTAATGTATAAAGAATTATGTATTTATCCTTTTATGATCTTCTTTATTAAGAATAATGCAATGGAAATTATAAAATATTCAGCGCCCAACTCATCAGTTGGAACCCCAATTGAAAATGGTGGCCGTCATCAATTTATTAACCCTCCAGGGTCGTCCAAAATGATGATCTTTTTCATCAGTTTAGTTGGGTTCTCTCCCCTACTCAAATATGACCCTCTTTGGTTGAATAGAAGAATGTGACCAACGCCTTCACTTAACTCAGTGATTCGCCCTTATCAGGTCATCAACCTGCTTAGATAATCTGAACCTTACTATAAACAGCAGGTCACAATACCCAAAGGGTTAAATTGCCAGTTGCTATCAAGGCATCATCAATCTCCTAGTAACTTCTAAACATTTTTAGTCAATTGGTGATAAAACCCAATAAAATCTTACAAGCAATTTAATTATCAATAAACAAATTAACAACAAAATTACTTGTTTATTTTTGGGGAAATTCTTCAACAAAACATTATTGATCAGGCTGGTCAAAATCTGATGGATTTATATATTTGCAATGAATATTTCTCTGAACAATATTATTTTGAATGATGATAACTCCAACATTCGCTATCAGGATCTATCCCCTAGCAGATAAGCAGATATATGATATTCTTATTAAGCTGGGTAATGTTGACAAAAATATCAACAATGGCAGACAATAAATGCACAAAAAAGTATCTTAGAGAATTTATTCATGAAAATCACACTGGTGATAATAGCTATCCCCAATACATATGCTATAAACTAGATGATGGAGGTCAGCCAGCTACAATCAGAATGAGAAAGGTTGATATTGAAATTGACATCAGATGAATTGTGCCATATCCACTTTGTTATCAAAATGAATAAAGCGCTTATCAATGTAGAATGTTACAATTCTGTCAAATCAATAAAGTACATATAAAAATACATCAACAAGGGCAGCAATATGGCAGTTTTAAGTGTTGATAATCCAAATTCATGCATGGATGTATTTATTCAATTTCAGACAGGTCAATATATCTGTCAGGATAGTGGGGGTGTTATCACGTATCCTTAATATTTTTGGCCAGGGAACCTAAAGTTGAAGGGTGCTGGATAATACCTGTTAGCTTCTTGTAGTCAAGAAGTCTTTTACCTGATACTTCGTTGGTAAGGCAATTTCAAAATAGACTATATAAATTTTAACTTAAAAATTTGATGAAAAGAAGAAAGAAAAGTAACATTTATTTTAGTCAAAACATCGTCATAAGGGAGTTTTGTTCAGTAAATCTCCAAGCTAAGATCTAAACTCATAACAAATTGGGGATTCAGTGGTAGGTTAGTCATCATGATCCATTTGGATTTGCTCACCTCATACATCAGGTTTGACCCTGATACATGAGCGTGAAATGTCATCAAGAATTGTCCTTGATAATGCCTATCTATTTGGCTAGCTCAGGGTCAATTCCCATTATTTACCTTGTTTAAATTTCCTATTTGGGTTGGAATCCCGACAATATAGTAAGCAATGAGGCTGTGTGACGCTTTATTAGTTTCCAATTCACAGTTGGCAACCCAATGTTGTTCAACTTAGTGTTCACATTGAAAATATACAAAGAGTCTATTTTACAGAAGAGAATGCACAAAATGTTGCTACTGTACCAGCGCACATAACGCTGACAGCTTTCTTTGCACTTTGCAAAGAAGATGTATTTGTAAAAACATTATTGTATGCAGAAGTACCAAAGTATTATACAAGGAATATCATCAAAAAGTTCAAACAATGTAAACAAGGCATGCGAGCTGAAGGCTATCAGTATCTACATTTGTCAGATGCATTAGGCTATAGTTACACAGTACATCTAAATAATGTCAAATGCTATTATTTGAGAATGCTGCTGATTAATGTCAAAGGACCAACTTCATTTGCAGATTTGAGAACAATTGATGGTGTAGAATGCCAGGCATACAGAGAGGCTTGCCAAAAACTTCGTTTACTTGAAAATGACCAACATTGGTAAATTACATTGATGGATGCCTCTGTCAACAGTCATCCATGACAAATATGAACATTATTATAATTTTGACCTCATGTTCAACATCCAACCCTAACGATCTATGTGAAAAATTTATAGAGGACTTGATTGAAGATATTTTTCAATGTATTTGTACCATTAGCAACAATAATACATTCCATTTTCAGATATTATTTTCAATGAAGCTCTTAAAGAAGCTGAAGGCATGCTCAACCATCAACAATAAGACACTCATTAAACTTGACATGGTTGCAACACAACGTTTTACATATAACCTTTATGATCAATTTTTATTGAGATAGTAACAATTCAATGCTGATGACTTGCATGTATTTGTTGCAGCAAATAAACAACTCTTAGTTGCAGAAAAAAAAATGGCCTATAACACAATTACAAGTGCCCTAACCAATGGTAGAGGCAGTCTGTTTTTCCCTGATGCACCCAGTGGTACAGGAAAAACATTCCTCATCCGTTTTTTATTAGCTCAAATTCACTCTCAAAAATAAATTGCTTTGGACCTTGCGTCATCAAGTACTTCAGCTACATTATTGGATGGTGGACAAACAGAGCATTCAGCGCACAAGTCATTGAAACTGCAATCTGAAAAGGCTCAAAATGTATAGTTAACTTAAAGGTTCTGGAATGGTGGAAGTGCTGCAAACTTGCAAACTGATTGTCTGTGATGAATGCATCATGACACATAAGAAATCACTTTAAACTTGATTGAACTCTTTAAGATTTATGAGCAAATGCAAACCCAAATGATGGATCTCTCTTTTTATTAGCAAGTGACTTCTGACAGACTCTACCAGTAGTATTAAAATTAACACCAGCTGATAAACTCAATGCTTGCCTCAAAGTATTACATATTTACAGACGTATGCAGAAACTCATTTCAAAGACTAATGTGCATATACATCTGCAGCACAATGCATCAACCATAATAAACAAGCTATTGGATATTGGTAATAAAAATGTACCAGTAGATACCATCACAAAATATGTTTTATTTTCATTAAACCTTTGTTTTATTTTATTTAACTGAGGCAAGCTGACCAGGGGACAAACATTACTGAGCTCCAAGGAGCAAAAACACTATGCTATAATTTAAATGAACAGAAAGAGATGAACAGATCACTCAACCTGAATCAAAAAAAAATAAAACTAAAATTAACCAACCAGGTCAGATGCGGTAAACTGCTGTGTCCATGGTGGGGGGTGAGTCAGGGTTGGGAGGCTCATCTTCCTCCTCTGTGTTGTACAATGTACGGCAGAGTGCTGAGAGCACAGGTGTGGGTACATCCTCAAAATGGGGGTCAAGGTAGCAAAGTGGCTCAAGAAGCTCAAATTTAGCTATGAGGAGGATTGTGATATATTCAGAAATGGCTTATTCAGCCTCAAGGCGAACTTTGGGTAGCATGGTAAAGTTAATAATGTTGTTACTGGTAATGTGGGTCTTGGGGCCAAATTTTGTGACCATTGCAACTTTTTTTACTGCCTTGTGGGCAACTTGTTGGAATCATAGTAAGACTTTTTATAAATTTGTTGCATGTTGGGAACCTTTGTTTTATTGTTCATCAAATGAATAATTAATTCAGAAAGTTTTCCCCTAAATTTTCATTAATTATAAAACTTACTAATGGCTTTGCAAATGTGCTATTTTGGTAGCAAAAAACATCAATATCAATATAATTAACTACACTTCCATGAGGGGGTATAAGGCAAATCAGTAGGGTGTACAGCTACCAACCTGAAGGTTGCAGGTTTGATTCCTGCCCTTTGCACATCAATCAGGGTGTCAGCTGAAGGAAGCTAAAGGCGGTTATTAAGGTCTAATAACACAAAAACCTTACCCATGACGTGACCAGAAAAATCTGAGTCCTGATCTAGAGGTGGAAAAACTTTCTACAATGGAGTTAACACTGCTCAGGTTTCATGTTGATCCTTCCTTTCTATTTGGTAATGACCATCCCCTGGTTGGCTTACCTCAAATAAATAAATAAATAAATAACTACACTTCCAAGAAGAATTGTGGGTGAGCCTGTTGCCTCCAAATCAATTGACAGTATCATAAATGCAGATGAGATTCTAAATTGTCTAATTGAGTTTTTAATTTCATTGGATCTTTCTGGTATGCTACCACAGAGATTTTTACACAAAATGGTGCACCATTAATTCTTTTGCACAACATTAATTTACCACAATTATACAATAGAACAGGCTCTCTGTCAAAAAACTGATGCCAAATATCATTGAAGTGGCAATACTGATTGGCAAGTAAAATGAGATGTGCTGATTCCACATATTCCTATTATCTTACTAACATGCTATTTGATTTCAAATGACTGCATTTCCCCATTTTCCTTACATTCTCAATGACTATCAACAAGGCACAAGGTCAATTACTTCAAGTGTGTAGATTAGATCTAAAATCCATGATTTTCATATGGTCAATATATGCTGTATGCTCATTAATGAAACAGCCAGAAAATTTAGTTGTTTTTGTATAAGATGGAAAGACTTTAAATATTATATATCCCAGAGCACTTAAATAAAGTTTTATAGATATATCTTATACACAAAAATATTGTATTTTTAACTGACTTTGAAAAAGGAGAAGGTTCTCAAATAAACCTGTATTTATGTTTTTTCTATGTTTGTTCACGCATAACTCTGAAAATTATAGATCAATTTGGATGATCATCTTCTTAAAAAAAGAGGATGCTCCAACTTTAGTCTCATTTTACTTTTGTAAGTATTGGTCCAGTATCTGACCATTAATATAGTAAGAATATTAAAATGAACTCAGAAGCGATGGATTAAAATTGTGGATATGCTCATTGCTGGATAAATTTTATTCTAGCACAAGCAGAGTTACCTGACATTGCTTGGGTATATTTTTAAGCTCATACTGAAATAGCCTATAGGATGTGCCAGCACTACTCTCAAACCACTCAGACTAACAGCTTCGCTGTTAGTCCAAGTGGCTGGTGAGCTGATTATCTTAACTACTTTATCTACTTAAACTCTAATACTGATTTTTGTTTAGATTTGGAGCAATTTGGTGGATTATTAGATAATTTTTGCTAATTTTCACCCACTCACCCAGATAGATTGAACCTAACAAACTCAAAGGTTTCAAGTTTGATAACATTTGGCAATTCTCACCCACTCAACCAATTAGATTGAACCTATCAGACTCAAAGGTTTCAGATGTCAGTAGTCAGCCAATTCATCAGTATGTCAGTGGGTGTTTTAAAGTAGATTGGTGAAGCATTAGCTTTGGAGCAACTTTTGACATATGTTTTATAACTAGGGGTATGTTCAAAATCCAGTCAAGTATGAGATCATGGTGGGATGAGCTTAAATCATTATAGTTGGCTATCATTTTGCATATTTTGACCAATAAATTCAACTAAATTTTTAAACTGATTTAATTTAGATAGCAAACAGTAAATTTAACATTAATCAACCAAAAACCACCTTAATTTATTAAACTGAATTATTGTTGATGGCTTTCCATAAAGTTAGCATAAATTGACCTATAAAATCAACTAAATTTAACAAGATAATTTATTGTAGATGACAAACAGTAAATTTAGCATAGATTGAGCAATAGAATTGACTAAACTTTATAAAACGAAATATTAGTATATTTGTATATTTGTATATGAGATATGATATATAATATATATACAATGTGTTTTATTTTTATAGAGAAATAGTGAGAGTTTAAAAAAGATATATAATATAAAGTTTTAAAATAAAATTTGAAAAAAAGATATTTTTTAAAATGCACTAAATTTTTTGGGAAAAAAAGAACTGGGGGAAAGTTTTTTTGGGAAAAAAACCCTTCTTCAAAAAAATGGGAAAAAAGAACTCTCTTTAAAAAAGGCACTAAAAAGTATGAAATAATCAAGTGATTATGCCTCCTTGATAAAACTCTTTTTGAGGTTGGCGCTATATTTTAACTGACTTATAGGTATTTATAATAATATACTAAGCACTGTATAATCTAAGTTTCTTATAGTTTACACTTTTACCCAATCCAGAAATGGTATATAATTTGTATTTGTGAGAAAACTTCTATAAGTCAGGTTGGAAGATAGTGCTGATTTCAGAAAAAGGGTTTTATTAAAGAGCCATAATTTCTCAATTATTTTGTACATTTTAGTGCCATTTTTAAAGGAGGTTCTTTTTTCCCAAAAAATTTTGTTATTTTGTTCAAGTAATTGTGTCTGCTTTGTGTGTGTACCTACTTAGAAAGAAAAATGATTTAAGTTTTACCTTATGGTAAAAAACTTAAGTGCATGATATATGCCTTATGACTGAAGGTTGTTGTCAAAATTCTGATTTGACTGAACAAAAAACCCTAAGTAGTAATGGTGGAATGGGTAAGAATTGGCAAACTGAGTGAGTATACATTATTGAGGAGATTGCCTTAATATCAGGCGATAGGGCAATACTGAGCTTTGAACAAATTATTAGTGGATTGCCACCAAATTATCAATTAAGTGATTTTAATGTATGACAAACAATTGGTAGATTACCTCAAACTAAGTTAATTGTGAATTTAATGAATAGTAGAATCTGCTAAAACCAATGAGAATATGGCAGAAAGAATAGTCTAAGCAAAAGGGTCAGTATTGACTGAAGTTGCTAATATATAAGCGAGATGAGAAGATTAAAGTGAAAAGGATTTTGAGTAGTGAAAGAAGAGTGGAACATTGTATCCGCTGAAAATTAGGATAACAATAAAGTAGTATTGTCATGGCAATTGCTCCGTATTTTAAATTTATTTAAAGTGTATTTTGAGGTCTGCTTTCTCCATATTGTCATTTTATTGCTCAGTGGTTTGACCCTTTGCCAAACTCTTTCAGTGTATAGACAATCTATCACCCAAAATCATAACATTGGTGCTCACTATAGGGGCCATTGATCAATCACAAAAAGATAAAAAAATGTTCAATCATCAGCTATGTTGCATCAGGATTACTTTGATGAGGGATGTTTACAACAAGCTACAACAGTCAAATATTCAGAACTAAAACTTGCCTTGGATGCTATGATCAAAAGAAAGGGTGCTTCTTCAGGAGGTTTGTATTGATAAGCTGCCTCCATTAGATCATGATGGGAATATTCATAGGTTCTTTAAGCAAGTTGAGTTTGCAATGGAAGAAGCATCAGGTCAGTCTAAAGCAAAACTTCTAATATCCACCTTGGATGTTGGAAGTGCCGACCAAGTCACCAGCTATCTTCCAAACTCTTCTGTTACATGCCAAGAAGTGAAGGATACTGTGCTGCAGTTGTTTGGAAAAACTGCAAAGATGTCACAGCAGAAGGCTGAGTTTTTGACCATTGTGTTTCAACAGAATGAGACCCTCACTGCATTTGCTGATTGCTTTACAGTGGAAGCCCACATGTTAATCAGGGCAGGGATTTTATCTGAAATTAATATGTACATTATAATGACCTCCACAGTGAAGCCATACCATGAGCTTTATAATGTTATGACCCCAATTTTGGACAACGATGTACCCCTGCTCAAAGATGTTCAGTTTTTTGTCATCTATCCGCTACCTTCCCACCACCTAATACAGAGTGTAAACATATTGACACCATTGCCAGACCTTCTTATTTGAGGGAATTCTCCCATCCAGTTGAGAATCCGCTGATTTACCCCTAGAAGTTCAACTTCCGCCCCAGGCCTGATTATTATCCATAGCCCAACCACCAATCTGGGACCTATTACGCTGACCATCAGCAGTCATCCTATCAACCTGGGCCTGTCTATGCCAATCGCCTTCAGTCCAACTTTTGGCGTGGCCCATCTTATAATAATCAAGGATGCAGGTTCTACAGGTTAAATTGTTTTTAATGCGGTCATCCTGGGCTCCTGGCATGAGGTTATCCCAATTGGCAGGTCCATTACGTACAGTAGAACCAGTTCTACCAGGGAAAAGTCAGGGCGGAGTAGAGATAGGACTCTCTACCTCTGCTATCCCAAGCCCAGACGTCCCACCTAAACCTATCAAAGTATATACAGTGGAAGTCCCCCAGTATGATAATGCGTTCCTATATCAGAAGCCAGTTGGAGTAGTAAATGTACTGACATGAGCACAAGCCAAGGACATGGCAGACAAAAATCCCAAGAGCAACTAAAGCCTTATGCCTGTCACTTGTTTGAACAAAGTTCTCCAGATGGGCTTGAACCATCCGCAGATGTGCTTTTCTGAGAGAAGACGTTGCCCTCTAATGGATGCTATTGCTAAAGAGTACCCTAAAGGTGGTGAGAGTATTATAAGCTTCCTTGGAAAAAGCAATCCTTTTAATGTCCATATATTAAACAGTTAACATACATCTTACTATGAGTGTACCTACTGTGACATTATTGTGGCAAAAACTTCAGTCTGCACTGTTAATTCTCAGCGTAGAGTCTTGATTCTGCTGAGTCAGTTTGTACAGGGTATTAGTCACTGGGCAACCAAATCAGACAATATGAAGATCGCCAATCCTTAATAAAAACTATTAAACTTTTTCACATGGATCTATCACCACTTGTTCCGACCTTTATTAATTTACTAATATGCAGACCTTTCTGCAACAACCTAATTTTCAAACAAACCCCTTCAATTCTCCAAGTAACTCTTTATATCTCGATTCCCCAAGCCAGATGCATCCTTGGCTTGGTGTCTTCTATTCGTTTTCCCCTTTTATTTGAAACTCTCATTTATATCAATCTTGGCATAATCCCCTGTTCTTGCCAATTGGTTGACATATCAATTGACTATTATTTATATACTCTTTTTGTTAGTCTTGAGACTCATCCCAATTCCCCCTCCAATCCACCATATGGTTAGCATATTGTCCAGTCATCAACTTCCCGACATTACCCCCCCCCTTTGACTGGACAATATGCTCTCACTGTTTGTAGGCTCAAAGGAACTTCACGTGAACTCAGTTGATGATCTGACCCCCACAGGTTCCTTGATGGTGTAGACATCCATGCCAGTCTTCTCAATTATCTCAATTGGACCAACCCAGATTCTAGAAAGCTTGTTTTTCTTCCCAAAACCATGCTGATCGTGGAATAAAACATGGTCCCCTATAGCAAACAGCGGAAGTCCACTTCATCTCTTCTGATTGGCTGCATGATTGCGAATCTTCTTAGCCAAAAAGGTAAATTAGGCTTCCATTTGCAGCTTGATCAACGTATCCATAAGAGTCTTCAAGTAACGCTGGGGGTCCACCCCACCAGATTCCTCTACACATGAATAAAGCAAAGCAGGCAAAGCCAGATGTCAACCATACAACAGTTTGAACGGGCTCTTACTAGTGGACAAATGATAGCTGATATTATATGCAAACACAGATGTGGGTAGAAGGGAACTCCATTCTGAGGGTCAATCCTTTACCAATTTATGGAGTATGTTCACTAGGGTTCCGTTAATCTTCTCCACCATTCCATTTAATTCTGGATTATATGGGGTGGTCAAAACCCCACGGATCACCATCAACTCATTCAACTTTGGCAGAATGTGCGAAGTGATTTTGGTTCCATTATCCATTAAAATGAATTGCAGGCAGCCATGTCGCTGTATAACACACTCCATAATGAACTTGGCAGTAGTGACCGCGCCCAAATCGTTGATGGCCCTGGCCTCCACCCATTGAGTCAGACGATCTATGGTGACAATAATATAATTGGATTGATTGGCGCTAGTTGGCAGAGGTCCCACTACATCAATGGAAATGGTGTGCCATGAAAACTGTGGTTTCAATAGCTGGTATGTGGTTTTCTTGCAGAAAGGCTTTTCCACTTGACACTGATGGCAACAGCTAACCGTTTCCAATATGTCATAATGCATGCTTTCCCAGTAGTATTTGGGGTCATAAAATCTCCAGTGTTTTCCACAATCTTCCGTGACCTACAGCCCGATGAGCATTCATAATTATCACAGGTCTGGCCAAAAGTTTAGGAAAACTCAACGTCATGTCGCCAATCCACTTATGTAGTTCTCCCCACGTAGGAAAGTATTCGCCCTGAATCCATCTAATATCTTTATCACATGTGGCAGCTCATCCTGGTATTTGTTTACCACCATCTTCTCATACATTATGTCAGCTAAATATGCTGCGATAGCAACCATTGGCAGCCGATAGAGACAATCTGCATTTTGGTGTTTTGCTCCTGGACGGTGTACAATTTCAAAATCATATGCTTGAAGCTTCAGTGCCCAACGTGCGAGTCACCCTTCCGGTTCATGCAGATTCTGCAACCAATGCAAGGAAGCATGGTCCGTCACTACTTGGAATCATACCCCATGCAGATATACCTGGAACTGTTTATAAGTGTAGATTACCGCTAAACATTCTCACTTGGTAACAGTGTAGTTCCGTTTGTGACAGTTCAAGCTTTAACTACAGAAGGTTACAGGATGCTCTACGCCATCATTGTCCTTTTGAGATAATACTGCACCTATAGCGAAGAGAGAAGCATCCATTTGCACTATGAAATGTTTGTCAAAGTTGGGATATTTCAATATGGGTGCACTTTCTAATGCAGTGCGCAATACGTCGAAAATGTTCTGGTATCATTCCATCCAATCAAAAGAAGCGTTTTTCTTCAACAACTCAAAAAGTGGGGCCCTGATACAACTGAAATTGGGAATGAACCATTGGTAGTACCTGACCATCCCCAGAAACACTTGAATGTCCCACTTACTACCTGGGCGAGTCATCTTGCTTATCACTTCCACTTTAGCTAGCTGTGGTTTAAGCCCATTTGGATCCATGACAAACCTGAGGTATTACAATTTTTCTTTAAAGAAATGGCACTTCCAAGGCTTAATTTTGATATTAGCAGCCGCGAGGCGTCAAAACACTTGTTCCTTATGGGTGAGGTGTTCAGTAAACGTCCACAAGAACATGTTGATATCATCAAAATAAACTAAAATGCAGGACAACTTTAAATTACCTAGAATCGTATCCATGGCATGCTGGAAGGTAGCTGGGGCGTTGCACAACCCTTGTGGCATGCGAGTTGGCTGAAATAATCCTTTTGAAGTAATTATAGCATATTTTTCCCATTCCACTTATGGCAATCTGATCTGCCAGTACCCCAAGATCAGATCCATAGCTGAGAAGTTATACGCTCCTTCCAATTGGTTTAATGCATCATCAATCTTCAGAAGAGGGTAGGAATCCTTCTTCATTATGTTGTTGAGTTTATGATAGTCAATAACCACTTGATTCAAGCCATCTTTTTTCTTTACAATGAGCACCGGTGATGCCCACAGACTATTTGACAGCTCTAGCATCCCCTGCACGATAAAATTATCCACCTCGTCAGAAACAGCCTCCTCCACTGCTTTTGAACGTCTAATAGGTCGCAATTGAATGGGATGGTGATCCCCGGTATCTATCAGATGTACCACCCCTTGAGCGCACCCCAAATTGTGATCATCATGTGCAAAAATATCTAGGTACTTTTCAAATAACGCCATGCCTATTCTTGTTGTTCCTCCAATAATGCAGTAAGTGCTTCCCGTGAAACCACAGTCAATATGCTGAGTGGAGAGCTTGTCAGCAATCTAATATTTCTCCCAGAAGCCAAAATCATGAATATGGCGGACTTCTTCTATAGGAATAAAGTGTAAGTAAGCCACCACTTGGTGCCGCTAAATTTTTATTGTCTCCTTCTGTAAATTTGCTAGCAGCACTTTCACTTCTCCGTTCCCAGGTAGCAGAAACCCTGGAGCCACATGTGGTTTGAGCCGAGAGTGTTGGTGAGGAGCCATGATTTATCCATAAAGCCCTTTAGGGGCATCAAAATTGAGCTCAGTCCCTACTATACATTGGTTTCCAGAGGGTATGCTCCAATCGCTTACTTCTTGAAGTGGAATCCCTTTGTATTCATAAATCTGGTTGGGGAGGACCCTAGTCCACCGCTTCAGTCATTGGTAGTACACGGGAATTACTCTGTCACTATACGCTAGATTGATTTGACTAGAGTGAAACAGTTTCATTTGTATTCCACACGAGGTAAAATAAATAGTAATTTGTTGTCCTAAAATATTAAGTGTTTCCTCCGCCATGTTTATCTCAACACCAAATTTCCTCATAAATGCTGCATTGATTAGTATGTCATAGTTGTTGTTTGGCAGAACCACTGCTGGGGCAGAATCCCGGACTGACCCAATTGTAAGGGCAATGCACTATATGCACCTTCATACACAGTGATATGCATCCCCATGGTTCCATATACTACTCGATGGTCCACATCCAGTTTTAGCAGAAGCTTAGCCACCAACCAGGTAGAGACTATGTTCACCAGGGCCCCGTATCAATGATAGCGCGGATTTTTGTATTTCTTATGAAAATGTCACAATAAGTACATTCTGAGTAAGAGGAACTATCAGTGTTTATTACATGTACGTCCAAGGGCTTAATGTTACTTAAGAAAGAGGAGATGCTCTTGCTGACCTGAGGATACTCATTGATGATTTTTCCCACTGGAATGGCTGCATTGACTCCTACCAAAGAGGCAGCGTCCATCAGGGGATCCTTGATACTTGCGCCGGTCTGTTACAAGATCTGCCACGCATATGGCTTCTGTGAATCCTGGCAAAACTCAGGGCTTGAGGGTGAATTTATACTTTTGGAAATGGAAGCAGGGGTACCCAATGGAAGCTATTGGTATAGTAATTCATCTTATTGAGTTTAAAATCCTTCCCAATTAGGAGCTGAGGATTCGTTAGGGATAAGTGGATTATACATAATGGAGGTAGAGCGTCCCATCTCTACTCCGCTCAAGCTTTTCCCTGCTGGGTTTCCTCAGTTGGTAATACATACACTTATGTTTTGCTAGGGCAGTTTGCCACATAATGCCCCCTTCAACTGCACTGGAAGCAAGTATTCATGAAAGGTTCACATATATAGCATGCAGCTGAAGGACCAGTGCAAAAATTAATGGTATGTTTCCAAGGTCAGGAACGAGCCAGCAGATCATATCTAGGCCAGAAAGGATTTGCAGATCTGTATGATGAACGATTACGTTCTGTCAGTTGATAGCATAGTCGATGTAGTTCATACTCTGAAGTCTTTGGTGCGGGGATAACAGAGAATTGCTGGGCTATATAAGGGGCGCTGTTCATGATGGAGAGTCGATGTAAATTATTCACGATTTGAATAAGTCCTGCCTCTTTGTCCAACACATGAGACATAGCATTAAATAGTTCCCAATATGGTTTGATGGCCACCGTCATCATGATACCAACATCCTCAGCAGATAAGATGTTAGATCCAATTAGCACATGTGCTTCCGCTGAGAAATGTTCAGCAAAATCTTACAGGGTCGAGTTTTGGTGAAATTTTATAGTCAGGAAGTCAGCTTTCTGTTGAGCCATCTTGGTCACACCCCCAAACAGCTGGAGAACAATCACCTTAATTTCTTCATAGGATGCCAAGCTGTTTGGAAGGTAGCAAGTAACTTGATTGGCGCTGTCCACATTGAGAGCAGACAGCAACAGTTTCACTTTCCGTTGATCAGAAACTCCTTCCACAGCGAATTTGAATTGCTTGAAGTAACTGTGTAGATTACCATCATGACTAAAAGGAGGTAAATTTTTGATTTGCACAGCTTCATCTTACTTCAGACTTCTGCAGCAAGGATCAGGCGAATTGGTTCTGGAGTGACTAAGGGATCCACCCCCTTGTGAATTATTGTACAACTGACCAGACGAGCTCAAATCTAGAGTGATGAACTCAAAGGAAGTAGAGTTGCGCAGGGTATACATTCCAGTGCTTGAAGAATATTCATTAGTAAATCCATAGCGTTCCTCCCCCAAATGTTCACTAACTGCACCGTTCCCCCCAGCTCTGGCATACTCCACAAATTGCTCATTGATCATCTGCTTTGCTTTAACTGAATGACATCTACACCATCCATCCTGTAATTCCCATTGCAGTGTCACATATTGATATTGCAACCCCCGACAATATTCCCTCTCCTCATGCAACTGCAGCTCCACTGCTTGTAGGCGCTAGAGGATGCTTCTGATTATATTCTGTATATGGCCGTGATGTCAGCTATCATTATCTGCTTGTTGGTTAGCGTTGTTTATCCAGGTCAGGAGAGTGGCTTGTTCCTGTACCAATCTCTCATTGGCCTGTCAAAGGGTATTAAGTCATTCTTGTATGTAAGCATACTCCCATGTCTCATGGATTGGAAGAGGGAAAACTTAACGCCGCTCATCCTGACTATCAGCTTCCAATTGTGTAACCTGGCAGACTAGCTTCAGATACTCGAGGGACGTTGACCAAGGGTTAAGCTTGTTATCAGTCATTTGATGGATACTCCATTCAATACAAAGTTGGTTTACTTTGGCTGATACAAAGCCAACTTGATCCACCACTTGCTGTTCCACCAGTGTTAGTTTTTCTTTAAGCTGAGCAACCATGGCTTCAAGTGCTTCCACCCATTCAGTTAAATCCATCATAAAACGCTCAGTATTGTGTCCCAACATTGTGGCGTCCTGAATCCATTCCATCAATAGGCCATGCTGATCCAACAGTTCGTCAATTACCCGAGATAACTCAAGATTCAACTGGGGTACCAACATGTCTAATCAATGGTGGATGTTCTCAACATGGTGGTCCATTTTCCCAAGCGCCCCTTGTACCTCCAAAAAAGAATTATTGAGGCAGTCGAGCAAGAGGTGAATATCATTTTGCTGTGCTTGAGCAAATCACATCACATATCCAATTTCTATATTGTGGCGAGCCAATACTTGCAGTAGTTGTTGAATAGACAGTTGCACATACGCGACTAGATACTCCTCAATTCCACGAGTACCAAGGTGGCGAGTTAACCCCATTGTTGTTGCATCCAGATAAGACATGTACATGGCGTAGCGATCTTCTTGATTGCGTTGGTTAAAAACAGACATAAGGCATACTCCCCTGCTTCATCTTCTTATAATCAATATCCACATAACAACCACTCCATAATATTCTGCAGCTGCTGAGGGGTCACATTTGTGGAGCGCCCTAGTTGGTCAGCCGTCATCTCAGGGCAGTTTTCTAGTTGCAGATTAAACATAACTTCATCATTACCTGGTTTGGTCACAGTAAGTAAAATTGGATTATTATTAGATGCCTCCTGTGTTTCTTCTGCATGACGCGCACAGAATCTGATAGTATGATGATGTAACGAATGAGGGCTCATCATTGTTTCACAGCGTCAAATAACTATAGCTGACCAATGGCCCCCTGTAGTGAGCACCACTGTTATTTTTCAGCATAGAGTCTTGATTCCACTGAGTCAGTTTGCACAGGGTATTAGCCACTGGGCAATCAAATCAGATGATATGATGATTGCCTATCCTTAATGAAAACTAATTAACTTTTCACATGGAGCTATTACCCCTTGTTCCGACCTTTATTATTTTACTAATATGCAGACCTTTCTGCAACAACCTAATTTTCGAACAAACCCCTTCAATCCTCTGAGTAACTCTTTATATCTCGATTCCTCAAGCCGGATGCATCCTTGGCTTGGTTTCTTCTATTTGTTTTCCCCTTTTATTCAAAACTCTCATTTATATCAATCTCAGCATAATCCCCCGTTCTTGCCAATTGGTCAACATTTCAATCAACTATCATTCATATACTTCTTTTCATTTTTCTTGAGACTCGTCCCAATTCCCCTCTGATCCACCATATGGTTAGCATATCATCCAGTCATATCAACTTCCTGACATGCACTATAATAAAACAGGCACTCCAATCAACACAGTTTCCACTAAGTTGGTAGTGAAGTTGATATCAAACCTGATGTGGAATATCAAATGGTTTATGGGATCACTGGTGCTGAAAGAATGGTATCAGAAGGAGTGTACAGTGTGTAACCTTTGCAATTTGGGTCAATTGTCATTGTAGCCCCAGTGATAGTGTTGCCAAATAATAATTATGACATGTTAATTGGAAACACTTTTATGTGACATTTTAGTGCTGTCGTTGACATGATGGAGGAGATGTTCAAAACTCGGGGCAAGGATCCCAATTTATTTTACCTCCAGCGGAGTGCCAAAGGATCTAGTGCATATGGGAAAAGTCAACCATGCCTATAGTGATGGTGTAATACTGGTGTGCTACCATAGACTAAAGAGGAAGACCTGGGCTCTTTCCCCTCAGATATACAAATATCAAGGATTGCCTTTCCGAGCTGCCAGGCCTATATCCATTCTCTTCAGAAATCAAGTCATATTAAACACCAAGTTAGAGGTGGAAGTACTAGCTGGGCTCTATGAGGAGGTCATTGGCCCTTATCAGCAATTGCATCTTGAGCCCCACGTGGCCCCAGGCATTATACTCCCAGGACATGGGGAGATCAAGGTTCTATTAGCAAATCTACAAATGGAACCATTTGATTCTGCTGACACCAAATAGTGGCGCACTTACATTTGATCCCTGGTGAGGAGGTCTTTCAGGTTTATAAGTTTGGGTCACTGGATGAATTTGGTTTGCCGGTCAATCTGCATCCTAGTGTAATGATGGTGGTACCTCACAAAAACTTAGTTGGGTTATCAGAAGGACTGAAGGATTAATCAATATCTTTATTTGAAAAATAAAGAGATTTTTGCTAACAATGATCATGACTTAGGATGCACTCAGGGGTGATCCATTGAGTGGACACTGGGGATCATCCCCATCAGGTCTAGGCTGATCCGTTTGTCTAGGGTATCTGATGAAGTAGTGACAGAGGAGATTGGAAAGCTACTGGAGCAAGGGATGCTTGAACCATTGAAGAGTCCATGAGCTTCACCTGTTCTTATTGTAAAAGAAAGATGGCACCAACTGGGTATAGAGACTACTGGAAGCTCAACAGTATCCCTAAGAAGGACTCATATCCCTTGCCTCAGATTAACAATGCTCTGGATCAGTTAGGTGGAGCTTATTACTTCTCAGCAATGGATATGATATTAGGCTATTGGCAAATTGAGTTGCCCATACTGGAACAGGAGAAATGCATCATTACATGTCCAAATGGCTTTTCCAATTGACCCATATGCCACAAGGGCTGTGTAACGACCTGGCCACGTTCCAATGGGCCATGGATACCATTATTGGCGACATGAAGCTGTCATGCATTCTTGTGTACCATGACAATATCAATGTTTTTTGCGTACATGTTTGGAGCACCTTACCTATATGGAGGAGGTATTTCGCCATCTTGCTGAGCCCAATATTAATATTAAGCCCTGAAAATGTCACTTATTTAAGGACCAACTGGAGTACCTTGGGTTTGTGATAGATGAAAAAGGACTGAAACCTCAACTGTTCAAGGTGAACGCTATTCAAAAAAAACTCAACTGACCAGTAAGTGGAACATACAAGTATTCTTGGGGATAGTCAGCTACTACTGGCGCTTTATCCCCAACTTCAGTTGTATTGGGGGACTTTTAATTGAGTTGTTAAAAAAGATGCTGTATTCAAATAAACGGAATGCTGTCAACTCTCCTTTGATACACTTCAGAAAGCGTTAATTAATGCGCTGGTGCTATGCTACCCAATTTTTGATAAAGAAGATATTGTAAAGATGAATTCGTCCCTTTCCGCCATTGGAATGGTATTATCCCAAAAAGATGATGAAGGGGGGAGCACCCAGTTGCATACTGCAGTCGCAGCTTGAACTTTAATGAATGCAATTACACCATGACTAAGCAGAAGTTTTTAGTGGTGATCTACAATTATAAGCAAGTCAGGGTATACTTGCATATCTCAAATCCAAAGTCCTTATGAATCATACCTTGTTACGCTGGTTTCAGAATCTCAGAGAGCTGGAAGGGTGCCTAGCCCAATGGGCTCTCAAATTTCAGACATACAACTTTTATATCCTTCACTGACCTGGAGCAAAATACCAAAATGCAGATTATAGAAATCCAGCTTAGGGGTGCTCACTAGTGCTTACGCCACTGGATCCCACAAAAGTTTTAATAAAAATTAATAAAAATACTAATAAAAAATTGGGTTTTTTTAACGTTTTTAATAGCAGCATGTGGTATATAAGAAAAAGCGATCCCTCTCAATATTTGACCGTTCAGTATTTAAAATGTTTGGGGGTGGAAGGCGAGTTGGTAGGGCGTACAGCTACCAAACTGAAGGTTGCAGGTTTGATTCCCGCCCTTCGCACATCGATTGGGGTGCCAGCCAAAGGAAGCTATTGGTGATTAGTAGGTATAATAACACGAAAACCTTACCCATGATGTAACCAGAAAAAGCTGAGTCCCAATCCGGAGGTGAAAAAAAACTTTCTATGACAGAGTTGACCCTGCTCAGGTTTCATGTCAATACTTTCTTTCTCTATTTTGGCAATGTCCATCCCCTGGTCGGCTTGCCTCAAATAAATAAGTATTTAAAATGTTTCATGGGTTGAGGGGAATTCAAGATAGGTTTGGAATAGCTTTGATGCTTCCAAAAAAGGTAATATGGGTTTTGATTTTATCAAATCTTGGGTAAAGTGAGTTAATTTTTTATAAACCAAAAGTTGGGGCTTTGAGGCATAATATACCCATGTGGTATTGTTTGATCAACTTTAACCAATCACCACTGGATAAATTACTTTCACCTTGGGGGACCTCCGCCATGCCTATAAAAGGGGTTGGTCCCTGCGTAGGTGTTTTGAAGGACCTGGTTGTGGTTGGTGGAGTACATTCCAAAGGTTGCCCCAAGGTCCATCATATGGTTGGAAAAATCTGATCATTCAATTTTTCATTAATTACACAAGAAATTTCATAGTGGTGTTACCTCAATTAACGGGGTTCCAAAGTGAATTGGCCAGGGTCATTAAGCTGATATCCTTGACATTATCATTAAAATCGCTTTTAATGGCATCAGAGAATTGCAAATGGCTGACATTTCCCCTTTCAGCTGAATTTTATCTAAGAAGTTATTATTTTTCAGCTGCAAGGGAAAATGTCCAACACCACCCCCTCAAGAATGTTGGGGGAGAATATGGACGTAGGAAATGGCCATGTACGCAATTAATGGTGATACCAGTAGCTAGAGATTTTATAGAGTACTTGTTTTCTCTCTTGTAGATGATGGTGAAGGGACCCTCCCATATTGATCTAAGCTTACTGCTTCTAGGAGTGATGCAGTTATAGTAATACAACACCATGTCAGACACTTGGAATGTAGGTAGGGGGCTCAGAACTCATTTGCAGCCTGCCCTTCTTTGTCACTGTTTTTTCTAAATTAGTCATAGCTTTGGATTGGAGTTAAATTATGCACTGAGCCAATATTCTCATAAATTTCTCCGAGTTCCTCAACTTTAGAAGTGAATACATCCTGAGCTAAGAGGGCAGGTATGCCTGGTTCCCACCCATACAAGACACGGAATGTTACATTTTTAAAAATTAGTGATAGCTAATCTGGTATGCCATAAGAGCACTAGGTAGATATTGATCCTAGTGAAGAGGATCAGAGGAGGCCAGTTTTCAAAGAATGGAAACCAAGGTTTTATTTTCTCTTTCCACGGTCCCATTTGTGAAAGGGTTATATGGAGCTGAGAAAAGTTTTTGTGCTCCCATAGAAGTGGCCAGGATTTTGACTACTCTGGAGGTGAAGTTCATACCATTATTGCAGAGTAGTACTTGGGGCAGCCGTGATGTGTGAAGATGTGTTATTGTAAAAAGTGGCGGTGGCCTTGGCCGTTTGGGCAGGAAGAGCCATGTCTTCAACCCACTTATTATAGTTGTCAATAGCTACTAGGATAAATATGATTCTACTAGTAGACTGAGGAAGTGAATATGACATCCAAGCTGATGGTGTGGAACTGTTGTTGAGGAGTAGTCAGTTAATACTGGCATTTAGTCTTAAAACCAGATTGCTTCTTAAACATAAGGCAGGCTTCCAAGACATCAACAATAGCTTCCATCATACCATCCCAAAAAACCGATCCTTAATCCACTCATAAGTTTCTTGGCCCCTCCATGACCTAGAGTGGAGTGAGCTTCTAAGATAGCAGGTACGTACTCTGAGGGTCAAAGGTAAGGTAGCCATTTTGTCCCCACCTGCTTATACAACTTTCCATTCTCAACTTTTGTGTTATGGGAGTGCCGGGCTAACATCTTCTGAACTGGCTCATTCTCATCCTTCCATTCATTGGGGGTCATTAAGAGGTCATGTAACCTCTCCGCCTCACTATTATCCAAGTGAAGGATTGGTAGCTGAGTCAACCCATCAACATTCAAGTTACGGGTTCTAGCATGGTGTTTAATTTTCAGGTCATAAGGCTGGAACTTTAAAGCCCAGCAAGCTAGCCGACTAGTAGGATCCTTCATTTTCTGTAACCACTTTAGGGATACATGGTCCGTAACTACAGTGAAGGTGGTTCCATATAGAAAAGGGCGGTATTGTTTTATAGCTAACATAACAGCAAGTCACTCCATCTCCGCCACACTGTAGTTGTGTTCCGCTTTTGACAGCATCTTACTAAAATAGGATACAGGATGATCTACGCCGTGTTCATCTAATTGGGCTAAGATGGCCCCAATGGCATAGTCTGAGGCATCAGTGAACAAGTTAAAAGGTTTTATTATAATCTGGGTGCCATAGGATAGAACGTTGTTGTAGTAGTTGCTTCATCATCTCAAAAGCAGCCTTTTGTTCAGAACCCCAATAGAAAGGGGTATTCTTGGTTAATAGCTGGACAAGGGGCTCACTGAGTTGGGTGAACTTAGGGATGAACTGATGGTAATACACCATCATCCCTAGAAATACCTAAATATCCCGTAGATTTTTGGGGGGACGGCATTTTTGAGATGGCTTTGACCTTGTCCTGCATGGGTTGAATTCCTTCTTGGGAAATGAAGTGACCAAGGAAATCCAAATTTCCTTTGGAAGAAGGTACAATTTGAGGGCTTCAACTTAATATTAGACTTACATAACCGTTGAAACACCTCCTTCAAGTGATCAAGATGTTCGTTAAAGGTTTTGAGAACACCATGATGTCATCAAGATAGATGATGACACAAGTTAACTTGAGGTCCCACAAGATGTGATCCATCGCACGCTGGAAAGAGGCAGGTGCATTGCACAACCCTTGGGGTAATTGTGTGGGTTGAAAGAGACCTTCACTACATATAAGAGCGCATTTCTCCTGAGCTTGAGGAGAAAGGTCCATTTGCCAATAGCCACTGGCCAAGTTCATGAAAGAGAAGAAGTTTGAGCCAGAGAGTTGGGCCAGGGCGTCATCAATGCGAGGGATAGGATAGCTATCCTTCTTAGTGAGGCTATTTAACCTACAATAATCCATGATTATCTGATGACCTCCATTTTTCTTTTTAATCAGTAATAGGGGTAAAGACCAAGGGCTTTGTGAAGGAACTAGTAACCCCACGTCTAATAACTGCTGGAGCTCCGTCCTCATCTGTTGTTCCTCTACCTTTGACTTACAATAAGGTTTGGACCTTATAGGCCGGGCATCACCCACATCAATGTAGTGGCACCAGCCCTTCATGTGGCCGTAGTCATTATCCAATTTGAAGAATATGTCACTGTATTTGTCTAACAAGGTATGAACTTTTTCCAACTCCTCTGAGGCCAGCTTATCCTAAATATGAACATTGGGCAAGGTGCACACCATGTTGTCCATGGGTAAGCCCAAATACGCCATAGAGCTAATGGAGTGGATATGTTCAATGTCCTCTACTTGGAGTAGGAAACATCTTTCAATCTCTTGATGTTTCCATATGATCATTTCCTTTCCGGTGAGGTTCCCTAGTAGAATGGTAATTGGCCTCTGGTAGGCTGGGTCTAGTATTACAGAAAAGACATGAGGCTCCAAGGGGCTAACGCCCTCAATACTTATGAGGTGCAACAAGCAATGATGCGAGATTTGTAGTGCAATTTTAGTTTCAACCACTCTTTGTTCCCCAGGATTAAGAAAGACCTCATCTGCCACATAGAAAGGGATACCATCCCCAGCATCCACTAAATCAGGTAAATTACTTTGTATTGAATCCAGAAGTGTAATACGGCAAGGTTATAGCTGAAAAGGGTATTCAGCCAGGCAAGAGTATTCGTGCTTGCTGGGTTCTTTATTGTAAAATCAAGGGGACTTCATAGTTGAGTAACGAGAGGACTCCTTGCTTCAGGTTGATTAATCCTTCATACACAATTATAAATTGATTCCAATTAGCATATCATATGCATTGTTGTCCAAAGCCACAATGGGGTCTGATAAGATAATCTTCCTAAACCAAAATGGAAAGGAAAGAGTATGCCCCAATAGCATGAGTATTGTTGGGGCCAGCAGTACCAAATTCTTGCATGTACTCCAAGTCGGGCGCTATCTTTATCTTCTTAATAATCTTAGTGGAGATCACGTTAATTGGGGAGCCAGTGTCCAGGATGGCTAGTATTTGGACCTTTTGAATGACCACTTCAACCTTAGTAAGCGTTTCTCCAAATTTAGGTGACAAAGCTAAGACCTCCTTGGGAAGGTGGAGATTAGCTTTTTAGGGATCTCAGGGTATTTATCCATGATAGATTTTATAGGATTTTATCGCTGAAGAGGGCGTATCAAACCAGCTTAGAATTGGTCACCATCGCTGGCAGTGTCAATAATTTTTGGACACCCTAATAATTGGCTAAGGTACGTTTTCTAAGGTATAGTGGTCTCTTCTACTCCTCCAGCGTTAAAATGATCAGGAACCTCTACCTCTGCGGGGGCTCTCAATATATAGTAGCCAACTTCATTATAACCTCCCTCAGATTCCTCCCCAAGGGTATTCTCAACAATGGGCAATGCCGCAATGGAGGTAGGAGAGATGGCCACAGAAGATGGGGTAACCTTAAGGGCCGCATTTAACAGCTTAACTGGAGGGGTATGCACAACAGCTTTAGTGAGCTTGTGCAGGCGTATGGTTGTTACTACCTTACAGGGCTTTAATTTATAAGAAGGTGTGATACCTTTTTTAAGTTGCATGGAGGGAGCAGGTTTTGTAGGGAGGATAGGCACAGGAGGGCTTACTCCCAACTGTTTAACTAATGGTAGCTCCTTAATAGGGAGAGCTGGAGGGGGGGGGGGGGGGGGGGGGGGAGGGTTCACCTCAGCTTTCTTAGTTGTTGCACATGAATTGAAGTCGGCAACATCTACTGATTCCTCTTTTAGATAACGGATATTTTAGAAGTGGCGTTTCACTGAGATAATATGCCTAACTAGAGAAGGCTGAGAAGCCACCCCAGTTAACAAGGCAGCGATAGCATCATCAAGGGTTATCATTTTAAAGGTTGTTAACCTTTGCGCAGTGAGTGTGATGGTTGAGGTCTATCCTCAGCATCACATTGCCCTGATCTTTGGTAAGACAGGGCAGGCTGTGTCTGTATGTATGGAGGAGGAGGGGCGTTGGTTCTGGCAAGGACGCCTAAGGGGCCGGAGCTTGGAGTAGGCCAAGGAGCAAGATGGGCGTCCAAGTTGGAACAAAACGGAAAACGAGTAAAATGGGTAGTTTTGAGATTCGATTTGGATTTGAATCAAGAATGGAATGAAACAGGTGCTTGGGAGTTTCGCAGTTCAATTGGAATTCGAAATGGAACTGGCGCGGAACTGTTGAGGATCAGAACTGGCATGGAACCATTGAGTAAAGATTCTGCGATCCTGCTGTAAAGTTTACACCAAACATCATTCAAGTTGGCAATGGCACCATAAGCTTATATTATATTTTATTTTAGCTTTTAGCATGTGTATATAGGGAAGGAACTGGGAGCTGGAGGCTCCTCAGTTCTGTTTTCTATCAACTTGGCCAAATATTAAATAAAAGAACCTAAAATTCATATATATAATTTGGGTTTATTTTAAAGTTATTGCCTAACTGCAGCCATGTTTGGCTCAAATCAACAAGAATTGGACTTTGAGAGTGAGCTTGGGAGGGCTATTGCCTCCCTCTATACCTTGTCTTGGAGTCAAGGCATGTTGCCGGGGTTAAGTATACTTGCAACTTTCTTCCAGGGGGTGCTTGTCCAACCTTGTAGCGCGTGCACCAGGAGAGTAGTATCAGGAGTCCTGTCAGCCCTATGGTCTTTAACATGGATCCTGTTGCCCAACTCATTCGTGGCTCATTGGAAGGAGCCAGTGCGTTACATTAAACAGAACTCATTTACTTTCCTGTCGTTGTGGTGGCAAGCAAAAGAGGTGCCAGAAGAAGTTGTGTTTCCAATGTGGTATAACCATACTGCAACACTCTTGATGGTGATATTCTCCACCGCCTTTTTGCTTCATGAATTATACCAGGTTTTAGAGTGTGTGTCCCGGGATGGTGGGAAAGTGGTAGGGCCCGGGAAGGACAAAGGAAGAATTCCCACGGTTTTAAAATCGGAAGACTTGGAACTGATCCACCAGACGTTTAGCTGGGTTCAGTTTCAGGGACATTTGACAAAGGCAGCGGGTGGGGAGGATTCGTTTGCCTTGCAGTTAAGTCGGGTTCTGTTGGCACTTCCAGTAAAGCAGTCAAACTGGGTGCAAGAACTTTTAAAAGAGCAGTCAGGGTTACCCGTATTGGTGGAGGAATGTCTGGATTGGATTGACCGTGCAGCATGTCCAGATGAGGCGCAGGATTCGGCCTGGGCGGCGTTACTGCAGTGTGGTCAAGGGAAGAAGTCAGTGGAGGAGTATGGCCAGATGTTCCGCGCATTGGCAAGAGCAGCAAAGGCACCTGAGTCTCAGCTTCCGCGCATGTTTTACCAAAACTTGCAAGCTGATTTATTATTGGCAATGGTGGCGGTGAAACCTGCAGCGACGTTGGAGGAAGAGGTGGGTTTAGCCTTGCAGTTAGAGCGACAGTTGAGTTTGGTACGGCCCGTCAGGAATTTGTGCGACCCCCAGGGGGATTCTGAGGACAGAGTGGTGGAAGAAGGGCAGGTTCAGAGCCCATACATGGTTCTAAGGGGTTTAGCTATGTGGAAGAAGGAAAGAAGAGTCAAGGAAATCCTGAGGGTATGGTTGAGGTGCGGGAGACAGGGATTCCCATCGAGATTACCGCTCAGGATCCTGAGGCTCAGAATAAGAAGGCTCCCTATAATTTTTGCAAGAAGCCAGTGAATCCGGTGCCTCAAAATAAACCGCTTACTTCATCTTATCCTTATTTGATTTTGCCCATCAATGTGCTTGTGGGGAATGAAGGAAGGGATTGCGGTGAAGATCTAGCTTTGATTGACACCGGAGCTGGGGAAAATTATGTTGAGGAGAAGTGGGCAAGAAGCCATGGATTGTCATTACAGAAGGATGGATGGGTGACGTTGGCAGACGCCTCCAAAAAAACGGCGGTATGGCGAGTGCAGGCCAAGGTCCTGTTGAGGCAAGGCCCAGAGGTATTCAGGGAGGAGTTTCACGCCGTAGCTCACCTGCCACATTTGGTGGTGCTGGGGATGAGATGGTGGCACCATTTCTGCCCACAGTTTGATATGAAGAAAGAGAGGGTTCTGTTGTAGCCTAGAGATCAGGGGACGTGTGAATGGACGTTTCAGTCCCAAGGTTCGTTGGTGAAGCACATGGGTGGAATCACCTCAAGTGTGCCATTGGAAGGATTGCCGAGGGAGTATCAGGATTTTGCGGAGGTGTTTGAGCCTAAAGGTGATGCGCCTTTTTCGCCTACAGGGGATTTTGCATTTGGATTCCGGTTCAAGGAAGGCTCTGAGTTACCAAAGGGCTGTCCAGTCTATCCGTTGAATCCACGGGCCTGAGAGGCATTGGAGGATTATGTCCATAAGATGCTGGATATGGGTTTGATTGTGCCTTCCAAGTCGCCGGTGGTTTCGCCAGTCCTGTTGGTTCCCAAGTCAGTGGGGAGTTACGTCCTTGTGTTGATTTCCGACGCCTTAATGAGGTGATGGAACCTGACCCCTATCCAATGCCACTCATGGAGAACATTCTGCCCATGATCTCCGGGTGTGGGGTGTTCACCAAATTGTATTTGGTGGACGCTTTCAATCAAATTTCTGTTCGCCCTGAGCACCAGCGGTATACAGCATTCAAATGTCATCTGGGAAACTTCGAGTACAGGGTTATGCCATTTGGGCTATGCAATGCCCCTGCAGTTTTCCAGCGCATGATTGATCATGTATTGGGGGACTTAGTGGGTAGGTGTTGTGTTGCTTATATGGATGACATCCTGGTGTTTTCCAGATCAGCACAGGACCATGTGAGGGATGTGAGAAGTGTGTTGGAGGTGGTTAGGGGAACGCGGGCTTGAAGTTGAAGCCGTCCAAGTGCGAGTTCAATAAGGAATCAGTGTCCTTCCTAGGGAACGTGGTCCTCCAAGAAGGGATAGCGATCTGTCCTGATAAGTTGCGGGCGGTGCAGGAATGGAAGGCTCCTGGGAATAGGACTGAAGTGCGAAGCTTTTTGGGGGTGGTAAATTTCGTGCAGAGGTTTTCTAGGGATCTGGCCCAATGGGCTGTGCCATTGACAAGACTGACGGGAGACATGCCGTTCTTTTGGGGGGAGGCTGAGGAGAGGGCATTTCAGCAAGTGAAGATGAGTCTGCTGACAGCCCCAGTTCTGGCACACCCTGACCCAAACAAACCATTCGTGGTAGAGACTGGCGCGTCAAATTTTGCACTTGGAGCCGTGTTGTTGCAGGAGGGTAAGGATGGGGTTGAACATCCTGTCTGTTACTTCAGTCGGAAGATGGCACCAGCTGAAACCAACTATCCAGTTTATGACAAGGAACTTTTGGCAATAGTTGCAGCTTTGGGGGAGTGGCAACACCACCTATTGTATGCCAGGCACCCGGTTGTCATCTGAATGGACCATCGAGCCTTAGAATACTATAAGTCCCCACGCCTGATGAATTAGAGGCAGGCTTGGTGGCACTTAGAGTTGGTTCAATATGACCTGCGGATTGAATACAAGCTGGGAAAACAAAATATCTTGCCAGATTTATTGAGCCATGATTCTGGACTGGTGTTTTCCAATGAGGAGTTGAGGAAGTTCAATACAGCCACGATGTTGCCACAGAACCTGTTTGTAACGATCCAGGGCTGGAGAGAAGGAATGGCAGGAAGAATCTGGACTGCACAGCAAAGATGCGAGCTGGGCCAATGGACAAGAGAAGAGACAGGAGAAGGTGAGGCAAGCAGGGGCATGCGGGATTCTCAGTTCAGGGTGGTATCATACACCATGAGGGAAGGATTTGGGTCCCTGTGAAGAGTCTGCAACAAGAGGTAATGGCAGCTAATCATGACCATCCTCTGGCAGGTCATCCCAGTCAAGAGAAGACATTAGATCTTGTTCGCCGTCACTATTCGTGGAGAGGTGTGGGTGCGCTGGTGCGGAAGTATGTTTCGCGTTGTGTGGTTTGCGCCAGGGCAAAGGCCCAACGGGTGGCACCAGGGGGAAATTGAAGCCGCTTCAAATTCCTTCTAGGCCATGGTCCTCAGTGAGTGTGGACTTCATCACAAGACTGCCCAAGTCACAGGGGATGGATGCCTTGATGGTGGTGGTGGATCGTCGACTAAATATGCAGAGTTTTTCCCTTGTCAGTCAACCATTTCTGCAAAGGTGGCAGGAAAGATTTTTGTAAATGAGGTTTTCTCCAGACATGGGGTGCCTGAAGAGATTGTGTTGGATCGTGGTCCTCAATTTACATCTAAATTTTGGCTCCACATGTTGGGGAATCTAAAGATCAAGGCTTGCCATTCGTCAGCATACCATCCTCAGTCAGACGGCCAAACTGAGAGAGTAAATCAGATATTGGAGCAATATTTGAGGTGCTATGTCTCAGGGAGGCAGGATGACTGGGTATATTGGGTGAAGCTGGCTCAATTTGCTTATAACAATCATAAGCATTCATCCATGGGTATGACCCCATTTTTCACAAATCACAGCCAACACCCAGAGGGTATGGGGCCCAGGGAGCAAGGTCGGAATCCAGTGGCAGATGAGCTGTCATGAGATACCTGGGACACCCTGGAGCTTCTGAAGAATTATTTGGTGGTGGTGGTCATGGCTCAGAAGAGGAAGGTGGACTGGCATAGATCTGAAGGTAGAGCTTTCAAGAGAGGTGATTGGGTCTTGGTGAATGCTTGGAACTATGCCTTGCCTGTAAGGAGCCAGAAATTGGGGCCAGTGGCGTTGGGCCCATATCAGGTAGTGAGGGCGGTGAACGAGGTGGCATTTGAGCTGAAGCTCCCAGAAGGGTCAAGAGCCCATCCGGTGTTGCATGTATCGCAGCTCAAGCCATTCTTTGGCCAGCCACTTGAAAGGGCTTCTCCTTTATTTCCAGATGGAGGAGGAGCCGAAGAGTATGAAGTTGAGGAGATTCTCAACACCAAAGTGGTGCAAGGACGTCGTTCATTCTTGGTACGTTGGGTGGGTCATCCTATTGAGGAGTCCACATGGCAGTCAGCTAGGGATTGTGCCCGATGTCCTGAGAAAATCCAAGAGTTCTTCCTGTCTAGGGGGTGATGTGACGGTTGAGGTCTATCCTCAGCATCACATTGCCCTGATCTTTGGTAAGACAGGGCAGGCTGTGTCTGTATGTATGGAGGAGGAGGGGGCGTTATTCTGGCAAGGACGCCTAAGGGGCCGGAGCTTGGAGTAGGCCAAGGAGCAAGATGGGCGTCCAAGTCGGAACAAAATGGAAAACGAGTAAAATGGGTAGTTTTGAGATTCGATTTGATTTGAATCGAGAATGGAATGAAACAGGTGATTGGGAGTTCGCAGTTGGTTGGATTGAAATGGAATTCAAAGGATGGAACTGGCGTAGAACCGTTGAGTAAAGATTCTGCGATCCTGCTGTAAAGTTTACACCAAACATCATTCAAGTTGGCAATGGCACCATAAGCTTATATTATATTTTATTTTAGCTTTTAGCATGTGTATATAGGGAAGGAACTGGGAGCTGGAGGCTCCTCAGTTCTGTTTTCTATCAACTTGGCTAAATATTAAATAAAAGAACCTAAAATTCATATAATTATAATTTGGGTTTATTTTAAAGATATTGCCTAACTGCAGCCATGTTTGGCTTAAATCAACAAGAAGTGGACTTTGAGAGTGAGCTTGGGAGGGCTATTGCCTCCCTCTATACCTTGTCTTGGAGTCAAGGCATGTTGCTGGGGTTAAGTATAATTGCAACTGTTTTCCAGGGGGTGCTTGTCCAATCTTGTAGCGCGCGCACCAGGAGAGTAGTATCAGGAGTCCTGTCAGCCCTATGGTCTTTAACATGGATCCTGTTGCCCAACTCATTCGTGGCTCATTGGAAGGAGCCAGTGCGTTACAGTTTCTCCTCAGTGACATTATGTTCAGCACCTAAGTGGAATTCAGACACTTCTAACAAAGCCTCTTTAACATTGCAGATTTTTGTGAAGCTGCGTTTCACTGAGATGATATGTCTGCCTAGGGAAGGCTGAGACACTAACCCAGCTAACAGGGTGGCGATAGCATCATCAAGGTAAGCATTTTTGAGGTTGACAACCTTCGTGCAGCGAGGTAAAAGCATTCAGCAAAGGCAATGTCTGATTCTCCTTCATACATACTAAGGCGCATAAAGGCCTGTTTCTCCATGTGTAGACTTTTCATTGATCCGAATTCAGCTAAAAGAGCCTCCTTCAATTCTGACCAGGTGTACCCAGGGTTCAGGTTGGGTACTATCATCTCTTGTGCTAAGAGGCTTAAACAAGGAAGGATGCATCAAGCCTTTTTGCTTGTCAGTTGTATTATCCATGGAAGCTTTGTAGACAAACAAAAAGGTAACAATGATTCCTTCCCCAGGGTTGTATTTGTCATTAAGGGGAAGTTTAAAAAGGCTGGTTAGCTGCATTTCCAAGCTCCTCAAGGCGGGACAAAGCGCTTACCAGTTTCTTTTCAAGAGCAACTATTTTTGGTGTACAGGGATCCCCCTGTAGTGAGCACCATTTTTGTAGGAATCCAGCTCAGAGACGCTCACTTGGTGCTATGCCACTGAATTCCACAAAGGAATCAATAAGATAAAAAATAAATAAATGTAAAAATTGGTTTTCATAATATTTTAATGTAAGCACGGGGGTAAAAACGAGAATCAATACCTTTCCAATTTCCAACAATTAATATTTATACTATTTTTGAAGGTCAAAGGGAATTCAGGGATAAGTTTGAAATAGCTTTGATGCTTTCCAATTTAGGTAATATGGGTGTCAATCCTATCAGATCTTTGGGAAAGTTATTTAATTTTGGTAAAACGGACGTTGGGGCTGTGGGGCAGAATATACCCATGCAGCAAGGTTTTGATGTACTTCAACCAATCACCACTGAGATATTTTTCTCACCTTGGGGCCCACTGCCACGCCTATAAAAGGGGTGGCCCCTCACAGGTGTGGTGAAGGACATGGTGCTGGTTAGGGGAGTACCTTCCACTGGTTTCCTTGAAGTCCATTGTGTAATCAGCGAAATCTAATCATTTGATTTTACTGAAAGTGCCTGTGTGGGTTTCAAACTGATGTTACCCCGCTTTAGGGGTTCCACTGAGAATCAGCCAGGGTCTTTTGGCTGATATCATTGACATTTTTATTAACATTGCTCTTAAAAGCATCGGAAAATTTCAAATGGCTGACATTTCCCTTGCTTGGATGAACTCAACCTAGAACATTTTTTAATCTGCAAAGGCAAGGGTCCAACAGGGGCAGCTGCCACCCATCTCACATACAGGGTGTGACCTAGGTCAGAGATCTGAGTGAGGGGTTGGGCCTTGAGAGTTGGTCCAATTTTGAACTAAAGGGGTGCATACCCCAGTTCAGCTTAATAGCTGGAGCTAAGGGCCTTACAGCTACTACCAAACGCAGATCATGTGTCATGAAGATTGCAGAAGAAGTTTAGAACAGCCTGCCAGTAAGTATGCATTAGCACCCAAAAAGTAAGCCAGAATGCCAGAGGCATTGCCGCATGTATGACGTTGTATGGAGCCACAAATTGGAAAATAATAAATCTTTGGTGTAGGGCAGTTGTGAATGGCAACCTGATAATAAACCAAATGGATGTAAACCCAGACACTGGGGGTCTTGATGCAGGGGATTGTACCATTGGGATAGTTTCTACAGGGTTACTGGTAGGTGTTGTAAGTCCCAGGGAACGTCCCCTGGCGGTTGATCAGGCCATTTTCCCATTCCCAAGTAAGAAGACACCAAAGAGGATGGCGGTACCTCTTGTTACTCAGGGCGATCTCGCTCATATAGTAGACAAGTGGTGGGTAATAGCCCTTCCGCTTTGGATCCCACCCCCAGTACCCACACTCACCTCCGCAGAACTATTATGGGGAATTAGTGAAATCTGCGCCAAGATTGTTGAATTGAAATTGGTCAGATCTAATTTGGGGGACAATCTGGCTGATGCTCGGATATAAAATGGATGGAAAGGCATGAAAACTGAGGTATTAGCTGGAATGCCTGATGGTTCCAATTCAATTAATATGTCAAGCGAACAAATCACCTTCCTTCCAAAGTCATTGAGGATCATCCTTGATGATCAGGCTATAGCATTGGGCGCCATCGACGAGGGTTTGAAGCCACCTTTCAGCAATTTGGGCGTTGCAGCCAATGTGATGCCACTGACTGAATGAACGGCTTTGCTACCAAGTTCAGGTGGGTTGGGCATTTCAAACCTGTTCCCAACCAAATGGACCCGCCCCTATATGGGGTGGCCTTGGGGATTCCCATCACTCATTGGGCCAAATGCCATCATGCCAACTGTTGGAAATGTAGCTGAGCCTCAGTTCAGACGTTTAAGGTTGAACTGACAGCATCTTGGCCCGCCGCCAAATTTTTTGATGTCAGTTCTCAAGGAACAAACCTGCCCATTACCAAATAATTTGCCGGTTAGGTCGAAATTGAGAGTCCCAATCCTGGCTTGTCACTACCCCAATTGACCACTATTTAATCAGTTGCATAGCACTGAGAAAATTGTTGGTCAATTTTCTTCCTTTTCCTTCAAAAATTTTTTTTTGCCAAAAAAACAAACAATTTTTATTTGTATTACTCCTTCAGACCACATCCCTGAAGGCTTTTCCCTGGTGGCCTGTCAGTCCATATACTGGATGGGCTCTACCAGTACTCTTGGTCACTATGGCTCCCTCCATTGTCGATTGGATTCAGCAAGCCCAATATTTTTGGTGCTACAACCCCATTATCACGAACTTCTGGTGCCAGTACATGGGCATCTTGTGGCCTTACATCCACCAATTGCAAGGATGAATCCATCTCCTTGCCACCCCGGTTGAAAAGACCCCATATGCTGATGAACTTATTAAAACCATTTCTGTGATCCCGCCTCCTGCAGCACGATCCTGGGTTGGGAGTGGGCTCATTGTGGTTTATTATCAGGTTGCTATTCACAACTGCCCTACACCAACAATTCGTCATTTCCCAATGCCTGGCTCCATATCAAGTCATTCAGTCATAAATGCCTCTGGCATTCTGGCTTGCTTTTTGGGTGCTTACACATCCAGACTGGCAGGCTGGTCTAAACTTCTTCTGAAATTTCCATGACATAATCAACCAACCATTATTTCCAGCCACTTCCACCTTATTCTTCAAACTGGGCGCTGCAGTGGTTACCCTTTACCAAATGAATGTTCAATCAGTAGTCTGCTGTTTGTTTGGTCACTTTCTGAATATGGGAGAAGCATCCGCACTACCTTGGGAAATATCCTTCAATCCACTCAAGCTGCGCAGATTGCGTCCCCTCCTCCTTTCACTAGCCCAGAGGGAAGTTTGAGTGTCCCCTCCAGAGAGATTGCCAATCAAGTTCTTGACGCACTCACTGAGGTGCAAATGTGTACAGCAATTGCACTTAATAACGCTTCCACGTTATCCCATGCCCAACAAGGGATCGCGTTGTTAGACGCTGTGGATGGGGATTGCGACATTGGGTGAGAGGTCTTTTGCACTCTTCCTCCCAAGCAGGAGACTCCACCCCACTGATGGCTGTCATGTCAGCCGCCCTGAATCCCCAGTGTCACAATCAGACCACCTATTCAGACTGATCTATGCCATGGCCGAAGCCCCCTAGCTTGGTTTCTTTGATTTCTACCTTTTGTGATCTGGCCCCCGCTTTAGGTCTATCTATCAATATGCTTCAGGCAGTCTTTAGATCAGGCTTGGATTCAGGTTCCGCTCATCACAAGGTCTGGTCTACCATCCAAGGATCAGTAGATCAAATATGTGCCACCGCAACCACCATCAACGCCTTACCCCATCATGTTACCCGTTATCAGAAGGCGAATTTCTTGATTGGGTTACCCAAAGTAGATGCAGTTGATGAGCCTATCTCCGAATTAGTGGTAGATCTGGGTACTGATCTTGCCGTAACCCCTGAGTCCGAGTTGGTGGGTACATAATCAACTATTAATGAATTTGTTCAAGCCCAAATGGAGGAAGTCATTTCCCCCACCCTCGTACTTCCAATTTTCGCTCTGTCAAAGGACCCCAACCTTACCCCTAATATGCCCATTATTTCTTCAGTCACAAATGAGTCAGTTGAATCTTCCAATAAACAAAACTTCGCTTATTTCCTATTGCCTATGAAGATCAGTGTCAGCTCGCATCATGTCTCCTTTGAAGCCCTGGTGGATACTGGAGCTGCGGGGAACTTCATGAGTGTTTAGTTGGCACAAAAATTAAAACTGAAAATGGATGCAGGCTCCTCAGTGATGGTGGCCTCATCTACTTATCAGTCCTCATATGTCATTCGCTGACTGTTACCTTTTTCAATCCACCAGTTCAGCTTCTGCGATCACTTTTCAGCTATGCCAAACTTGGTGTTTCCAGTAATCTTAGGTGTGGGGTGGTGGCACCAACAACATGTGAAGATTTATCTATAATCTAACACATTGTCATTTACCAATGATCATTTGGAGGGAGAATTCCCTCTGATTGACACCCTCAAGAAGATACAAGGAACCAGTCTATCACTACTCTGGTCACTTCTGTGGGCATCCCGGCCAATTTCCTCAAAAGCTTAATGCGCTATCAGAGAATCTTTGACATGGAAAAGGTAGATTGCCTGCCTAAACACACCAGGTTCGATTGTGGGTTCTGAACAACTGTGGAGTTGGTGAACATTAACTGTCCGTTGTATCCCCATACAGCGGAGGAAGAAGTTTCACTCAATACCTGGTTGGACGATATGTTGAAAAAAGGTTGTTTATTCAAGGAGACCTCACCCGTCACCTCCCCCATAATCTTTGCCAAAAAAGCAGATGGTTCTCTCCATCCCTGCGTGGATTATGGTCATTTGAATAAATTAGCTGTTTCTGATCCCTACCCCTTGCCTCTGGAGCAGACAATCAGCCAGGCGATTACCAAGTCCCGAGTGTTCTCTAGGTTGTATCTAGTGAACGCCTTCAACCAAATTCAGGTAATGGAAGGCCAGGAAAGGTTAACAGTGATCCAGACAAAGCGCGGCATTTTCCAATTTCGTGTAATGCCCTTTGGGCTGAAGAATGCTCCTGCTACATTTCAACAGATGATTGACAATGTACTGGGTAACCTCTGGTCTACCCGTGCAATTGCATACATTGATGATATCCTGGTTCACTCCCCAACTCCCAAACAACATGCTACTGACTTGGAAGTGGTGGTGGTCACCTTGCATAAGGCAGGGCTGTTCCTCAAACCTTCCAAGTGTGAGTTTTATAAGGAGGAGGTTACTTTCCTCGGGAACCAGGTTCTCAAAGATGGCTATGTAATCCCTTCTAACAAGTTAGATGTGATCTGAGAATGGCCAACCCTGACTATGCAGAAACAACTTCAGAGTTTCTTGGGAACTATTATATTCCTAAAGTTTTTTTCCCCACCACTTTCTCAGCTGGACGCACCACTCCATCCCCTTACTGGGAAAAACGTACCATTTTGTTGGATGCCCAAATGCCAGCAGGCATTTGAAACAATCAAGGAGATGTTTGTGTCTCCGCCCATTTTGAAGCATGCTGAACCCACCAAAACGTACATTGTTGCATGAGATGCCTCATCAGTTGCAGTGGGAGAGGTGTTGCTTCAGGAGCACGATGGTTTAGAACACCCAGTTGCTTACTTTTACCAAAAGTTCACAGCCACGGAGCAATCTTGGGCCATATATGACAAGGAATTGGCAGCTGTTGCATGGGCATTAACTCATTGGCGGTATCTGTTGCAGGGTGCCCGCCATGAATTAATGGTCCACATGGATCACCAGGCCCTTTTGTATTTTTGCAAACCCCAAAAAATTGGCGCATTGGCAGGCCTGAACCTATCAGGACCTGTGCAGCTTTAACTTATAATATGAATTTGTTAAAGGTGCGCTCAATGTACTTCCCAATTTTCTAAGCTGCAGCCCCACCCACTGTTCCTTGGACCCAGAGGAAGTGGACCTCATTACTGTGATTCCTGCCACCCAAATCCTGTCAATCATTCCCCCCAATGTTTCCTCTGTTGCTTTAACTTACGACGCCCTGCTAGTGGCTCAGGTCTTAGCCAGTCAAATGGCCTGCCCTGAGGGCGTGGAGTTGGTTGAGCAGTTGGCTCACTCAAGTCACAAACACTCCCTATATTCCTTAGAAGAGGGACTCATTTACTTCCAGTCTCGTATCTAGGTTCCTCCTTCCTTCCAATTAGAGGTATTCCGCACACATCATGATCCCCCCACAGTCAGACATCCTGGCAACAAGAAATGCATCGATTTGATCAAGAGAACCTTCAATTGGGCAGGTCTGACAAAAGAGGTTCTGGCTTGGATTGCCGATTGTGTTACTTGCACTAGGGCCAAGTTGGATCACTCCAGCAAAAATGGCCTCTTGAACCCCTTACAGCAGGTGGAGGGCCCATGGACCTCGGTGTCCATGGATTTTGTTGTTGAACTCCCCTGTTCTAACGGGTTCACAGTGGTGATGGTAGTGGTGGATCATTTCACGAAATTTTCCCTTTTTATAACTTGTACTTCTGTGATTATTTTGGAAGAAACTGCCCATCTGTTCGTACGCCATTTGTTTTCAATGTTTGGTCTTCCCCAGGAGATCATCAGTGACTGGGGCTCACAGTTCACCGCACAGTTTTGGAGTGAACTCCTATTGATCCTAAAAATATCCCCCTGTCGCTCCACAGCATATCATCCTCAGTCTGATGGACAAACTGAGTGGGTCAATCAAGTCCTAGAACAGTACCTGCGTTGCTATGCTGCAGCCGCGCAGGATACTTGGGCCAGTGACTTGCCCCTCGCTCATGCACTTACAATAATGAGACCCACACATCCACGGGGTTTTCCCCTATGAAGCAACGTTGGGTTTTAATCCTTCATTTTTGGTCAGCCATGCTTGCGACCTGAGGTTCAAGCTGCCGCGGACCATGCTGCCCATATCAGATTGACTCAAGCTTTAGTGCGTGAACACCTCGCCAAAGCCATCAATGACTACAAGCAGTTCACAGATCATAAGCATTCTAGGTCATGATTTTATGGTGGGTTCCTACGTCATTCTTGACCTGTCATTTAAATAATCAGACCCCTTCTCATAAATTCTCCAGTAAACGCTCAGGTCCACATTTAGTGGAGGAGGTATTGGGTAATGGAGCGTTTCGACTGAAGCTCCCTTTGCATTGGAAGCAGAACCCTCTTTTCATGTTTCCCAGCTGTCGCCCTTCAAGGGTACAATTCCCATGGAACTGGAACCAATCATCATCAATAATGGGGAAGAAGCTGAGGTAGAGGCTATCCTGGCATCCCGGAAGTTGTGACGTTCTGTCCAATATCTAGTGACCTGGAAAGGGTATCCAGCCTATAAAAATAGTTGAGTCAAGGCGCGCAATTACGAAATATTGCATGGACCTGGTCAAAGCATTCCATATATCCCACCCCAAGGCCCACTGCCCCCCAGAAAGTCGAGACAATTATGGCAATCAAGTTACCCAAGGCACACAAGAATGTGGCTCTGGTGCAGTTTTCCGGTGGGGGGTGCCCTTCCTTTAGAAAAAGGAAAGGGTAATGTAAGTCCCAGGGAACGTCCCCTGGCGGTTGATCAGGCAATTTTCCCATTCCCAAGTAAGAAGACACCAAAGAGGATGGCGGTACCTCTCATTACTCAGGGCGATCTTGCTCATGTAGTAGACAAGCAGTGGGTAACAGCCCTTCCGCTTTGGATCCCACCCCCAGTACCTACACTCACCTCAGCAGAACTGTTACGGGAATTAGCAAAATCTGCACTAAGATTGTTGAATTGAAATCAGTCATATCTAATTTGGGGGGCAATCTGACTGATGCTTGGATCTCAAATGGCCAGAAAAGCATGAAAACTGAGGTATTAGCTGGAATGCCTGATGGTTCCAATTCAATTAATATGTCAAGCGAACAAATCACCTTCCTTCCAAAGTTGTCAGAGATCATCCTTGATGATCAAGCTATAGCATTGGGTGCCATCAAAAAAGGGTTTGAAGCCCCTGTCAGCAATTTGGGCGTTGCAGCCAATGTGATGCCACTGACTGAATGAATGGCCCAGTGACCAAGCGTGGGCGGGTTGGGCGTTTCAAACCCATTCCCAACCAAATGGACCCGCCCCTATATGGGGTGGCCTTGGGGGATTTCCATCACTCGTCTGGCCAAATGCCATCATGCCAACTGTTGGAAATGTAGCTGAGCCTCAGTTCAGACGTTTAAGGTTAAACTGACAGCATCTTGGCCCGCCGCCAAATTTTTTGATGTCAGTTCTCAAGGAACAAACCTGCCCATTCCCAAATAATTTTCCAGTTAGGCCAAAATTGAGGGTCCCAATCCTGGCTTATCTATACCCCAATTGACCACTATTTAATCAGTTGCATAGCACTGAGAAAATTGTTGGTCAATTTTCTTCCTTTTCCTAAAAACTTTTTCCAAAAAAACAAACAATTTTAATTGTATTACTCCTTCAGACTGCATCCCTGATGGCGTTTCCATGGTGGCCTGTTGGTCCATATACCGGATGGGCTCTACCAGTACTCTTGGTCACTATGGCCCCCTCCATTGTCAATTGGATTCAGCAAGCCCAATAATTTTGGTGCTACAACCCCATTATCGCGAACTTCCAGTACCAGTACATGGGCATCTTGTGGCCTTACATCCACCAATTGTAAGAGAGAATCTGTCTCCTTGCCACCCCGGTTGAAATGACCCCATATTCTGAGGAACTTACCAAAACTATCTTGGTGATCCCACCCCCTGCAGCAAGGCCCCCTGGATTGGGAGTGGGTTCATTGTGGTTCATCATCAGGATCATACTCACGGTTGTTCTGCACCAACAATTTGTCATTTCCCAATGCCCAGCTCCATATCAAGTCATTCAGTCAGCAATGCCTCTGGCATTCTGGCTTGCTTTTTAGATGCTTACGCATCCTGACTGGCAGTTCAGTCTAAACTTCTTCTGCCACTTCCATGACAGCTGGGTTCAATACAACTGAGGAGACAAGGGGGCATATTCTTGCTTGGAAATGGTGAATGTAAGGCCAAAAGATCCCAGTATATTGATGGCGGATAGTCTAGATAAAGGGGTTGAATTTCCAGAAGTGTCTGGCTTGCTGAATCTAGTTGACAATGGTGGGGGTCATAGTAATCATTAAAATTGTAAATCCCATCCAGTATAGGGACTGACAGGCCACCAGGGAAATGCCATTGGGACTACAGCCAGAAGGATATAAATAAAATAAAAATTTACAGTTTTTGTGGCAGAAATTTAGTTGAAAGGAAAATAGAGAAAATTGACCAACAATTTTCTCAGTGCTATGCAACTAATTAAATAGTGGTCAATTGATGTGGGAACAAGCAGGGATCAGGTCCCTCAAGTTCAACCTAACTGGCGTATTTTTTGGTGAAGGGGGCAGATAATCTTAATGGGAACTGACATTGAAGGATTTGGTGGCTGTCCAATTCACTGTTGGTTCAACCTCAAATGCCTGAACTGAGGTTTGACTGCATTTCTGGCAGTTATCACAATGGTGTCTGGCCCAACAAGCAACAGGAATTCTTCTGGCCACCCCACGTAGTGGCAGTCCCAATTGGTTGATAACAGGTTTGGGATGCCCAACCCACCCATGCCCAGTCGCTGGGCCATTCGTTCAGACAAAAGAGTTGCATCAGCCACAACTCCCAATTTGTTGGATGGGGGCTCTAAACTATTGTCAATGGTTTCTGATGATACTAACAGCATGACGGGATCATTCCCAATGATTTTGAAAGGGGTTTAGCTTTGATGATTGCACTGCTGGCTGAATTAAAACCATTGGCAATTCAAGCCAATAATTAAATCTTTATCCCTTTATGACTATGTGGTTTCCAATCATTGGGCTTAATTTCCATCAGTTTCAGACCAATCGACTTTGATTTGATGATCTCAGCACAGATTTCCCTGATCTGGTGGACAAGTTTGGCCAAGGTGAGCGTTGGCACTGGGGGAGGGATCCAAAGAGGGAGAGCTGTTACCCAGCGCTCATCTACCATGTAGCGAGGTAACCCTGTGTTACAAGGGGATCAGCCGCCATCTTCAGACCCTTTTTACTCGTAAATGGGAAGATTACCTGATCCATGCAGGGGACATTCCCTGGGACTAACATCATGGGAACATATAGCCTGAAATTTCCTGTGTTAACAAAATAAAGCTGTATAATATACTTTCCATTTGCTTTATCTTAACTAGCTTTCATTGATAGCTAATTGCTCAAAAAACACAAATTATGAATTCTTGTAAGCGTTTTCACCTAGGTTGCTTATTTTTATAAATGTAAGTAGTAGATAATTATGTAACTAGGTTTAAAATGTTTAAACACCATAAAATCACTGAAATTGATTATTCACATAACATATAATATCTATGATATAAACATCAACATTTGCTTTATAATTTTATAAACTTTACAATAAACTATTTAATAAATATTTTTTGTTACAATATTTACTATACTATAGGGTAATACTTACAAGATCTAAATCCAATAAATGATGGACACTAGATTTTTACAGAAAACTACCTTCAGCTTCATATTGTTAAAATTACCAAGATTCATCTTTAATTTTTATAAATTCACTCTAAATAACTGTATAAAAATTCCAGAGCTATAATGAAAACTTTTTTGGCCTTAATTTATAATTGCTAAGTAGTTCTCATTTAAAAATGCCTATATCAAATTGTCCCACATCCTGAATATTGTCTTGCCTTAAATAAGCAGCTTTTAACCAATTTTCAACAAGAGAATGGGCATGGTCTAACTGACCTTCACATCCATAAGAACCAAGGGAACCAAAGTTTGGTTCTGGTCATGGGCTCACAGTTTCTAAAAAACCACCCAAGTGATTAAGTATCTAATTCCAAAATGGCCAAAAACCATCTAATTAATGAGTGGTAAACCAACTTTACAAGTAGATATTAGAGATGGTGATGCGCACCACAGGTCACAAAATATCTGAAAAGGTGTCAAAAGTAAAAAAAGCACAATATGATAATTTCTTTAAACATTTATGAAGTTGAAAGCAAATTAGGCCAATACCCTCACAATTGAGACGCTAATCTATTTAAAGGGATGGGGCTTGGAGAAAGGCAGCACTATTCTTGGGATACAACAACTATTAGACACACTTTACAGGTTGCAGGATATTCTTAAAATCTTGTGCTAAGGAAGAAGTACAATTGCAATATTGTTGCAAAAATGGCGGTTAAAAGGATGATGGGGCGCTCATGGCTGGCTGTTCCTTTATATAACCTGTATGTAAGGAAAGAATCTATAACTTTCCAGTTCTTAAAGTAGTGATGCATGGTGCACAGCCCCAACGTCAGGGAACTAGTTGTCAGTACTATGACAAGCATAGCCCCACAGAAGGTGCTGGAGCTAATGTAACATAAGGCGAGGGTGTTCATCACTGTATAGATTATCAGGGATCAAAAACAAAGAGACTTGGGTGGACCCCAAAGTGGAGTACATAACCAAGTGGTTATCTGGGCTGGAGTTAACAGGTGCCTCAGTCTGGAGGGGACCTAGGCGGCCCAGTGGTACACCAGATGCAATAGTTACATTTGTGCTAATAAAATAGCTAATGTTGCAATTGACATCCTCAAAGAGGTCCACGCTCAGATTTTACCATGTTAACATAAAAGAAATGTAAACTAATGAAAGGTTTTATTAAGGAGAAAGTTGACCAATGATAATGGTTGGACTTATGGAAACATATTTAAGCAAATTTTGGGTAAATCATTAATTAATGGAAGTGGTGCTAAGCCCAGGTGCACCAATAAGTGCATGCTTCCATCGGGCAGGTTACTATAATCCATAATAGACTGAACTTGGGTTATCAATTGAAGGTAAGGCTAATCCAAGATAGAAATCTCTAAAAATTTGAATGAGTTTTGAAACCCCATTTACCAATCAACCTAATCAAACCGTCGCCATCTAGAAAATAGCTTATGAGTTTTAATGACCAGGCTGTAATGCCAGGATGTGCCTTATGCACATTCCCAGGACCAACCTGGGCATATTTGGCCAGTACCCAGCGTTGATCCAGAGTATGCTTAAGGTCAGGGTGGCCTGCAAACTTCATCTTTTTGGCCTCCTGACGTGCAGCTTTGTACTTGCTGTTGGTTCCCATTATTGTCTTCCTCAAGCCAAGACATTACCTCTCATTCTTTTGAGGCTCCACACCCCCTTCAGGGGCTTGCTCCAGGGAAAGTTCTTGTGAGCTGGGGCCGACTTCATAGAAGCAACGGTTTGCTTTGACTGAGGTCCAGCAGCCTGGATAAAACGCTTATGAAAAAATTCAATTAGGTCTTAGGCATGTGCGCAGTCATGCGCTGGTACCAAACTGTTTCCGCTACATTAAATCCCTTCCAGGATATCAGGTACTCAAGCCTTCTTTTACTTGACAGGAGGCTACAATCTCCTCCACTTCCCACTCTGGAGCCCCATCCACGAGATAAGCCTCCAGGGTCTCTGGTGGGGGGGGGTTCCTCAAACAACGTCAGCTTGCTATCATAAAAGACAGAAAAGGTCCAAAACGAAGGGGGAAATTCAACTGGTATGAGGCGTGGCCCACCTTTATGACAACGCGGTAAGGGCCAATCCTCTTTGGTTTATCTTTTTACATGGCTTCTTGATAGGGATGTTTGAGCATCAAGCATCACAAGATCCTCTTCTTTGTACGCTGGGACCACCCATCTCTTTCCATTGGCGTTATCCTTATAAGCGTGCATAGTCGCCTCCAAATTTGTTGAGACCACCTTGTGTACTTTCTTGATAGTCTTAGCAAAGTCCACCACTGCTTCAACTTTTTGATCTACAACTCGACTCCATATTGAAGGCGGGTTAAACCCATGGTTGAAGAAAAAGGGGGAACAACCATAAAGCATGTAAAGTGTTGTTGTAGCTAAAATGGGCCATAGGAAGGTGAGAAACCCAATCTGAATGATCTGAAGCAGTGTAAACCGCAGGAAATGTTCCAAACACTGGTTCACTCGTTCAGTCTGCCCATCTGATTGAGGATGATAGGCAGTTGAACGGCAGGGGTGAATCTGAAGAGTTCTACACAACATCGATGAATCCCCCCCTTGGGTTGGGACCATCTAGTACTAAAAAAAAAAGAGTTCTACACAGCTCTTTCCAAAAGACAGAGGTAAACTGGGGTACACAATCATTAATTTTTTCTTGGGGTACCCCATGAAGAGAAAACACATGAGTGACGAAGAGCCTAGCCATATTAGCCGCAGTTACTGTGGTTCTGCAAGGAATAAAGTGGGCGAACTTCATAAATTGGTCCACCACTACCATAATGGCATCATAGCCAACAGATATAGTCAATTCCGTAATTAAATCCATTGATAAGGTAGTCCAAGGCCCTTCTGCCTTTTGAACTGGTACTAACAATCCCACTAGTGACTGTCAATTTGGTTTCATTTGGTTGCAGATCAAGCACTCTATACAATACCTGCCACCTGAGCGGCTAACCCCTTCTAATTTTAAGTGCAGAAAATTAGCTCCATAGTCTTTGCCTTCCCAAGATGACCAACGGTGATCTTGTCATGATGGTCCCAGATGATTTCCAGGAAAAGTGATCCAACGGGAACCCATAGGCGCCCCTGAAACCACATCATCTCATCCTTCACGTGGTAACCCCTGGTAATGTCCTCCTTATTCAAGACGCTCTAGGAAAGGACCATAGTAAAATTGGCTGACAAAGGCTGTGAAAGGACTACCTTTATTAACATACCATATTCCTCTGCATTATCCAAGGTAGTAAGCGCTAACCCATGGGATGAGGAAGAAGGAAGTTGAGACACAATATTACCCAGAAGAATCATCAAATGGGTATTATGCACCTCTACCTCAGGATTGGGAGCTAGTGTAGGGTTGCGACTCAAAGCATCCGCCAAACCATTCTCCTTGCCCTTAGTAAATTCATAGAAAAACATAAATTGGTCTAGGGTCTCATGCCAGCGGGTTTGCCGTGGGGTTAAGACATGAGGTGCGTGGTAGTACAGTAAGGCAAGGTGATCTGTACATATGCAGAAGGGTTGGACTGAGCCATGCAAGTAATGATGGCAATAAGTCGCGCCTCAACCACTGCTTATAACTCCTTATCATATATGGCATAATTAAACTCTGGCAAATACATCTTCCTGAAAATATCCCACCAGATGCTCTATTCCATCTTCGCCTACTTGTAATAAGGCAACCACTATGGCGGAGTTGGAGGCATCAGTAGACACAATGAACTCCTTTTTGGGATCTACATGTCATGGAAGCGGCTGATAAGAATTAGACTGGGCTCCCAGTCAGGGTGTGTGAGCACCCAGTGGAGAGCTTAGAATGCCAAGGGCAAAGCGGTCCGTGTGACTAGAAGAAGGGGAGATCTATTGGGGATGTGAGGAAAGCAAATGTTCATTAATGTACCAAAGGCCCCCAAGGCAAACCAGATGGTTGCAATGGGGGCAACCACTAGTCTTGTGGGGCAACCCCCAAGGGCGGTAGAGGCGGGGAGGATAATGACTCCTCCAGGGTTTGCAGTTGCTGGCCTTCTGTTTCGATTAGGTGAATCTGTGCGCCAGAGAGGGGCGGCACAGGGCCCACTGCATGGGTAGGGGTGCTGTCGGAGGGGAAAATGGACCTGCGATGAACATTGGGGCTGAGCCCCCTTGGGTGGGGTGCTCTGGAGCCCTCAGGTGGGTGGGATTAGTGGTGGATGAGCCAGGCGTGGGGGCTGAGCTCGCAGGAATTGGGGTAGGGGCGCCCTGAGGCTTTGATAGAGGAGCAGTCTCAGAAATTCCAGCAGCAAAGTGAACGGACAGGTTTGTGTTAGACAGGTATGTAAAAATGAATGGAGATTTGACTCCATCATCGAGAAGAGGCGGTTACAGTAGATACAATCCACCGCCGCATGGCGGGGTTGAGTGGCCAGATGACTTATTTGGCGATCATTGGGATGATTATTTATGTGTGTGGCGCGCTTCGCCGGATTGATTGGCAAAATCTTATAAAAAAACAAACAGGCAGAGTCTGTGGCAAGCCGTTTGGGGTATTTGGGATTTATTTAGTGCAAAGTGCAGGAAAACTAGAGAATGAACTGACAACTGCCCCTCAGCAGGGAAGTTGCCTTAAGTATTAGAAGAATTGCATAGTGGGGATGTTGAGGAATTGGGTGATTGGGGATCAGCAATGGGATTTGGTTGGCTGATAGGCGGGGGGTGGAGGGATGCCCAAAATCTTGGCAAAAATCAAAAAAACTTTTGCATATTTTCATAAATTTTTGGGGCCAGACCAGGTCAATGGTACCGATCTGGGCCTTGACCATTCGAGTCAGGCTGTTCACATGGTTTTAATTCCCTGGATTTGTCCTGGAGGGCTGTGGCCTTGGTGCTCGGTCATCTGCAACCCAGTCTGAACTCTTGATCTGATTGTTTACACAATCTGAACTTTCCAGATCCATCCTGGGGGGTAGGGGCAACTGGTCCAAGTCACTTGTAACCTGTTTTGAGACCCAAATCAAGTTCCAATCTGATTTTCAGACCCAGTCAGTATGGACTGGCTCTGTTAGCCCAGAATTCGCAGACTGGATTTGATACTAGCACTGGCTATTTCCTCAAAATCTTGGTATGTTTTCCCTGGTGAGTGAGGAGTCCCAGGGGCCCACCCATGGCCCCTGGCCTGCATAATCTCCTGGCAGGTCCCCTCTATTAATCTTACCAGGGTTGAGGAGGGGGAGGGGAGAGATCTGATTATCTTTAGGAGGGAGGGCAGTCACCCAGCGCTCATCAACCACATGCTCCAGGTCGCTCAACTGTGACAGGGGGGTCCACTTAGGCCTTTGGCCCCTTTTTGTCTGAAAGGGATGATGCTCCCTATCAAGTCGTAGGGGCTGGTCCCCAGGACTTACACTACATGGCAAAGGACGGATGTGGAAAACAGGGTGCACTTTATTGCATGGAAAGCATCTGAAAAATAGGGGACCATTAGTTCATTTAGCTCCACTTGCCTTATGCAGGGGCGCAGCCATCTCAGAAAGATTGGGCGTTATTTCTTAAGGAACGTACACATCCCCAAAAAACTCATCAATTCCTTGACCAAAGTTGGGGTGGGCCACTCAAAAATCGCCTTCTCCTTGTCTGAAGTTATCATGTGTCCTTGGTCAAACACAACGTTGCCCAGAAAGGTGACCTGAGACTTAAAGAATTCACATTTGTTGATCTTCAGCGTAAGGTTGGATGCCTTTAACCTCTACACTACTTGCCAAAGGTATACTGCATGGGACTCATGATCAGGGGAAAATACCAGAATATCATCCAGGTAGGCAACCGCTCATACCCCAGCAGGTCCAAAGCTGCATCAATTCAGCATTGAAAGATATCATGGGCATTCTTAAGCCCAAAGGACAAACCCAAAATTGGAAAATCTTTTTTTCTGGTGCATAATGCGGCTAGCCACTCTTGGCCCTTTTTGATACAGATCTGATTGAAAGCATTCAATCTTTCAAGTTTGGAGAAAGCTCTGGCCTTCTCCACATAGCGTGCAATCTGTGATTTCAAGGGGATGGTATGTAAATCTGTAAAGTTATGTTGTTTAGGTTCCCATAATCTATTCATGGGTGTAAAGTACTATCAGCTTCTCCACAAAGAGAAGTGGGGAGTATACTGGGGAAGTACGCTGAAACTTTCGCCTTTGGCTAACTGCTCCTTAACCCACACATCTAATGCCGATTCCTCCCATAAAGTCAAAGGGTGATTTGGGGAGATATATGCACCAGATCAACTGTGAGCTTGAACTCACAAACAAACTTTGAATGAGCAGGTAGTAAATTGTCTGAAGCCGCATCAAACGAAGATTCCAGACCTTTCAAACAGGAAGGTAAAGGTACCTGCAGTGAGGGCTTCAACAATGGGGTGATAATGAGAGTGTGTATATTGGGTCAGTGGGGCAGATCTCCATGAGAATTAGCCTTAGACAAAAAGCCAACTAAAATATGACCATTCTTTAATGTTAAGGATAATGTGTTGTCTTTCAAGTTGGTCCTGACGTCAAACTTTCGCCAACTCTCTACTCCAAAAATAATATGGTACAGGAAGTTTTTTATTGCTTGGAAACGGTCTGACAAATGATACTTGCCCACTTAATAATCCACTAACCCTAGAACCTTTAGTGAGGAACACCTTTAAAAGCCCCTCCCCTAACCATACCACCTGGCAAGTAACCAATCTTAAGGTAGTCGTCCAGGTCTTGGTCAATAAAAATTTTAGAGGTTCCAGTATCCACCAAAATAACAGTGTAGATTTTTCCTAAAATGGAGGAAAGGCTAGCAGTCAATAAAAGATATCCAGAATGGTCTTTATTCATAGTAGACACCGCAAATACTTCACCATGAAAATATTCTTCAGGCATAAGCATGCCCCAGGGTACGTTTTAGCATCAAAAGATGAAGAGGGATATTTGCCCTCTTTTACTACTGAGGTCACATATATCACCATATCTTCAGCAGCTGCATAAACATCTTTATATTGTAAAAGTAACTCCTTCTCCACCTCCTAGGTTCTGCAGATTATGGTAGTGGTCAAACGCATTTTCTCTGGGATGAATTGGTATACTGAAATGTGTTCCATATCAAAGCCGTAGGAGAAGATATTTGGCTCTTTTTTATTAAAGAAATCAGCGTTATAAAACGCGCTTTGGGCCAAAAACCACGCCATACCCATTTCAGTGATGGGTTGTGCACCGTTATCCAAGGCTATTACCATCAAGCTATTCATCAAAGATCCTGTCTGCACTGTCCAAACGCGGTGCTGAGAAAAGAACATTTTTATTGTATTGATTTTGTTAATTTTGGAGGAAAGTCAAGGAACACGACTCTTGGATTGCAAAGCATCTGTAACCAGGCACAAGCAAGAAGGGTGGATACTTTTCAGTTGAAGGTAGTAATAAAAATGCCAAGATGCTCCAACCATCAGCAAAATGAGAAAACGGTGGTGATCCACACCGTAGCCATGACCAACAGCTGGTGCACTCAATTACCAATTTTCATAAGTCCCACACGGATATTATTCATGCATATAAAATAAAGTGGTTAGTCAAATAATGTAAGGACAGTGTCTATAACTATCCATTCCCAGCGTGGTGGTGCAAGGTGCACAGCCCCAACACCAGGGAGCTAGTTGTCAGTACTATGATGAGCATAGCCCTGAAGAAGGTGCTGGAGCTAATGTAACATAAGGCGAGGGTGTTCATCACTGTATAGATTATTAGGGATCAAAAACAAAGAGACTTGGGTGGAACCCAAAGTGGAGTCCATAACCAAGTGGTGATCTGGGCTGGAGTTAACAGGTGACTCAGTCTGGAGGGGACCTAGGCGGCCCAGTGGTACACCAGATGTGATAGTTACATTTGTGCTAATAAAGCAGCTAATGTTGCGATTGGCATCCTCAAAGAGATCCACGCTCAGATTTGCCCATGTTAACATAAAAGAAATGTAAACTAACGAAGGGTTTTTATTAAGGAGAAAGTTGAGCAATGATAATGGCTGGTCTTGTGGAAATATATTAAGCAAATTTTGGGTAAATAATTAATTAATGGAAGTGGCGCTAAGCCCAGGTGCACCAATAAGTGCATGCTTCCATCGGGCAGGGTACTATAATCCATAATAGACTGAACTTGGGTTATCAATTGAAGGTAAGGCTAATCCAAGATAGAAATCTTTAAAAATTTGAATGAGTTTTGAAACCCCATTTGCCAATCAACCTAATCAAACCGTCGCCATCTAGAAAATAGCCTATGAGTTTTAATGACCAGGCTGTAATGCCAAATGTGCCTTATGCACATTCCCAGGACCAACCTGGGCATATTTGGCCAGTACCCAGCGTTGATCCAGAGTATGCTTAAGGTCAGGGTGGCCTGCAAACTTCATCTTTTTGGCCTCCTGACGTGCAGCTTTGTACCTGCTGTTGGTTCCCATCATTATGTCATCCTCAAGCCATGACAATGTACACTGAAACGTTTTAAATAAAAACGCCCTTATTCCTCAGAGCTCCAGCGTCTGGAAACTAAAGAGCTTTTGATAATTTGATTTTGAGTATTGGGAAAACATGAGATAAGAATAACCAAAATTAGTGTTAGGGGAATTAGATATCATGACAAAATAAGTTATCTTACCTTATAAAATAAGATAAAAATGAAGTTCAAGAATCAGCTACTTGAAAATTATTGTGAATTTGAAAGACAATTGTGTAAATTTTACCAAAAATAATTTTTCATTTTGCAATTCAGCTATAAGATTTCTTTACACAAGATCACAAATCCTATCAACATAAATAACACAAGGCATTTATTGAAATAGAATCAGAAACTATCTTTACAAGATTTTTGGCATTTTTATAAGTATAATGATATTAGAAACCACCTGGATAGATGCCATTTGTGGAAGCCTTACAACATTCATTATCTCAATCTGCTAAGTTAAAATGGAAGATATATAAAATATGTAGTATAGATTAATTTAGGCTTTTATTAGATATTTTTGCTTCTAACTAATAATGACAAAATGAGTCTTTTTGTCCCCTTATCATAAATTAAGTATTAGAATTTTACCCTATAATTAGATAAATGTTATTATATAAAACGACATATGACAGATTGTAAAATCAAAAATTATTATATTAACAGTAAAATAAAGAAAATTCTGTCACAGATAGTGATTTAATTCTTGGTGTTTAGCACTTTTGTGGAATTGGCTGATAAAATGTAAACCTGGGCTTATAGTATGATGAGGTAGGACACAGTGTCATGTATTGTGCCAATAATTAAGACTAAGATGCTGCTTATAGTTGATAGCCACACAAACTGCTACCCAGAATATTAAGGGTACAGACACCCACATAAGTGTACCAAACTGATGAGAAAATGCCATTATAGGATTCAACTTTCAAGCATCAGAAGTCATAGTTAATAATATAATGTGGTACTGAATTTAAATAAAAAAATTGGATTCAGGTTTTTATTTGAGAAACCATGAATAAAAGAATAGAGTGATATCAGGACTTATTGGGGCCTGCTGCCTTATAAACTACTTAAGGAATAATTGGGGGTGCATTAAGGTTAATCAATCCAAATTGCATTGCAATTTGCAGATTGACACAAAGATAACACTTACCAGTGTGGAGAGTCAAATTTTACAGTCCATAGAAATTTGACCTCTGCTCAGATTTTCTATCAAATTTTCCCCAATTTTTTTATAAGTTTGACCATGTCAAATTAAGCATTCACTACACCTCAACCTGTCATGGATCCAAATAATGATATTGAGACTAGCCTGCCAGTCAAGGTGCATAATCACTCATAATGCAAACCAGAATAATGATGTAAGCCTTGGGGAACAACCCCTGAGGTTAGACAAATGTTTATTTTCTGTTTTAAACATAAAAGGGGAAGAAGCTGGTGGCTATCCCTCTCATCGCCCTGGGTGATCTAACCCATGTGTTGGATGAGAGATGGTTTATGGTGTATCCCCTTCAAATTGCACCTTGTTTTCCCTGATTGCACTTAAGAATTGGTGGGTAAAATTCAGAAGTTGTGCCAGGAGGTAGCAGAGGGCAGATGCCAGCGCCAGCGGAAGGCAATTGGCGCATATCCTCAGGGGGTATTCATAGGTTTGAGTTCTGCAGTGGAGGTTGAGTCGCATTCTGCTGAAAATAAAAAGCTCAAGTTAGTTTTGGCATAAAGATTACCATCCGCCATGTTTCCACATCAATTTCCCAAAACAGTCTGTTCCTGACAGGTATGGACGTGTCCAATCTCTTTCTGACCTAATGGAGCTAGCCATATGTGGCCTGGTTATTAGTGTAACCTGCCATCCACCAAAGGCATCATCATTATGTCAAGTGTGATCACAGTTGAATAAATATTCTTGCTAGCTATTTTGATGTTAATCTGACAAGATGGTCAGATCTGAGTCAGTATCAAAATTTGTTTAGAATGGTAATCCATAAGAACCAAATCATAAAGTATTATCAATGGTAGTTTTTAGTAACCCAGCATGCAATGGAATGAACTGGATTTTGGATGGGTATTCCAAGACCCACAGGGGCAGCCAAGGTCCACAAGGCACCAGGGTTTCAGAGAACTTTGGGTGGGCACATGGTAAGGGGTTTTAGACTGTAACGGATCAAGAGCCACCTGATCCATACATTGCTTCAGATTGGGAGGCGTTCAATCTGAATATGGCCCTGATCCAAAGAGCATCGAATTTAGGAAGGTCAGAACTGGGAAAATTTGCCATCCTGAACCCAAATTGCATCCATGTAATGACATTGGGCTTACGCATGGTATGGATGGTTATCTGGTGGGATGGGGAATTTTTGCAAACGATGTGTTGGACGGTGCTCAAAAGAGCTTAACTGAGGAGGAGCTTATTTCATACTAGCAGGGCACTATTTAGGGGAGGATGTTGCGGCCCTGAAGGGCAGTTGCGTCTTCTATGAGTAAAAAAGAAATCAAATAAAGGAAAACTTGCCTGTTAAAAAAAATATTATTTTATTTAAATATTAAGTGGATCAAATCAGAAATATGAGCTCAACCAGTGAGATTGGTGTGGCGTTAGCGTCATTCTCAGCCCTTTCCTGGTCCCAGACTTTGCTGTTGATGTGCAGCGTCGTGGGAACAGTGGTATGAGAATATGTGGCAACACTCGAGGCATGGTGGTCAGGTTTGGAGATGGCCTTCTGCAGGCCTGTACCTAGTATGGTCAGTAAAATGGTTCTTACTGCCCAATTCATTTGTTGCATATTGGCGTGAACCCACCCGTTACATTAGATGCAACTCAAATACTTTTTTGTCAGTTTTGTGGGAGCCTGTCAGGGAAAAGCCAGAAATGAAAAGATATCCCTGATATCAGTTTTTATTAGTAGAATATATGATTTATGCAATCAGCTTAAACAATCGAAGATGATAGCAAATCACATAGCAGAACGAATAATGAGTCAGACAAGTCGATTCAAGCCTAAAAAATCTGAATTGAACATCGGAACACCTGGGGCCAAGTCATAGTAGTCCTAACTAGGCATTTGGCTACTAGCCTAAGCTTTGGTTATCTAAGACAGAAAGAGCCTAAAGAATCTAAAGCTAGATAAGAATCAAGTAAGCCCTAAAGCTAGTTCATTTAGTCTTAAAAGTGTATATAAGCTGAATATTTCTAAAATCATTCATTGCTTTCAATAAAGTTAAGATGCTTCTAATTACTTATTTGACTTACCTGCTTTTGAACCTTAGTAAAGTACAAGGATCTTTATTATCAAGCGTATATCAATTTAACATCCCTGAAAATCCAACTATTTCCACTAACCCAATTTCACAATTACCTTTGTCACTGGTATCTTGGCCTTAACAGGGGTTGGACTAGCTGAAGCTCTACAACTTATATTAGGGCCCAACAGACCTTTATTCACAGCTGTTATATTTTTTATCCGCATCCTACCCTTGTTATACTGGACTCTTAGCTCAGGCATGGCAAGTTCACGAGTTGCTATGCCAAACTGGGTTAAAGATATTCCAGTCCCTGACAGGGCCCCAAAAAGAGGTGGTGGCTCCAGGAGGGGTGGAATGGTATCGCCATGTGTTGACAGTGGTGATGGTGAGTTTCTCACTAACTTTCATATTAAGAGAGGTGGTTCAAGTGTTTGGCATAAGACCCATAAGAATGGAGGAATGCCAGGGAGGTTCTACATTTCTAAAAGGTCGGGCTGCTTTGCTCATGTAAGCTTTAGATTGATCCACCAAGTGGTGTCACGGATTCATTTTCAGGTACAGTTGGCTCAAACAACAGAAGGAGAGACCCCTTTCTCATTGCAGATTGCGCAAATTGTGGAAGCACTACCCCTTGATCTGGCCAGGTGGGTGCAAGAGTTGATTGAGGAGCAAGGTCGCCTCCCAGGATTCATGGATGAGTGTGTCATTTGGATCAACTGGGATGCCTGCCTGGATGAGGCGCAAGATGAAGTGTGGTCAGATTTGCTGATGGTGTGTCAGGGCTAAGGATTGTTTGAAAAATATGGGCGGATTTTTTTCCATTGGTTAAAACAGTGTGAGTCTCAGATTTGCAATCATAGCAAATGTTCAGGCAAGGGCTGCAAGCAGATATGTTAGCTGCCATAGCGTCTGTTAAGGTTCAGAGCTTGTTGTCAGAAGAAATTTTGTTGGCGGTGCAGGTGGAGAAACAATTGGCCTTGGAACATAACTGGTGGGAAGGTTCTATGTCCCCAGGAAGAGGACAGTCGCCCGTGGTGGCCAGCAGAGATCGAGGAGGTTAGCAAGGATCACCCAGGAACTTCAGGAATAGACCATGGGGGGTTCTGCCAGGGAAACGGTGAGGAGTTGGGAAGAACAGGCCAGGGACCCTGGAAGAGTTATAGTCTTAGACCTACCTTACCTGAAAATTTGCAATCTGAGAATGCTTCAAACATTAAATCTACTTCTTCGCTTTACCAGAGGTTATTTATTCCTGGTGGAGTTATACTCGCATGGTTGAATGGAGAAGGTGCTGGCCCTGGTGGATACAGGGGCTGAGGAAAATTATTTGGAGTTCGCCTTAGAAGAACATTTAATGTTGGAGATTAAGAGGGGACCTGAGGTGGTGTTCGCCATTGTGTCAAGAAGAGCTCCATCATGGCGTTTAGAGCCCTTGGTAGTCTTTCATCGGGACCCACTTTGTTTAAAAGAGGGTTTCTGTGCAATCAGAAATCTGACTCATCCTGTGGTACTGGGGATGCGATGGTGGCATCATTTTCAGCCCTGGATTGATTTGCCACATAAGAGAATTACCCTGATGCCGCAGATTGGGCCTTGGATGAAGTAGAAGATGGAGGTGGGGAGTGATGTCCCGAGTGGGTGCAGGAGCTTTGGTGGGATGCAGAAGGTAGGGTTACCAGCCAAATATAGCGACTATGTCGATGTGTTTGGTCCTATTGGAGACTCACCTTTTTCCTCTATGGTATCTTTTGCATTTTCATTCCGGTTCAAGGAGGGGATGGAGTTTCCCAGGGGGTGCACGGTATATGCCCTTAACAAATGGGCCAGGGAAGCATTAGAAGGCCATGTGAAATTGATGTTGGACTAAGGTTTAATTGAGCTTTCTATGTCTCCAGTTGTGTCTCCTGTATTACTGGTGCCAAAAGCAAGTGGCGAATTATGCCCATGCGTGGATTTCTGATGTCCAAACATGGTCACTGAGCATGATATGTATCTGATGCCTTTGTTGGAGAATATTCTCCCAATGGTTACTGAATACACAGTGTTTACAAAACTTGACTCCATGGATGCATTTTATCAGGTACCGGTGAGACTGGAGCACCAGCAATATGCAGCGTTTGAGTGTCACCTGGGGGTGTATCAATATCACATGATGCCATTTGGGCTGAGGAATGTTCTGGCGGTGTTCCAGCGGATGATTGACCATGTCTTTGGAAGAATGATTGATCAATGCTGTGCCACTTATATGAAAAATATCCCTAGTACTTTCATGGTCCCAGGAGGATCATGTCCAAGATGTCCAAAAGTTCTGGGGCAATTGGCTGGATGGGTTTGAGATTGAAGCCTTCCAAGTTTAAATTCAACCAAAGGTTGGTAACGTTCCTAGGCAACGTGGTTTTCTGGAAAGATTGGGAGTATATCTAGATAAGCTGCATGCAGTGTGGGCATGGAAGGCCCCCACAGATCAGACAGGGGTGTAGAGTTTTTTGGGAACATTGAACTTCCTTTGTCAGTTTGTGAAGAATCTTTCCCATATGGCCTTACCTCTCACGCGTCTAACACAGGACGTCCCATTCATATGGGGAAGGAAAGAAGAACATGCATTCGAGTTACTTAAGAGTAAGTTACTTACCACGCCTGTACTGGCCCATCCAGACCCCAGGAGGCCATTCATGGTGGAAATGGATACCTTAAATTATGCTGTGGGGGCAGTATTGCTTCAGGAAGGGGAAGATGGGTTGGAACACCCCGTGTGTTACTTCAGCTGTAAGTTGCTCCTCATGGAAAGGAACTACCCAATATATGATAAGGAACAGTTGGCAGTGATAGTGGCCTTGCACACCTACTCTATGCCTAGAAACCTTTTGTTATTCGGACAGATCAAAAAGCGTTGGAGTACTATCATGAACCCAGAAAGATGAACCAGCGCCAGGCCAGATATTATGAGAAGCTGGTCCGTTATGACTTATGGATGGAATACAGGCCAGGACCATCAAACGTCCTAGCGGATTGGTTGAGTTGAGATGGGGGCTTCATGATGATAAAGAGGAATTGGAGGATTTTAATATGGCCACAATGTTCTGACTGGACCAATTTGCAATGATGGAGGATAGGGAAAGTGAGTTGGGGGAGGAAGTCCACTGGAAGCAAGGGAAACTGGAATTTGCCTGGCGGCTGAAAGCTGAGATGATGGAGGGGTGGCCGCATGGTCACCATGAGGCTGCATGAAAGGGGTGGGGTGCTTTACCACAATTCTCGTGTATGGGTGCCCAACCCATTGCTACAATGGGAGGTAATCTGGGCTTCACATGATCATCCATTGGCAGGTCACCCAGGAAAGAGAAGACAGTAAATTGGTGCAATGGGAGTATTTGTGGCAGAGCCTGCGTAGGGATGTCAAGAAGTTCGTGTGGGAGTGTTTGGTATGCAAGAGGGTGAAGCCCTTAAGGAACCGCCATCAGGTAAGTTAAATCCACTGCTGATACCACGGTCCCCCTGGAACTCAATTAGCGTCAATTTCATAATGGGTCTCCCAAAGGTGCAGGGGAAGGATGCGGTTATGGTGGTCATGGATAGACTTACCAAATACACTAAATTCTTCCCATGCACTTGGAGTTTTTTAGCAAAGGATGCGGTGAGGATTTTCATTGATGAGGTGTTCTCTCGGCATGGTTTACCTGAGGAAATCATTTCAGACTAAGGTCCACAATTTGTTTTGAAATTCTGGTTGAGTCTTCTGGGGAATCTGGAAATCAGGCCTGGGAGGTCATTATCTTACCATCCTCAATCTGATGGACAGACAGAGAGAGTGGATTAGATACTGGAGCTTTATCTCTGGTGTTATGTGTCTGATTGGCAGGATGACTGGGTTTTGTGTGTTTGGATGGCCCAGTTCTCTTACAACAATCATTACTAGTGCTCAACAGAAATGGCACCATTTTTCGCAAATCATGTACTCAATCCCAGATTGATCAGGGGTCTGTTGGTAGAGTGTGTCGAGGGGTGGATGAGATGGCGCGTACCATGTCAGAGATTGGGAAGAAGCTACAGGGGAATTTGAAGCGGGCAGTGACTTAGCAGAAGTGACAGGCATTTCGACAAAGGGTGCCAGATCCAACGTTTGAGCCTGGGGACTGGGTATTGGTGGCAGCTAAGAACTATGCTGTCCCTGTCAAGAGCTGTAAGCTGGGACAGAGGTTTTTTGCCTGTACCAGATTGTCTGAGCCATTAATTAGGTAGTTTTTGAGTTAAGTTTGCCAGTAGGTTCCAGAGCCCATCTGATGATTCATGCTTCCCAGCTACAAGCATTCAAGGGAATAGGTCCAGAACATCCAGGACCATTGAGCCCTAGGGAAGGGGATGTGGCAGAATATGTAGTGGAATGGATATTGGATATAAAATGGGTGAGGGTCTGGCAGTTTTTGCTGGTGAAGTGGAAAGGCTATCCGGTAGGAGATGCAATGTGGCAGATGAAGGAGGACTGTGAACGGTGCCCAGAGAAGGTTCAGGAGTACTGGTCTTTACAGGGGGGTGATGTAACGGATCAGGAGGTACCTGATCCATACATTGCTTTGGATCAGGAGGCATTCAATCTGAACATGGCCTGATCCAAAGAGCATCAAATTTGGGAAGGTTGGAACTAGGAAAATTTGTTATATCAAACTCAAAGTGCATCTGTGGAATGACGTCAGGCTTATGCATGGCATGGATGGTGTAAAAATTTACTGGAGGGTTATTATTGGCAAACAAACATAGTAATCTTTTTGCTGCATAGGTTCAGTTTTCTTATACACTTTGTCTGCGTTGTATAGTATAGTAGATTATTGGTCAATAAATAGTATGATGACTATTATCCGTAGTTGAGTATAAATTCTTATATTATGGCCCAACGCTTGGCCAGTATTCCTGATATAATACTTAAGATGTCGTGATCTAGGGATTTGTTCCCTCGTTCTGTCCAACCTGATCTTCGCTGAGATTCCCTGGTAACGGTCTTTTTGATTAACACACAGTCAGTAGCAATCCCCAATTGTGTCTCCTTCTTCTCTAGATCCCCACTCAGATCTTTACTCTTTTCACTAAGAGTCTCCCAATTATGGCACACAAAGTTAATATCCTTGAAAAGAATAGCACAATTGAAAGCTGATGATAGTTGACTACTTAAACTATCTACTTGATGAAAACTATAGAACTATATAACTCTGTTCTAAACTCTGGGGGTTTTTTACTATAACATCTGGGTTTGTACTATAAGTGAATCCTAGGGAATTAAAGTGAGGATTTGGTCATCTAACCCTCGGTTGACACCGCTTCAATGAAATGGCAGCCGTTGCCATTGAATCACCCATTCTCATCTTGGCAGCGATGGTCTAACCCATCCTGGCTAGAATTCCATCATTGGACATCCTCAAGACCTAAACAGAAAGAGTCAGAAAACATGTCCCTAACATTTTCCTCTTGATCCAAGTGAACCAACCATAATTAGCTAGCGACCTGCTTAGGTAATGGGACTTATTACCCATTAAGGCAGGTCACACACCAACCAATCAATTCACTAGTTGCAGGAGGCATCATTCGCCTCACAACCTGCTATTTATTCCCAATCAGTCGGTGATGAAACCTGACTGATCCCAATTGATACACGTGATAGTTAATCACTATCAGATGGCCCTATTTCATTGGCAACTCCACCCAATGAGATCTTAAGTATTCATCCAGATCGATCCCCAATGAATATGACAGTCGAATTATCCAAAATCCCCTGAATATAATTACTCCAAAACTCAGGCCAACCAAATTCCTATTCACTTCGCCTAAGGGATTTATCCCCTAGTGAAAACTGGTAATCTAGAAGGCTGAAAATATGGGCAAAAATCCCAACACATTCCCCTCTTGCCTAGATTTCCAGTGAAAAAAGGACTGGGGCATAAGAATACCGCTTCAGACACTTGGTCAAATACTTTATTGGCTCAAGCGGAGTATGATTGTCAGTACTCAATGCTGCTCGGGATGACCTTTGGCATGTGGCGCTCTTCCTCTTCCTCCTCGCTACCACCTTCTCAGAGTGCAGTCCCCAATCTACTGTCATGCTGGGCTGATCAATTTACTCATGATGATATTAGTCGCAGAATCCAGTTTTCCCCCATCAGAGCATATAACCTGCTGTCATATTCAGGATTCTTGGTCCGCCGTCCTTAGTTTACTATTTTTCTCCTCATCCTGGACAGGAGACTTGCCATCGATGTTCATTTTGTGGTCCAATTAAGACTACTTACTATTTTTCGCCCTTGTTATTTCTCTCATAAACTCCTGACTCAAGTCAATCCTGATTCTTCTCTTGAAGAGCTTATCTCATTAATTTTGAGATTAATTTCTCCAAAATTGGAGCTTAATGGATTGTAGAGTGCATAATATCAACATTCATATAAGTCCAACATCCCCCCTCTCATCCAGCTCATATGTCAAATTCCAAGTCATGATACCAGCAGATTCTGAATAGTTTGTCTGATCAAGTCCTCTGGCTCTTCCAGAAGATGAGTCAGGATGCATGGCGGAACCTCTTCTATAGTTCTTTCAGGACTAATACACCTAGTCTGGCACCAGCGGCTAGTCCTTCCGTTGATTTACCAGAAACAGTAACCAATCCCTCCATAACCTGGATTGCTATTGTTTTAAGCAACTCTTGGCCAATTCTTCCTCTGCCATCAATTCCAGAGTTGGATTTCAAAACTCTACTGGATTTGGCTCCTTTTGCTGATGCACTGAACATCGTCATAGATGCTCCAGAGATTATTTTATTTGCTCTTGATCGCTCGTTTCTTGCCAGGTTGGACCTGCTTCCTGAGTTCCTCTTCTTTCTAGGACAACATTAAAAACCCTCTGTTCTGGCTACTAAGCTCACCATTGGTAACAGTATTCATTTTGAGCTCCCCTATGCTGAGCTCTGGGCCCAATTCACCGAGGCTTTGTCCCTAGTGCCGAATCCCTCTGATCTTGATAACATCCTGGATCAGGATACCGCCACTTATGCTCTTCGCTTTTCTGGCCAAGTTCTTTGAAGTTGGTACACGAAGCTTCCAGCCTCACTCAGGTTTCACCGCTTGTTCAGCTTCAGCTTCTGAGAAGCCCATAGTTGTAGCTTGCAGGATGCCATACACTCCCTGCATGACTATCTCCTCATTGACGCTTCCCATCAGTATCTTCTGCTGATGGCTTTAGTAGGGGGCATGATTTAGCAACCCCTGTCAAGCATCCCTTGTTTGCTGCCAGACCATATGTCCAGTGTTCTTGATGAAGCTCATCGTCAGGCGCTCAAGACTAATCTTCCAGCTCTGGTACCATATCAGGACTACTCAGAGTTATTAGCCAATTGCCTCTTCTTATACTGTTGCTTTCCTCCCCACTCCAGGGGTTTGCAATCGGCTTCATCTGACATCTCAATTTCCTTTCCCCTAGTTGCTTTTGCGCAGGGCTCTGAATCCGCTCAAAGAACGTGGTTTCATTTAGGTCTAGTCCTCACTAGCATCCAATATCACATCGATTTCAATGAGCTGTTCATTCCTACCGCAATCCATCATCCCTCCCCCAAGAGGTGACATAGGTAGAATCATCCCCGCATTGAGGACAATTAATAAAAATTAAAATTTTTAAATTATATTGGGTTTTTCTCTATGCAGTTTATAATCTTTTTTCCTTATCTTTTATCAATTTTTTATTCTTCTTTTTTCCATGGGACTTGAACTTGTTTCAGTTCAGCGGTCCATCTTTTTATTTTTTTTCCCCAAACTGGGTCTTGGGTACTTAAACCTGCTAGTTTTCTATAGTTCAGAGGTCCTTTTTTCGGACTTAACCATCTAGTTTGGTTCAGAGGTCCTTTTTTCAGACTTGACCTAATCATCAGGACATGACCAACTTAATGGTTCATCAGTCCTTCTGGAACTCTTTTATTTTCTCATCAATCCATCACTTCATATACTTAGCGTAACTTGATTCACAACCCTTACATCCAAGAGATTCTTGATGGAGTAGGCATCAGTCACCATCTTGGTGATGACTTCAAATGGACCTGACCTCAACGCATATAGTTTGTTTCTTCTTTATAAAACCATGTGTATTGCAATAGGCAATTCTTTCACCTATTTGATATTCTGCTAAGGCCAGTTGGTTCTTATCATCCATCAATTTCGCTTGCATCCTCTTCTTTAATGTAGTATCAAATGATTGCATTTGCATATTGATCAGGATATTTGCCAGTCGGTTCAAGTACTGTTTGGCACTCATCCCCAATGTTGGTTCCACCACCAAATATAAAATTGGTGGCAACGCGTCCATTCTTTCATACAACAACTCAAATGGCGTTTTTCCTGTTGCTGTATGATGACTGATATTTTAGGCGAACGTCACCAAACTAAGGTACGTTCCCCACGTGGAAGTTCTTCCTGAAACCAGCTTCCTTGGCATTACATCCAGCATTCCATTCATTCATTCTACCAGTCCATTCATCTCTGGCTGGTAGAGTACTGAAATGACTCCTCTGATCCCCATTATCTCATTCAATTTCAGGATCACATGATATGTGAAGTTGGTCCCCTTATCGCTAAGTAGGACCTGTGGACATCCATGTTGATATACTTGATCCAGGATGAACCTCGTGGTGCTGATAGCGTCTACTTTCGTTAGGGCCTTCATCTCAACCCATCTCATCAGATGGTCGATGGCAGCTATAATGTACTTGACTCCCCCTGTGCTCACATCAGCGGTCCCATCATGTTGATGGACACTGTGTGCTAGGAAAATCAAGGGCGGACCAGTCAGTATCCAGTTGTATTCTTATGTGGTTTGTGCAGCTGGAACTCCAAGCAACAAGCTAGATAATCCGCGACATTGTAGTTAATGGATTCCCAGTAATAGTACTTGTGAATATGATCAGTCATTTTCCTCAGGCCTACATGCCTGACAACTTGTGAGCTGCTTAAACTATAGCTGCTCTTTCTGACAGCTTTGTGAATAATAACCGCTTCCCGTTGATCATCTTAAATACTTTTCCATCCATAGTCTCAGTGTTTTCCATCACTTTCCAAAGCAAACCTTGAATTTCTCAGGGCTCGTTCCTAATTACTATGTCAACCATTCTATAGAATAGCTCATCCACCTGCAGGTATACCATCTGGACCATTGGTAACTGCAATAAGCCATCCACATTCTTGTGAGAAGCCCCCGCTAAGTGGACAATCTTGTAATCATAAACCTGGAGCTTAAGTGCCCATCGGGCCAGTTTTCCTTATGGCTCTCTCAAATTGTGAAGCCAACGCAACAAAGAGTGGTCCGTCACCACTTTAAGGTGTGTTCCATGGATTTACACCAAAACTGCTTACATGCATGTGTAACCGCAAGGCATTCACACTCAGTTAAAGTGTAGTTCCTCTCAGCAGCTGAGAGTGTCCAGCTCACATAAGCCACCAGATGTTCATCCCCAAGTTCATTTACTTAGTTTAATATGGTGCCAATTGCTGTCAACGAAGCATCAGTTTGAATAATAAGCCCCCAAGCGAAATTTGGATATTTCAAAATTGGAGAATCTATTAAATACCGGCGTAGCTCATCAAAGGAGTCCTGGGCCTCTTCAATCCATATGAATCCTTTTTTGATCTTTAATAAATGGAATAAGGGCTCAACTATTTGGGAAAAGTCCTGAATAAATCTTCTGTAGTATCCGACCATCCCAAGGAACACTTGGATGTATTGGACACTCTTTAGCACAGACATCCATTCTATGGCTTCTATCTTCTGGGCTTGCGGCTGCAATCCATTGGAGTTGATTACGAATTCCAGATATTCTAACTCTTTTTTAAAGAAGTGGCACTTTCTCAGCTTAACCTTCAGGTTAGACACGGACAGTCGCTTGAATACTTCTTCCAAGTGGTGTAAGTAATTAGTAAACGTCCTGCTGAACACGTTTATATCATCCAGGTATACCAGGACGCATGGCAATTTAATCCACTCATTATCATGTCTATGGCCCTCTGAAATGTTGCAGGTGCATTACATAGACCCTGGGGCATCCTCATCAGTTGTTATAGCCCCTGCGCAATAATAATCACACATTTTTTCCTGGTCTTCTTTTAGCAAGTCGATCTGCCAATATCTCAATATCAGATCCATCGTGGAGAAATACTTCGTTTCTCCTAATCAATATAGCACATCATCAATCCTCAGTAGGGGATACAAATCCTTCTTCATAATTTTATTCAGCTTCCGGTAGTTGATCACCACCCAGTTGGAGCCATCCTTTTTCTTCTTATTCAACCGTCTGAATCCTTTGGGATTATTCCCTGGCATAGTTTAATTGGTCATCTCTTTAACTTCTTTGTTTCCCTTTGTGGGATTCAGATTGCTCACCATATTTTTTTGAAGCTTCCTATTTCAAGCATCAAATGCTGCTCCCAAAATCTTCAAATTATCTACCATTTGAGAGGTAGTTATTTCCATCAGGAACACAGAAGACATCATGCAAAGCAAATCATAATAGGGCCATAGAGCCACTATCAAGGCGATTCTGGCATCAAAGTCGTCCAGTACTTTCGCTATGACCAGGAGCTGTGACTCCTGAAAAACCAATCCGTGAAGCTTGCTAGAGACTTGTCTTTATGGAACTGGATTCCCATAAATTTCTGTTTGCTTTGACATGTGCATTGGACTCCTAAACTCTTTCATGATGGCCACCTTTGCCTCAGCATATGACCAGCTGTCACCCTCCAGGTGAGTTAACACTAAGTTCTGGAAGTCAGTGTCTAGGCAATTCATGACTTTCAACGCCTTTTGAAGATCCCCATAGCCATAAATGGTCATGTCAAACAGTCAGAAAAAAGCTGAGGCGTTATCCCAATGGAACGTTGGCAATTTCAGTATTGCCTTAAATTTTTCCAAGTTATCTCTGACTAATTCTCTCAGTTCAACCACTCGGCTAACTTGAGGAGTGACTTCAGGTGTCATCTCCAAAATGGCAGCAAAAGCGGGTGGCATGTTCCTTGGGGTATTCAATTTCCCAAGTATCATGTGAGTACTTCTTTCTTTGGGATCGCTTGTCATACCAGGCTCACAACTGCATTTAAGAGTTTTAAGTTCCTCCACCTGTTTGATCAGTTGCTCTATATACACGCTGAACTTTCTTAAATGAACGTGATCCAATTCTCGCTATGTTTTCAGATATAAGACCTCTTTAATGAGTCCCTTCTTTCTTCTTCAACGAAGTTACTTTCCCAAGTAACTCATTCCCAAAGCTTGCAACATTATCTGTCCCTTTCTCCACCTTGGCGACTTGTTCATCCAAGGCTGCAAATTCCTGATGGTACGCTGAGTTTAGGGCATTCTGATTCACAGTGGCTAACTCAGTCCAAAGTTTGCATAACCCGTCTTTGTACAACACTCTTATAAATTCTTTAACTTAACTACCCCTGTAGTAAGCACCAACTTGTAAAAATTTACTGGAGGGTTATTATCAGCAAACAACCATAGTAGTCTTTTTAGTGCATAGGCTAAGTTTTCTTGTGCACTTTGTCTACATTGTATAGTATAGTAGATTATTGGTCAAAAATAGTATGTTGACTATTATCTGTAGTTGAGTATAAATTTTTATATTATGGCCCAACGCTTGGCCAGTATTCCCAATTAAATACTTAAGATGTCGTGATCTAGGGATTCATTCCCTCGTTCTGTCCAGCCCAATCTTTGCTGAGATTCCCTGGTGACAGTCTCTTTGGTCCAACGCAGTCAGCAGCAATCCCCAATTGTGTCTTCTTCTTCAATAGATCCCCGCTCATATCTTTACACTTTTCACTAGGAGTCTCCCAATTATTGAACATAGCAATAATATCCTCAAAAAGAACAACACAATTGAAAGCTAATGATAGTTTACTACTTAAACTATCTACCGGATGAAAACTATAGAACTATATAATTCTGTTCTAAACTCTGGGGTTTATTTACTATAACATCTGGGTTTTTTATAAGTGAATCCTAGGGATTTTATAGTAAGGATTTGGTCATCTAACCCTCGGTTGACACCGCTTCAATGAAATGACAGCTGTTGCCATTGAATCACCCATCCTCGTCTTGGCAGCAATGGTCTTTCCCATCCTGGCTAGGATTCCGTCATTAGACATCCTTGAGACCTAAACTGAAAGAGCCAGAAAACGTGTCCCTAACATTTTCCTTTTGTTTAAGCGAACCAACCATATTTAGCTAGTGACCTGCTTAGGTAATGGGACTTATTATCTATTAAGGCAGGTTTTTAAACCAAATGATCGATTTGCTAATTGCAGGCAGCATCACTCACCTTGAAACCTGCTATTCATTCCCAATCAGTCAGTGATGAAACCCAACCAATCCCAATTGGTATACCTGGTAGTTAATCACTATCAGATGCCTCGATTTCGTTGGCAACTCTTCCCAACGAGATCTTAAGTATTCATCCAGATTGATCCCCAATGGATATGACCAGGCGAATATTCCAAAATCCCCCAAACATAGTAACTATGAAACTTGGGCCAATCGATTTCCAATTCACTTTGCCTTAGGGGAATTATCCCCTTGGGATTCCTGATAATCTACCACTCTGGAAATGTGGGCAAAAATCCTAACAGATGGTGATCCAGTGGGTTGGGTAATCTTTGCATATGATGTGCTGGATGGTGCTCAAAAGAGCTTAACTGAGGAGGAGCTTATTCCATACTAGCAGGGCACTATTTAGGGGAGGATGTTGCATCCCTGAAGTGCAGTTGCATCTTTTATGATGAAAACAGAAATTTAATAAAGGAAAACTTGCTTGCTAAGAAAGAAAATATTATTTTATTTAAAATTTTAAGCAGATCAGATCAGAAATATGAGCTCAACCAGTGAGATTGGTGTGGCGTTAGCGTCATTCTCAGCCCTTTCCTGGTCCCAGACTTTGCTGTTGATGTGCAGCGTCGTGGGAACAGTGGTATGAGAATATGTGGCAACACTCGAGGCATGGTGGTTGGGTTTGAGGATGGGCTTCTGCAGGCCTGTACCTAGTATGGTTAGTAACATGGTTCTTACTGCCCAATTCGTTTGTTGCATATTGGATGAAACTTACCCATTACAAGGACAGTCTCCAGTCCAGTACATTAGTGCCATAGGTCATTTACTATGTAAAAATGGTTATTTTAGACAATTTCCAAACTAATTTTTATAAAACAATATGGAAAATAAGAAAAGAAATAACCCAACACCGGAAGGTCAACTCTCTTTCCACCTGGCATAATTTCTGAGCAATTTTTCAAGTTAATAAGAGTAAAACCTAATTGCCTGCTGTAGTTTCTCTCTGATGTCATTGGGTTCCCCGCTAGCTACCCCAGTGTGGGGCAGCAAAACCCCCTGCTGTTTTACGTCCAACAGGATAACGTGCTCAGACTGGCTCATCCAGTCACACCAAACCCCTGGGATGATTTGTTCCTCCCAAGGATCTTAACACCCACCTTGCTCAAACCCAAGCGGTGCCCCACTGCCCCCTGGTGCTCTCCTGGAGCAACATGTGATTCAGCCTTAGGGTCAAATATGAGAAACTTTTTCCCATACAAAAACCAAGACATTATCAAAATGGCTCAGGAAGTGATGCATCCCGCCTGTTTTATTAACTTCTGCCCATATAATTGGTATTTTAATCTCAGCTTCACCTGTGAAGCTGGTGCCGACACTACAGCAATGGTGCCCCTGGTCTTCTAAAATACACATCTTCCAACAACTCAGACCCAGATCCCAGCAGACAACACTTTGTTGTTTTAGTTTGCTGGTTTGCCTACCCACCTTCCCCCTGAGATGCTCCACCAGTGGCTGATGGAAGGTTTGTCAGCCTATGGCTCCAACCCCATCTTGCAATTTGTGGTCCTAAATGGGGCCACACGCCTTGCTGGATCTCAGGTGTATGCCATGATCAGCCCTGAAATGAACAAAATTGTCCCGTCAATTCCCCCTCACACCGCTATCCCCTCTGCCACCAACCAACTGTTCTGGGCCCATGTCAAGGGCGGACGGACGAGTTGTCCATCCTGTTTTGAGTTAGACCACTTGAAATGCAAGTGCCCATATTTAGCAGCTTCCAAAGGCGCTGTTAGTTCATCCAGAGGCCACCAATCTGCCGCCCACCCCATGCAACGCTGGCATGATGTACAATCCTAACTCCCCCTCCCCCAAAGCCTGTTGCTGCAGCTGCACCTGCATCCACCAATCAGCCTCCACCTTTCCCCAGTGCCATGCATGAATTTACCAATCAAGCACAGGATTGGACTTCAGTCCAATCCCATGCAACATCCAACAAATCAACAAATCCTCAACCATACGCCGATTCCCCAATTCAATTTTTCCAGAACCCATGGAAGTTTTTGGATGAAATTGATGAATTAGGTAATATCATTGAAGAACTGTCGCTGCAAGTCAACCAGTTCTGCAATGCAAAATGTGATGCAGAATTCCCACCTCATTTTTATGCCCCAAAGCTAAATTCTGAACCATTCCACACCGACCACCAGCTTTCAGTAGAAGCAGCCGCCACACCAGATTGCCATCCCCTCCGCAAAGCCAATGCTAAAATCAGTGGCAGTACTCGCAGGAGGAATTCCACCTCCTTAGATCCCCGAAAATCTTACCCCAAAAAGTAAGATTAGCATAAAACAACTACAAAAAAATGTCACTGACGCTATCCAGAGTGTGGTATCTGTAGCATGGAATCTGAAAGCTAAGATAACCCAAACCAACATTGCAACTTTTGTTAAATTACCAGACGACTGCATTAAAGCTGAAAAAGCTTTAGCTGAGTATACACTGCCATTTTTATAGTTTGCAATTACTTGGAAGTACAAATCATCAGTGATATTGAACCACATACTGCCGATGTCCCAACGCCCTTGCTATCTGCCTTGACATGCACCCTACTCAGGGAGGAGATAGCTGCTGCCAAAGATGAGCCCCTGATCCCCCTCTCCTTCCGCCATTGAGGGATAAGCGGATTCTGCTGTCCACATGGTTGGTTGTTTTGTTAGTGTGATTCATTCAATTGCTTTATTTAACCGAGGTAAGCTGACCAGGGGACAGACATTACCAAATATATGTGAAACTAAGAGAATAACTAAGAAATATAAAATTTGGGCACCCCAGGGTACTCAAGTTACCCCTGTTGCCAGCGGGACTGCCAGGTATGGGGGGGTTGGTGCACTACTCCGAGGGGTTTTCCTTGCTATGGAGCATGTGTGAAGGAAAGGGTCTGTGTGGAGGAACCAGAGTGGGAACCGTAATTCAGTCAATTGCTCATTTGGGCGTTTTGTTTGAATAAAATAGTTACATTATTTTAGTTTAAGTTTTAGTTCAGTAATATCCATCCCCTGGTCAGCTTACCACAGTTATATAAAAAAACCCAACACTCTACCATTAGTAGGGTGCTGAGTTATATTTGAGAAAGGGTAGAAAATCTACTAAGCCAAATAGCAATAAGAGATGTCAGGATTTTAACCAGATGGATCCTTCCAATAATATCAGAATTTGGGGTTTGGTTAGTTGGGCGTAATTTTCAGCTAAATATCTAGTTTAGTACTATTTAATGTTATAAATTTAATCAAGTTAGGTTCAGCGGAAGCTGCATTCACGGCTGAAATGCCATCCAAAGATCGTTATGGGAGTTTTCAGCAGAAAGCTGATGAATCCGTTACAAATTGTCCAAAAATGGTTCTGCCAACTAATTTGGAGCACTGGTGACTCATGCTAAATATGCTCAAAATCCTATTTTAATTATGAATTTATATATGGTTGACCAGCGACTTATGCTGAGGATGGATTGACCTAATTTAATATTCGGTAATCAGATGATCAGATCTAGAGGGAATCGCTATGAAGTATGAATGAATGAGTTTACAATCTGATAGATCTTATTAATTAAGAGGCCAATGGGTCTCCTTATTTAATTGGCCAAAGAGTGCTTGGGCGCAGTAGCCCTGAGAGTAGTATAAATAGTCAATTATACCCTCCTAATAAACATCTCTCTTGCACCAGTCTTACTTTTATTTGATAGTGGCTTAGAGCAGCTAAAGTAGGAGTAGATAGGACTGGGAATCCCAATAGGCGTGGGGTGATTATGCCTGGAGTGGCCAGCGCTGCAAGCTCCCATGCCTCCTCCCTATGAGAATCAGTGGGAACCTGGCCAGCTGGCTACGAGCAGATGCGCTGACAGGCCCCCAACCTTGCGGGGTGCAGCGTGGGAGTGCCATAGCTGCCCAGGAAGGGGGATGGACTCGCTGGGGCATGCCTAGATGGGATGGTGAAGGGTCACAAGGGTGGGGCTGTGCAGAAGTGCCTGAGCTGCCCAGGAAGGGGGCAGGACTTGTCAGGGCACACACTGAGGATACCTGGGGCTAAATACAAAGCTTTTGGTGGTTAGTTGGTGGATTGGACATGGACTTGTAGGGGTTGGTATGCCAATGAAGGCGAAACGGCAAAGGGCCAACCAGTCTTCATACTGGTTGTCCTGGCACACTAGCGGAGCCCATGGTCAATTTTGCAACAGTGTTGATCACTACATGAGGTTTTGCTAGTGGGCTGCTCAAAGTAGTTAAAATTTTGGTTACAGAGTGGTGAAAGTCACTGGTTAAGACTGGCGCTCCTTCAAGGTGGCGCTGGGGTCTTGGCCCACCATCAGGGTGGGTCACACTAAAGGATACCATCTGGTTAAGTGGAGGGCAATGTCAGGATTTTACCAGATGGATCCTTCCAATAGTATCAGGATTAGGGGTTTCAGTTAGTCAGGCGTAATTTTCAGCTAATCGCCTAGTTCAATACTATTTAATGTTAGATATTTAGTCAAGTTTAGGTTTGGCGGAAGCTGCATTCGCTGCTAAAATGTTATCTGAAGATTGTTGTGGGAGCTTACGATGGAAAGCTGATGAATCTGTTATGAATCATAAAATGGTTCTTATGACTAATTCAGAGCACCGGAAAGTTATGCTAAGGATGTTCAAAGTCCTATTTTAATTACAAGTTTATATATGATCGACCAGCGACCTATGCTGAGGATGGATTGACCTAATTTAATATTTGGTGACCAGATGAGCAGATATAGAGGGAATCGCTATTAAGTATGAATGAATGAGTTTATGATTTGATAGAGTTTTGAAATCAAGAGGTCAATGGGTTAAACCAGTATTTGATTGGCCAAAGAGTATTTGGGCGCAGTAGTTCTGAAAGTAGTATAAATAATCAATTATTCCCTCCTAATAAACATCTCACTTGCACCAATCTTACTTCTATCTGATAGTGGCTAAAAGCATATAGAGTAAGAGTAGATAGGGCTGGGGATCTCTGATAGGCGCAGATGATCACGCCTGGAGTGGCCAGCGCTGGCAGCTCCTATGCCTCCTCCCTATGAGAAACCAGTGGGAACTTGGCCAGCTGGCTACGAGCAGATGCGCTGACAGGCCCCAACCTTGCGGGGTGCAGCGGGAGTGCAATAGCTGCCCAGGAAGGAGAATGGACTTGCAGGGGCACGCCTAGATGGGATGGTGAAGGGTCACAAGGGTGGGGCAGTGCAGAAGTGCCTGAGCCACCCAGGAAGGGGGCATGATTTTCTGGGGCACATGCCGAGGACACCTGGGGCTAAAGGCAAAGCCATTGGTGGTTATTAGGTGGGTTTGGCGCGGACTTATAGGGGCTGGTATGCCAAATGAAGGCAAAACGGCAAAGGGCCAACCAGTCTTCATACTGGTTGGCCTGGCACACTAGTGGAGCCCATGGTCAATTTTGCGAAAGGGAAGGCAATTCTTGAATCCATTAAATAATGGATCTGATCCTAAATTTTGCCTCAATAGTAACAACTAAGGTTTCCAAGCTAGTTTCAGAAGATTTTCTGATTTCTTAATGTCCAAATTTGAAATTTTAATTTTTGGAATAGGGCTGTTGGATTTTAGGCATTGAAAATGCTCGCTAGTGCATTTTTACATAAATTTTAACAATTTAATTTGGGGAAGTTTTTGCACTACTTAAAACAACAAAACGCTAATAGATACAAAAAGGTTGGCTTTTTATATAACCTATTAGTTTTGGTGAGGGGTTAAAAATAGAACCCTATTATAATCTCATTGCTTAGTATTTAAGGGTGTTGAGGCTAAAAGTTCAGATTAGCTTAGTAATATCCAAATTTGGGAATATGAGATTTGATCTATTTGAGCTCTTAAGTCTCGCTTAGCTTCAATGGAACAACTGAGGGAGGGTGATAATATTAGGACTAGTCCGTTAAGCAAAGATTTAATACTTAACCCAAATAAATGGGTGAGAAATTATCTTCAGCTTGGGGGTCCCTTCCACCCCTTACAAAAAAGGTGGTCTCTGCCTTAGCATTTGGACGTATTGTTGAGGGGCTGGGGAGGAGCCTCAGCATAATTTTCTGTATTCAGCCACAACTTTGACACAACCTAATTATTAAGAGCTGGACGATTTGGCTTAGATTTGATGGAATAGAATTGCCCCAATTTAAGGGGTTCCACTGAGAATCAGCCAGGGTCTTTTGGCCAATTTCATCCTTATTATATACCAAATCACTCTTATTGCAATACCAAGCTTGTAATTGTCTGACATCACCCTATCAAAAAGTGTTAGGGGGAATAAGGCCGCAAGAGCTGGCTATGAACTCAGTTATCAGTCACTCCTGTAGAAAGGGATTTGATAGAATACTCATCCCCTCACTTATAAGTGACTAAAAAGGGCCGTCCCAAATAGACACAAGATTCTCAATTCTCGGAGTGATACAATTGTGATAATACAACACCAAGTCCAACCTTTTGAAGGAAGGGATGAGCTTCCTATGCTTATTTGCGGATATCCCTTCTTTGGTTACCATTTTAGCTATGTTAGTCATGGCACAGACTGCATCTGGATGATGCATTGTGACAATCTTTTAAAAGCTTTTTCAGGATCATCTGTCCTACCAGAGAAGAAGTCTTTTGCTAGTAAGGCTGGTACTACTGGTTCCTGACCATATAATATGCAGAAGGGAGAATTTTAAAAATTTTTGATGGTAGCTGATATGGTAAGCGATGAGGGCACAAGGTATGAATTAATCCCAGTTTAGGGGATCTGAGCTGGACATCTTTCATAATATGGAAACCATGTTTCCATTTGCTTTTTCCACAGTACCATTCATGTAAGGGTTGTGGGGGCCAAGAAACGTTGCTGCGTCCCCATGGAAGTAGCTAAGAGCTTTAACACCTGCGAGGTGAAATTCTTCCCAGTGTCCCATAGTAGGACCTGAGGACAACCATGCCTGGTAAAAATATGTTGATAGAGGAACGTGGCATTAGTTTGGTGGTTTGGGCAAGAAGAGAAACGCTTCAACCCATTTGGTGAAGTGATCAATGCCTACCATGATATAGTAATTTCTGCTGGTAGGCTGAGGTAATGGACCTACCATGTCCAAGCTTATTGTATGAAACGGTTGTTGAGGCGTGGTGGGTTGATATTGATACTTGGGTTTGTAGCTGTATTGCTTCTTACAGATTAGGCTGGCATCCAGCACTTTGATGATCAACTCTATGATTCCCTTCCATTAGTACCAACCCTACCCACTCATAAGTTTTACGCACTCAACTGTGCCCCAGAATAGAATGGATGTCAAGAGAGTATCTTAACTCTCCAAATCCCAGCGTGGTGGTACTCAGTGCACAGGACCAACACAAGATACTAGTAGTCAGAGTTATGATAAAGATAGCCCAGCAGAGGGTGCTTGAGATGAAGTGACATAAGGTGAGGGTACTTATCATAATAAAATACTAGTAGATCGAGCCATCATCAGAACTTAGATGTGCCCCAAAGGGCAGTTCATGACTAAGTTTGGTACAGGGGTAGAGTGAACGGATGACCTGGTTTGGAGGGAACCTGGTATGCCCAGCGGTGTACCTGAGGCTGTAATAATTTTAAATAAAATAAATTGAAAAACATGTCATGGGATCTCTTCAAAGAGGTCTGCTTATAGGTTTGCCCAAGTCAACATATGGAAAAAAGTAAAAGACTATGTGTTTTATTGGGGAAGGTGACCAATGAAAAACGTTGGTCTTGAGCAAACATAATTAAGCCAACTTGGGGGATTTTGGATTGACAAAAGTGGTACTAAGCCTTAGTGCACCAATAGGTGCACACTTCCATCTGACAGGGTCACATACTTCAAAACTGACCTTACTCAAGTGATCAATTGAAGTTGGACCCAACCTGATCTTAGAATTTCGTAAAAAGAATCGGTTTTAAACCCCGTTCAATGATTAGCTGGATTGAACCATCATTGTTTAATAGAAAACTTGTCTGTTTTAGCACGAGAGCCAAAACAAGTTGTTGGACTTTAGACACCTCACTTGTACCAACTTGTGCATACCTAGTCTGTACCCATCGTTGATCCAAGGTGTGATTAAGGTCAGGAAGGTCCTGAAATTTGACCTTTTAAACCTCCTATTATCCCCAGCCTTGTCCTTGCTGTTGGTGCCCTCAATGAGGTCATGTAAACATGACATCACCCTCTCCGCTTTTTTGGGATCCACCCCCCTACAGGGCATTCTCCAAAGAAAAGTTTTTTTTGGTAGGGGCCAACTTCATGGCAGCAATGGCTAGGTTGGACTTCGATCCTGCAGCCTCATGAAAACGTTCATGGAATGCTGCAATTAGATCTTAGGCATGGGCGTAGTCACGCGTTGGTACCAACTGTTCTCCACTGCGTCAAATCCCTTCTAGGATAAAAGATACTTGATTCTTATTCTTACCTGACAAGAGGCTACAATCTCCTTTACTTCCCACTCTGGCGCCCCATCCACGTGATAAGCCTCGGAAGTCTCTGGAGGAGGGCCCTCAAACAACGTGAGCTTTCTTTCATGGAATACTGAAAAGATTTAAAACGATGGGGGAGATCCAAATGTATGAGGCGTGGCCCACCTTTTTGACAACGCGGTATGACCCAATATTCTTTGGTCCCAGTTTTTGCATGGTTTCTTGATTGGGATGTTTTTAGCATCCAGCATCACGAGATCTCCTTCCTTGTATTCTGGTCCAACTTATCTCTTCCCATAAGCGTTTTCCTTGTAAGCCTAAATGGCTGCATCTAAATTTGTGCTCACCACCTGGTGTACTTTCTTGATCATTTTTGCAAAGTCCACCACCGCTTCCACCTTGGATCCACAATTGGGCACATGTTGAAGGCGGTAATGGAGCCATAGTTGGTGAAGAAGGGGGAACAACCTATTGATGCACGTTAGCATTGTTATAACTGAATTGGGCCATGAGAGATGGGAAACCAAATCTGAATGATCTGCAGCGGTGTAACACCGCAAGAACTGTTTGAGGCACTGGTTCACGCGTTCAATATTTACATCTGATCTAGGGTATATGAAGTTGAACGGCAGAAGCGAATTTGAAGACTCTTAATCAACTCTTTTAAAAGACGGAGGAAAACTGGGGTCCCCAATCACTAATTATTCCTTGGGGGACCCCATGAAGAGTGTATGTTTGAGTAACAAAAAGCCTAGCCATCTCAGACGCAGTGACTTTAGTTCTGCAAGAGATAAAGTGAGCAAACTTTGTAAAAAGGTCCACCACACCATGATAAAATCATAACCTTCAGATACAGGAAATTCCACAATAAACTTAACCAATAGATAAGTCCAAGGCCCATCATTTTTTTGAACTGGTACCAACAACCCTGCTAAAGGCTGGCAATTTAGTTTCATTTGGTTGCAGACTAGGCACTCTTTACAATACCTGCCTACAGGAAGCTAACCCCTTCCAATTGTAAGTGCGTTGAATTAGCTCTAAAGTATTCACTTTCCCAGGATGGCAAACGGTGATTCCGTCATGATGGTCCTGGATGATTTCCAAGCGAAGTGGTCCAGCAGGAACCCATAGCCTCTGAAACCACACCATCTCATCCTTCACGTGGTAACCCATGGTAATGTCCTCCTTATTCATGATGCTCTTGGCAAGGACCATAGTATATTTGTCCAACAGAGGCTGTGAAAGGACTACCTTTATGAACATACCATATTTCTCCGCATTTTACAGAGGAGCAAGCGCTGGCCCATTGTCCAAGGGAGAGGAAAGTTGAGGCACAATCTTACCCAGCAGAATCATCAAATGGGTATTATGCACCTCAACCTCTTTATGATGGGAGCTAATACAGGGTTGTAACTCAAAGCATCAGCCAAATCATTATACTTGCCCCTAGTAAACTCATAAGAACCGCAAACTGGGTAAGGGTCTCATGCCAGTGGGTTTGCCGTGGGGTTAGGACATGAGGCTCGTGGTAAAACATTAAGGCAAAGTGATCTGTACATACGCAGAAGGGTTGAACTGAGCCATGCAAGTAATGATGCCAATAAGTCGCGCTCAACCACTGCTTATAGCTCCTTATCATATATGGCATAATTACTCTGGCAAATACATCTTTCTAAAAATATCCCACCAGATGCTATATTCCATCTTTGCCTAGTTATAATAAGGCAGCCACTATGGCGGAGTTAGAGGCATCAGTAGACACAATGAACTCCTTTTTGGGATCTACATGGTGAAGAATGGATGTGGACAGCAAAGTACACTCTACATCTTGGAAGTCATCCTGCAAAATTGGGGACCACTAAAGTACTCTTGCCCCACTTGCCTTATATAAAGGCGTGGCAACTTCAGAAAGATTTGGTGTGAATTTCTTAAGGAACGTACACATCCCCAAAAAGTCCTCAATTCCTTAACTGAAGTTGGAGTGGTCCACTCATGAATTGCCTTCTCCTTGTATGGAGTTATTATGTGCCCTTATTCAAACACGACGTTGTTCATAAAGGTGACCTGGGACTTAAAGAATTCACACTTACTGTTTTTCAGCGTAAGGTTGGCAGCCCTTAAACGCTCCACCTGCCTAATGTGTACTGCATGGTAATCATTGTCAGGGGAAAATGCCAAAATATCATCCATGTAGGCTACCGCGCATACCCCCAGCAGGTCCCTCAAAGCTGCATCAATACGGCGTTGAAAGATAACAGGGGCATTTTTAAGTCAAAGGGCATAAACCGAAATTGGAAATTATCTTTTCTGGTACGGAATGTGACTAACCACTCCTGGCCCTTCTTGATCTGGATCTGTTTGAACGCGTTTAAACAATACAACTTGGAAAATTCTCTTGCCTTCTCCACATAATGCGCAATCTGTGATTCCAGTGGGATGGATGTAAGTCTGGTACTGGACGTTGTTGAGATTCCCATAATCTACGTATGGGTGTAAAGTACCACCAGCCTTCTCTACAAAGAGAAGTGGAGAGCATACTACGTAGGTACGCTGAAAAATCACTCCTTTGGATAACTGCTCCTTAACCAACACAACTAATGCTGTTTCTTCTCATATGGTCAAAGGGTGAATTTAGTAAGATATACGCACAAGATCAACTGTGATCTTGAACTTGCAATCAAACTCTGAATGAGCAGGTAATTCATTGGATGAAGCCGCATCAAATGAAGATTACGGACCCTCCAGACAGGAAGGTAAAGGTATCTCCAGTGAGAACTTCAACTTTGGAGCGAGACTGAGAGTGTGGGTATTAGGCCAGTGGGGAAAATCTCCTTGAGGAATTAGCCTCAAAAAGGAACAATTAATATGCGACTAATCTTTAATGTTAAGGATAGGGTATTGTCAATCAAGTTGGTCCTGACGTCAAACTTTCTTCACCACTCTACCCCTAAAATAATTTGGTAAAAAGGGTCTTTAAAGCTTGAAAACTGTCCGTCAAATGATACTTGCCACTTGATAATCCACTAACACTAGTACCTTCAGGGTGGGAATAACTTGAGAAGCCCCTCCTCAAACCATACCAACTGGAAAGTAACTAAACTCATGGTAGTCGGCTAGGTCTTGATTAATAAAATTCTCAGAGGCTCCAGTATCCACCAAGATAGTAGTGCTAAGCTTACCTGAATGGGATGAAAGGGTAGCAGTTAAAGAAAACCTAAAGGATTTTTTTATAGCAGAAAAAGCCAACAATTCGCCACCAAAATCTTCTTCGCTGTTCAACATACACCCAGGTTACGTTTCTACAACATATAATGGAGATGTATATTTGGCCACTCTTACTACTGAGGCCACATATCCCACCATATCTTCAGCAACTGCATAAAAGTGATTATATTGTAATAGTAGCTTCTTCTCCACCTCCTGGGTTCTGTGTATCATTGTTGTGGTCAAGCGTGGGTTTTCTGGGATGATTTTACATACTGAAATGGAATCCAAATCTGATCCATTTGAGAAGATACATGGCTCAGCAGTATATATGGAAACGTCATTATAAAACGCATTTTGGGCCTTGAATTACCCTATACCCATTTTGGTGACAGGTTGTATAACGTTATCCAAGGCTAACACCACCAGGCCCTTCATCAATGATCCTGCCTGCACCATCTAAATGTGGTGCCAAAGAAAAGATGATTTATTGGTGTCAAATTTATTCAATTCGGTGATAAGTCGTGTTCACAACTCATAGATTGTGAAGCATCTGTATCTACCAGTTATGGGAAAGAAGGGTGAGTATTTTCCCATAAGAGGTAGCAAGAAAAACGCCATGAAGCTACATTTATTGGCAAAATGCAAAAACAGTGACGCGCACCACTGTGGCTGTGGCCAACAGTTGGTGCACACCATTTGCACTTTGTGAAAATCTCACACAGAAAAAGTTCATGCACATAAATATAGTAGGCTGGTTGTCTAATGTCAAGAGAGTATCTATAACTATCCAAACTATAAAGTGGTGGTGCTCAGTGCACAGGACCAACACAAGGGAAATAGTAGTCAGCGTTATAATAAAGATAGCCCAACAGAGGGTGCTTGAGCTGAAGCGACATAAGGCGAGGGTGTTTAGCCTAGTAAAAATAATAATAGATAGAGCCATCATCAGAACTTAGCTGTGCCCCAAAGGGCAGTATATGATTGAGTTTGGTTCAGGGGTAGAGTGCACAGGTGACCTGGTTTGATGGGAACCTGGTAGGCCCAGCGGTGTGCCTGAGGCTGTAATAATTTTAAATAAAATAAATTGGCTAACACATTGTGAGACCTCCTCAAAGAGGTCTGCGCACAGGTTCACCTAAGTCAACATGTGGAAAAACGTAAAAGTGTATGGGGTTTATTGGGGAAGACGACCAATGAGAAACATTAGTCTCTAGAAAGCATAATTAAGCCAACTCAGGGTAATTATGGATTGGCGAAAGTGGTAATAAGCCTTTGTGCACCAATAGGCACACGCTTCCATCTGACAGGAGCACATATTTCAAAAGTGACCTTAATTGGATTCTTTGATTGAAGTTGGACCAAGCTAAGCTCACAATTTTGTGAATAGAATGGGTTTTGAACACCCGTTCACCAATTAACCAGATTAAGCCATCATTGTTTAATAGAAAACGTGTCCGTTTTATTGTATGAGCTGAAACAAGGGGCTGGGCTTTAGACACCTCACTTGTACCAACCTGGGCATACCTAATCTGTACCCATCGGTGATCTAAGGTGTGATTAAGGGCAGGAAGGTCCTGCAATTTGACCCTTTTTGACCTCCTATTTCCCAGCCTCGTCCTTGCTGTTGGTGCCCTCAACAAGGTCATGTAAAAATGACAATGGATTTCCATATCTCATGGGAACTCGCTTAGAAGATCGGAGATAAGGCACCCAATTCACCCCTAATTTCTCATACAGCTTCCCGCTTTCCACCTTGGTGCTGCAGGAGTTTCAGGCTAACATTTTCCAGATGGGTTCTCCTCGTCTTCCTGGGCGTCAGGGGTCATAAGGAGGTCGTGCAGACTCTCAGCTTCACTATCATTAAGGTGAAGGATAGGCAGCTGTGTCAAACCATCAACTTTAATATGATGAGTTCCTGCTCGGTGCTTAACTTTCATATCATAGTGTTGGAGCTTTAAGGCCCAGTGAGCCAACCGCCCAGTGGGATCTTTCATATTTTGTAACCACTTCAGGGAGGCGTGGTCGGTAATCACAATGAAGTAAGTTCCATATAAAAATGAAGGTAATATTTTACAGCCATCAGGACTATATGGCTCTACTTTTCAGTGAAACTTGAATTGCGTTCATCCTTGGATAACGTCTTGCTAAAATAGGAGACGGGATTATCCTCACCATTATCATCAATTGAGCCAGAATGGCTTTAACAGAGAATTCAGAGGCATCAGTAAACAGAAGGAAAGGTTTACCATAATCAGGGTGGCGCAGGATAGGGCGCTTTTGCAGAAACTGCTTTAGCATCTCGAAGGCAGCTTTTTGTTCAGCTCCTAATAAAAATGGGCGTTCTTATTTAAGAGCCGTACAAAAGGCTCACTTAGCTTAGCGAACTTGGAGATATATTGGCGGAAATACCTCATCATACCCACGAATACTTGAATATTGCGCAGGTTTTTGTGAGCAGGCATTTTGGATATAGTCTCAACCTTGCTTTGGAGGGGTTGAATCCCATCCTGTGAGATGGCCTAAGGAAATCTAACTATTTTCTGAAAAAAGTGCACTTAGAGGGCTTTAAATTAAGGTTGAATTGGCGTAAGCATTGTTATACTTCTTTCAAGTGAGCAAGATGATCATTAAGGGCCTTAGAAAACACAGTAATGTCATCAAGGTAGACGATGACGCAACTTAACTTGAGGTCCTGCAAGATGTGATCCATGGCTCGCTGGAAAGTTGCAGGAGCGTTTCAAGGCCCCTGAGGTAGTCGGGTGGGCTGGAATAGGCCTTCACTGCAAATCAGAGCGCATTTCTCCTGATCTTGGGGTGAGAGATTATCTGCCAATGATGTTGGCTAAGTCCATAGCTGAGAAGAACTTAGATTCACAGAGCTGTGCTAGAGCGTCGTCAATGCAAGGGAATAATATTTATCCATCTTTAGGAGTTTGTTTAGCCTTCAGTAGTCCATCACAACCTTATGACCGCCATTTTCTTTTACTTATAAGAAGAAGAGGGGACTGATAGGTGCTTTGCAAAGGTACCAGTAGCCCAGCGTCTAATAACTTTTTGAGCTTTGTCCTCATCTGTTGCTACTCGACTTTTGATTTACAATAAGGTTATGATTGGATGGGACTAGCATCCCCAACGTTGATGGTATGACTCCAACCCTTCATATGACCATAGTTAGTCTCAGCTCTAGAGAATATGTCGCTATAGGACTCCAACAAACTATGAACTTTATTAAGATCTGTAGGGGTTAAATAATCAGAGATATGAACGTTGGGCAATGTACATAATGACTTGTCAGCAGGTTGACCCATATCTGACACAAACCTGATGCAATGGATCCGGTTAATCTCCTTAACTGGGATCAGCAGACCTTTCCCAATCTCCTGGTGTTTTTTATGACCATGTTTTACTGGTAAGATCCCCCAGTAGAATATTAATAGGAAACTGGTAGGCTGGGTCTAGAATGCATGGCAATACTTGAGGTTCTTAGGGACTTATTTTATCTATGCTAGTTATATGCAGCAGGCAGTTGTGGGGGATTAGCAGGGTAATCTTGGTGTCAATCACCCTTTGTTTACCCGCTTTAACCTACACCTCTTCTCCTGCATAAAAGAGAATTCCCTCAATGGTGTCCACTATTTCAGGCAGCATCTTGGTATTCCACCCCACCATTGTGTAGCGTAGGGATAAAGCGGAGAAAAGATACTCAACTGTGCAAACATATTCCGTTTTTATCAATCTCATTGTGGTCCAGAATCAAGAAACTTTGTAGTTAAGCAGGGATAGATAGCCCTGCTTCATATTGATGTTCCCATCATACTCAAGTATAAACTGAGTACCAATAAGCATGCCATAAGTAGTGTTGTCTAAGGCCACCACAGGGGCCAAGAGAAGGAATTTCCCAAATCTAATAGGTAAAGATGAGTAGGCCTCACTAACGCAAGTGTTGGTTGGACTAGTAGTGCTAAACTCTTGAATATAGTCGAGGTCAGTGGCCAGCTTAATTTTGTTTATAAGCTTTGATGATACAACGTTCATAGGAGATCCAGTGTTAAGGATAGCAATGCCCCATACTCCATTGGCAACAAACTCCACTTTGGTTAAGGTTCCCCCAAATAGGGGGAAGAGAGAGGACCTCCTTCATCTGGAGAGTAAAAGAAAGTCATTTGGAAGTTTCATGGTATTTTCTCAGATAGACTGCAATTTATTCACACTCTGAGTAGATCAGATCATCGTTCCAATGAGCTGGTCAGCGTCGCTGGCGGTATCAGTAGCCTCCAGGCCTCTCAGCACGGGAAAAGTTCTGAAAGGTACCCTAGCTATATCCACTCTTTCCGGGTTCAACCTGTCAATTATCTTTACCTCACCTGGGGCTCCTAGAACATAGTGACTGGCATCTTCACAACCCCCTTTAGATTTATCATCAGAGGGGTCTTTGGTGCACATCAGAGAGTCCCTTGGACTGGGGGTAGGTTAGGCAATCCTTAGGGCAAGATTGGTCCTGGGGTTGCTTTTCCACTGTATTACTTTTGAGGAAGGCGTTGAAATTTTAATGGCTTTGACTTGAGCCTTGGAAGGGACAATTTTGGGTTGCCCCATAGCCATAGGTTTTTGGCGAGGTACAGCTGGAGGAGATGACAATGGGGATAGAGGTGCTGTCTTAGTGGGATGCGACACTTCAGAAAATTTGAAAGACTGCTCTTTAGAAGGAGGGGAGCAAGGCAAAGTGATAGCTAACTTCTTCAGCTGAGCTTTGGGAGCAGAAAATGAAGGGGAGCGCTTCCTTGTTACTGCTAGTATCATCTGCACTCCTAACATGGGGGAGGGGCACCTTGTGGTGGCAGCTTCTTGGGAGCAGATTTTAAAGGTGGAACAGCCATAGAAGAGGAGATATGGGTTATAATAGATTCTGGCCCCATAGATCCTTGCAAAATATCATGTCCATAGAAGTCAATCATCACTAGTAGAGCCTCCTTGATATCCCGTATATTTTTGAAGGAACACTTGATGGAAGAGATAAACATCGCCAAAGAGGGATGAGACGCCAATCCAGCCAAAACAGCATCAATAGCGTCATTGAGTGGGAGCATTTTTGCAAGCAGCAGAGGTTGAGCTTCATTGTAGAACTGATCAACTAAAGTAGCAAGTGATTATCCCTTTTGTAGGCTAAGGCATATAAAGGCCTGTTTTCGTCTTTTTAGGCTCTGCATGGACTCAAACTCTTTGATGAGGGCTTCCTTCACCTCTTCCCTGTTGTTAAGGGTGACCATTTGTGGAACTATTATTTTCTGCGCCATATGGCTCAAGCAGGGAAAGATGTTTTAAATATTTTACTAGTCAGTTGCCTCTTTCTTAACTCATTCATAAACAAAGAGGAAGGAGGCAATATTGCCCTCGCCTGGGGTGAACTTATCTCTGAAAGGGATTTTTTATAACAGGGCGTTGAGATGAGCGCTTCTCAAGCCTTCTAAGGCGATACAAAGCACTGGCTAGATGTTGTTTCATAGTGGCTAGCCATGGGTTAGTTTAGCAGGGAGGCTAGAAGGGCTAATCAGCAACAGCCTCCATTTTTTAACGTTTTGTGGTGTATAGGAGTCCCTGTAGTAAGCACCACTTGTTGGATTTTAGGCGTTGAAGATGCTCGCTGGTGCCTTTTTACCTAAATTCCAACAATTTAATTCAGGGGATTTTTGGCACCACTTAAAAATAACAAAACATTTTAAATACTAAAAGGTTGGTTTTTATATATCTTATTAATTGTGGCGAGGGGTTAAAAAGAGAACCCTATTATAATCTCGCTGCTTAGTATAGAATGGTGTCAAGGCTCGAAGTTCATATTAGATTAGTAATGTCCAAATTAAGGAATATGGGAATTCGACTTATTGAAGATCTCAAGTCTTTCTTGGCTGCAACGGAACAGCTGAGGGAGGGTGATAATAGTAGGACTAGTCCGTTAAGAAAAGATTTAATACCTAACCCAATCAATGGGTGAGAAATTATCTTCAGCTTGGGGGTCCCTTCCACCCTTAAAAAAAGGGCGGTCTCTGCCTCAGCATTTGGACATATTGTTGAGGGCCTAGGAGGAGCCTCGGCATATTATTCTTTATTAATCTGCAGTTTTGTCACACCCCAATTCGTAAGAACTGGACTATTTGTCTGAGAATTGGATGGAATAGAATTGCCCAATTTAAGGGTTTCACTGAGAATCAGCCAGGGCCTTTTGGCCAATATCCTTATTATAAACCAAATCACTCTTATTGAGTATCGGACTTGTAACTGCCTTATAGGGGTATTAGGTTTAATCCCCAATTATCAAACATCTTTTTTCAACTTTTTACTTGAATTTTAACCTTTAGGTAAGTTTTCCTTTTCACATTAACTTCAAGCTGAGCTACCAGTTGGGGCGGGAAAATTGGGAATGTGGTGTGAGGCTTCTGCATTCTCCTGAAGTCTTCACAAAGCTGCTTAATTTTTGTCAAATAAAACCTTGCAGATTTTGACACTTTGATGGGTTTAGGTTGAAGAGAAGTGTGGGAGAGGCATGTGGCAAACAGGAAGGGGCAACAGGCACCCATTTTCTATCCAAGGCATGTCCCAGGTCAGAGATTTGGGTGAGAGGAAGGGCCCTAGGGCTTTCACTTTGTTGGGTTTAAAGGAGTGCGTGAACCTATCCAGCTTAATAGATGGAGTTAATACCTTTACATTACCCTTCCCTAAAAGGACAGGGTCTACCTCCCTTCAGGAACGCTATCCAAAACATAGTATTTGTGCGAGGTTGGATGTTTGATGGCTGCAATCACTGCCTTCTTGGGGGGAGGTAAGTTGAAGGTGCCTCATGGTTGGTCTTGTAAAACTAGGCAAACAACTCTTGACAGTTTCTACAACTTTTGGAGGGAACTAACTACCTTCAAACGATGGAAATCTTTTACAAGATACTAAGTACTTAAAACCAGGTTTGACTCTTTGTGAGTTCAAGATTTGCTCTACCTCAAACTCTGGGGCACCCTCAACCATGATGTGCTCCATTTGCAAAGGCTTTTACCCCTTAAATGGGGATAGGTAAGAGGCGTAAAAGGAGTTTTGAATCTTCCAGTGCGATTGAAGTTCAACGTGGAAGGATACATTGTTCAACACCTTAGATATGGGGAGGGCCCTACACGTTTGCAATCTAACTTACAACATGGCACCTTGAGGTGCAAATTCTTGGTATCCACCATAAGCAATCAACTCCTGATAGTTTGATTCCTCACGTCATTCTTGTCTGCAAATTACTTGGCGTCATTGGTGGATTTGGTAAGCTGTATTTGAACCTATTTATGCAATTCTAGATGTGAATGACAAAGAGATCATCAGCAGAAATGTTACTGCATGCTTGTGGACAAAAATGAACGCAGTTTGTATCCCAAAATAGCATACATGGGTCTCAGGGTTTTCACTAAATTCAAAGGGCAGGCCTTTAAAGGCTATAAGATTGTTATTCATAAGTAGCACCAGCAAAAGTCTCTTATGGTTAATTCTTCTCTAAGGTAGATCTCTTGACGGAATTGGCGTCATTAAGGAAAATCTCTGTTCATGTGAACAGGCAAAATCCCTAGTCAGAGCTAGGCAATTTTTAGTGCAAATGGTGTTGCCAAGGAAAATCTCTGCTATCTGAGCAGGCAAAATCTCTGCATAAAGTGCAGGCAATCATTAGTTTGAGAAATAGGCAAAAATAATAACAAAGATGTATTAGATCAAGCATAAATTTTTTAAAAAATTAATGGTACTTTAAATAGTACCATAATCTGAATAAAAGAAAATAAAGGAATGGGATATTCCAGATGGCAAGAGATAGGCGTATGCCACATGTGAAGGTAGAAATAGATTTTGGATATGTAAGGGGTAAAGGCACAGTTTAGGTTTAGGGTTGTCAGGAAGTTGATATGACTGTACAATATGCTACCCATACTGGTGGATTGGAGGAGGAATTGAGATGAGTCTCAAGATTTACAGAAAAGGTATACAAATTATAATCAATCAATATGATGACCATTTGGCAAATTGAGGGTAATTATGCCAAGATTCAATATGAACGAGAGCTTCTAAAAAAGGGAAGACGATTTGAAGACTACCAAGCTGAGAGTGCATCCAGCTTGGGAGACTGAGACATAAAGAGTCACATGGAGGATTGAGAAGGAGGTCTAATTCTCAGGTGGTTGAGTAATTGCAGATAAGTCTGCATTTTATAATAAATAAAGGTTAAATTAAGGGGCGATAGCTCCATATATAGTTTATCAAGTTTTATCAGAAAGTTGGCGATCCTTATAGCATCCAATTTGGTTGCTCAGTGGCTAATACCCTGTGCAAACTGACTAGGAAGAAACAAGCCTATACGCCGATAATCAACAGTATGCTCACTATGGGGCCACTGGTCAACTGTAGTTTTTCAACGATAGGATACAATGATGAGCCCTCATTTGTTCCAACATAATCTGATCATATTCCATGCTTGGTATGCTGAAGAAGCACAGGAGGCACCTAACAACGAACTGACATTATTTACTGTGACCAAACCAGAGGATGATGAAGTTATGATAAATCTGAAATTAGAGAATTGCCCTGAGCAGATGACCAACCTACAAGGACGCTCCACAAATGTGACTCTTCAGCAGCTGTGGGATATTATGGAGTGGCTGTTGCGCGGATATCACCTATACAAAGATGGGGGGGAAAACGCCCTGAGTTTATTCTTTAACCTTTAAGACCAAGAAAATCGTTATGCCCTGTACATGTCTTATTTGGATGCGACTACAATGGGGTTGGCTTGCCGCCTTGGTACCCACAGAATCAAGGAATATTTAGTCGCTTATGTGCAGCCATTGATCTGGCAGCTACTGCGTGTGCTTGCTTGCCACAATATAGAAATTAAGATGTATTACAGTTTGCTCAAGCACAGTAAACCAATACTTGCCTCCTGCTTGACCACATTGATAATTCGTTTTTGGAGGTACAAGGGGCGCTGGTACAGATGGAACATCGTGTTGGGGACGTCCGCCATTGATTGGACATTTTGGTACCACAATCAAATTTGGAATTACCTCGAGTAATAAGAGAACTTCTGGATCAGCATGGCCTATCAGTGAAGTGGATTCAGGATGTAACAACGTTGGGGAATAGTACTGAGCACTTTATGATGTAGCTAGCTGAATTGGCAGAAGCTCTCAAAGCCATGATTGCTCAGCTTAAGGAAAAAATGACACTGATGGAATGGCAAGTGGCAGATCAAGTCAGCTCCTTATCAGCAGAGTTAACCCAACTTTGTATCGAATGGAGTACCCAGCAAACAGCAGATAATGGGCTAGCTTTCAGTCAATTTCTCCTGAATATCTCCAGCTTATTTTTCAGGTTACACAACTGGATTTTGTTAGTCAGGCTGAGCACCAACGAACCTTCCCTCTTCTGATTGGTGATACAATAGAGTATGCGGACATACAAGGGCGCCTTGATACCCTTTGACGGGCCAACGAGGAATTGGTAGAGGGACAAGCGTCCTCCTTAATCAAATAAATGATGCCAATCACTAAGCGGATAACGCTAGCTGGCAGCACGCCCACCTGCAAAACATAATCAAAGATGTCCTCTCACGATTAAGCCATGGAGCAGAAAATGAACGTTGAGAGGAAATTCTTCCAGGAGTTGCAACATCAGTATGAAACACTGCAAGAGGAATTCCAGGATGGACAGTGTATATGCTATTCATTTAAAGCGGAGCAGTTGATCAATGAACATTTCGTGGGGCCCACCAGAGCTGGGGGAAGTGTGCAGTTAGTGGCGATTTGGGGGAAGAATGCTATGGATCAGCAAATGAATATCCCTCAGGTGTTATGATGGACCCCCCACATGTCACCACCTCTTCTGAGTCCTTTTCAACAGATTTTAGTCTGTCAGGCCATTTGTATGATATTGCACAAAGGGGTGATTCCCATAGTTGCTTCGAAACCAATTTGCCTGCTCCTTGCGGCAGAAACCTAGAGCAAGGTGAAGTTGTTTAAATCAAAAAATTACCTCCTTTTAGTCATGACGGGAATCTACATGGTTACTTTAAGCATCTTTAATTTGCCGTGGAAGGGGCTACTGATTGATGGAAATCAAACCTGTTGTTGTCCACTATAGATGTGGAAAGCGCTGATCAAGTTATCTGCTATCTTCAAGATAGCTCGATATCCTATGAAGAAGTTAGAGCAATTGTTCTTCAGCTGTTTGGGGAGCTACCAAGATGGCCTAATGGAAAGACAACTTTATGGCTATAAAGGTTCACCAAAATGAGACCTTTTAGAATTTGATGAACGTTTCTCAGTGGAAAAACATGTACTACTTGGAGCAAACATTTTATCTGCTGAGGATGTCAGTATAGTGATGATGGCAGCTGTCAAACCATATTGGGAACTATAGAACGCTATGCCTCACATTTTGGATGTAGATGCCTGACTTATCTGAATCATAAACAACTTAAAATGACTACCCGCCACGATCAGTGCCCCCAACATAGCCCAAAAAACCTCTGTTGTCTCCGCTCCAAACTCTTCAGGATATGGGCCGCAGCAATTGGGTTATCAGCCGCTGGAACATATTCATCCCTCATATGAATCAGTGGACCCCTTTTGGCCTATATACGCTTCACCAGTTTGACCACAACCTTGGAACCATACCATCAACTTCCAAACTGGTCCTTCCACCACAAGCTATATACGTGAACCTTTTATGAACACTTGCTTCTAGTGCGGACAAAGAGGGCATTATGCGGGTAACTGCCCTAACAAGCCACAAGTGTATGCAATGCCAACTGAGAAAATTGAGCAGGGAAAAGCTCGAGTGGAGTAGAGATGGGATGCTCTACCTCCGCTAAGCCCAATTCACTTGTACCTACTAATTCCCAAACTTCTTTTTGGGCAGATTTTTTAACCTCAATCAGATGATTTGTTATACCAGCAGCTTCTGTCAGATATCCCTGCTTCCGCTTCTAGGAGTAAAAGTTCACCCTAGAGCCCCAAGTTCTGCCAGGATGTGCAGAAGCCATATGCGTGGCAGATCCTGAAACATACCAGCACCAGCAACGTGGATCCATTGACGAACGTCGCCTCTTTAGTAAGGGTTAATGTAGCCATTCCAATGGAGAAAATCACTAGTGAGTATCCTCAGGTCGGCAAGGGCATTTCCTCCTTTTTGAGTAACACAAAGCCCTTGGACATACATGTAATAAACAATGATGGTTCTTTTTACTCAGAATGCACTTACTGCAACGTTTTCTTTCAAAAACACAAAAATCTGCGCTATCATAGATATGAGAGCCCCTGTGAACATAGTCTTTACTTGGTTGGTGGCTAAACTTCTGTTGAAACTGGATGTGGACCATTGAGTAGTATATGGGACCGCGGGAACGCATAGCACTGTGTCTGAAGGAGCATATAGTGTGTTGCCTTTACAATTTGGGTCAGTCCGGGTTTCCACTCCAGCGGTGGTTATGCCATATAACAACTATTACATGTTAATCAGCATGGCATTTATGAGAAAATTTGGTGTTGTTATATATATGGCGGAGGAAATTCTTACTATTATAGGCCAACAGATCCCTGTATATTTTACCTCTTGTGGAATCCCAACAGATCCATTACGCTCTAGTCAAATCAATCTAGTGCAAGCAATGGAGTGTTTTCTTTTTGTTATCAATAGTTGATGCGATAGACCAGGGCCCTCCACAACCAGATTTATGAGTACAAAGGGATCCCGATTCAGGCAGCAAGCACTTTGAGCCTACCGTCTGGACACCAGAGCATCATAGGTACTGAGCTTAGAATCAATGTCCCTAAAGGGCTTTATGGAGAAATTATTGCGCCTCACCAGCACTCACAGCTTGAACCACATATGGCTCCAGGGTTACTGCTACCTGGGAATGGTGAGGTGAAAGTGCTGCTAGTGAACTTAAAGAATAAGACAATAATGATCCAGCGGCACCAAGTAGTGGCTTACCTACACTTAGTTCCTATAGAGGAAGTTCGCCATATTCATGATTCTGGCTCATGGGAGGATCTTGGACTACCAGCAAGCTCATCGTTTAGTGTATTGACCATGGTTCCATGGGAAGCGCTTACAGGATTATCAGTGGAACAGCAAGATAAGGCTATGGCATTATTTGAAAAGTATCAAGATATTTTCACACATGACAATCATGATTTGGGGTGCGCTCAAGGGGTGGTACATCGGATAGATATGGGGATCACCCTCCCATTTGATTGCGACCTATTAGATGATCAAAAGCAGTTGAAGAGATTGTCTCCGATGAGGTGGATAACTTATTTTGCAAGGGATGCTATATCCGTCAAACAGCTCATGGGTATTACCTGTGCTCATTGTAAAGAAAAAAGATGGCTTGCTTGAGTGATTATTGACTATCACAAAATCAATAACGTAGCAAAGATTTCTACCCTCTTATGTGGATTGACAATGCGTTGACCAATTGGGTGGGGAGAATTATTTTCCCACCATGGATCTGATCTCGGGGTTCTGGCAGATCAAATTGCCATCAGTGGAATGGGAGAAATGTGCGATCTTACTTTGAGAGGGTTATTCCAGCCGACTTGCATGCAACAAGGGTTGTGCAACGCCCTTGCTACGTTCCAGTGTGCTATGGATACGATTTTAGGTGATTTAAAGCTTTCCTTCATCTTAATTTACCTTGATGAATCAATGTGTTCTTGCAGACATTTACAGAGCACCTTACACACTTGGAACAAGTATTTTGACGCCTCGCTGCTGTTGATATCAAAATTAAGCCTCAGAAGTGCCATTTCTTTAAAGAACATAGTATAACTAGGGTTTGTCATTGATTCCAATGGGCTTAAACTGCAGTTGGCTAAAGTGGAAGTGATAAGCAAGATGACTCACTCATGTAATAAGCGGGACATTCAAGTGTTTTGGGGATGGTCGGGTATTACCAATGGTTCATTACCATTTAGTTGTATCAGGGCCCTGCTTTTCAAGTTGCTAAAGAAAAAATCTTCCTTCAATTGAACGTAACAATGCCAGAATGCTTTCAATGTGTTGCGAACCACGTTAGCAAGTGCACCCATTTTGCAATATCACAACTTTGACAAACAGTTCAGAGTACAAATGGATGCATCTCTCACCGCTATGGGTGCAGTATTATCCCAGAAGGATAATGAAAGTATGGAGCATCCTGTCACATTCTGTAGTTGAAGCTTGAACTGTCATGAACGAAACTACACTGCGACCAAGTGAAAGTGTTTAGCGGTGATCTACGCTTACAAACAGTTTCAGGTATATTTTTATGGGGTAAGATTCCAAGTAGTGATGGATCATGCTTCCTTGCACTGGCTACTGATTCTGCATGAACCATAAGGCCAGCTCGCATGTTGAGCTCTGAAGCTCCAAGCATATGATTTCGAGATTTAAACTGGCTGGGAGCAAAACATCAAAATGCAGATTGTCTTTGTCGGCTGCCAACTGCCGCTATCATGGCGGATTTAGCTGACATAATGTATAAGAAGATGGTGACGAACAAATACCAGGATGAGCCGCCACAGGTGAACAAGGTATTAGACAGATTCAGGGAGGATACTTTCCTACATGGGGAAGAACTATAAGTGGATTGGAGACTTGACGCTGAGTTTCCCTAAACCTTTGGCTAGACCTACGATTACTATGGATGCTCATCGGGCTGTAGGTCATGGAGGATTGTGGAAAAAGCTGGAGTTTTTGTGACCTTAATACTACTGAGAGAATGCATTATGACATATTGGAAACGGTTAGTTGTTGCCATCAGTGTCAAGTGGAAAAGCATTTCCACAAGAAGACTACATACAAGATGGTTAAGCCCTGGTTTGCCTAACACCGTTTCCATTGATGTAGTGGGACCTCTGCTGACTAGCACCAATTAATCCAAGTATATAATCGTTACCATCAATCAGCTGACACGATGGGTATAGGCCAGGGTTAATAGTGACTTGGGCGCGGCCACCACTGACAAGTTTAATATGGAGTGTGTTATACAGCAACATGGCTGCCCACAGTTCATTCTGATGGATAACAGAACCAATTTCACCTTGCACATCCTGCCAAAGTTGAACAAGTTGATGGCGATCCGTGGGGTTTTGACTACCCCCTATCATCCAAAATCAAATGGGATGGTGGAGTGGGTCAATGGACCTCTAGTGAACATACTCCGCAAATTGGTAAAGGATTGACCCTCAGAATGGAGTGTCCTTTTACCTACAGCTGTGTTCATGTATAATATCAGCTATCATTCATTTACTCATAAGATTCCATTCCAACTGCTAAATGTTGACATCTGGCTCTGCCTGCCTTGCATTATTCGTGTACAGAGAACACTGGTGGTGTGGACCCTCAGCAATACTAGAAGTATCTTTTAGATACATTGATCATGCTGCAAACGGAAGACTACATACCTCAGTTTGGCCAAGAAGATTTGCAATCAGACAGCTGATTAGAAGAGATGGAGCTGACTCCCGCTGTTTGCTGTAGGGGACCATGTTTTATTCCACGACCAGCATGGATTTGGGTGGAAAAACAAGCTTTCCAACATCTGGGCTGGGGCGTTTGAGATAATCAAGAAGACCAGAATGGATGTCTACACTATCAAGGATACTGCGGAGGGTTGTATTATCAACTGAGTTCATGCAAAGTTCCTCCAAGCATATAAAAAGTAAGAGCATATCGCCCAGTCAAAGGTTGGTAATGTCTGGAAGTTGATATGACTGGATGATATGCTACCCATACCAGAGGATTGGAGGGGGAATTGAGATGAGTCTCAAGATTTACAGAAAAAGTATACAAATTATAATCGATTAAAATGATGACCATTTGGTGAATCAAGGGGAATTACACCAAGATTTGATATAAATGAGAACTTCTAGAAATGGAAAGACGAATAAAAGACTACCAAGCCGAGGATGCATCCAGCTTGGGAGACTGAGATATAAAGTGTCACATGGAGGATTGAGAAGGAGGTCTTTTTCTCAGGTGGTTGAGTAATTGCAGATAAGTCTGCAACTTATATTAAATAAAGGTCGAAAATAAGGGGCAATAGCTCCATATATAGTTTATCAAGTTTTATTAGAAAGTCAGCGATCTTCATATCGTCTGATTTGGTTGCTCAGTGGCTAATACCCTGTGAAAACTGACTTGGCGAAATCAAGCCTATATTCGCTGAATCAACAATATATTACCCTATCCTTTTGAAAATACCATCCATAAGGGATTTATCAGCATTAATCTTTGCTAAGAGTCTCGCCCTTCAGGATCAGTAGATTGGGATTACAAAACAGCATCTAGGACAGAACCCTCATTAAAAATGATATGTAGACTGGATCTGATGGAGTGACATGATTCATTGACTCAGATGGAGTTTCCAGGACAATAGCATCCAGGGAAGAATATTTTTGATGGGGGCTTCCAGCTCCAAAGGAGTATCATGGGTACAGGGAGTGTGAACTTATGGAATTTGGATTAGGATTTTGTTTTGTTCTTAGATTGTGGTTGGGGTTTGGGCTGAGGGGAATTGTGGGAGAAGAATGTGGAAAACAGGGAGAGTTAACAGCCACACATCTTTCATCCAAGGTATCTCCAGATCAGAGATTTAGGTAAGAGGCAGGGCCCTAGGGTTTGAACCTTTTTTAGTTATAAAGGGGTGCTTAACCTAACCGGCTTAATATCTGGAGCCAAGACCCTTAAAGTTTGAGCTCTAGGTTGTTCCATACTTGAGCCATTAATTAAACTCATAAGAGCCTAATTAATGGTTCAGTAAAGGCCCAAAAAGGGCAACCATAAAAGGTTGCACCCACAAATTCCAAAGCTCACTTTGGATTTTTTTTTCTTTTGAGTTTATCCCTCCCTGGATCATGTTTTGACTGTGGCCCAAGGGCCATCTTTACCTTATTGAGGATTTGGTACGTTTTCTTACTTGCTCCACTCATGTGGTCCTTTTATCTCAAGAATAAAATAAGGTTAATTTGGGGTTTCTTGCAACCACGCTTACCTGTTCATCTTTTGGTCTTGTTTTGATTGTGTTTCCGCATAATTGGACCAATCCAACTACTATTCAACCTTACAACCAACTTTGAGTTGCAATTTTTGTCATTGTCAGTTAGCTCCAAATCTATTTGCAATGATGGCTTTTAAGAACTGGGTATTTTCTTTTTGTTAAGAAGAGGTATTTTATTAGATATAAGAGGTGGAGTTTGTATAGCTGATCAGCAGCCATTAATTGCCACCTATCCAATTCTCACAGCGATAGATGTCAGACAATTGCCCTCTCAGCTTTGAGAGAACAATATTATGGAGTTAAAATAAGACAAAAGGGGGTAATTTCGGACATTTACAAGTCTGATATTGGGATAAAAAGTGTTATAGGAGAAAACAATGATAATATTGGCCAAAAGACCCTAGTCAATTATCAGTGGAAACCCTTGAATTGGGGTAACACTTTTGTTAGTACATCTCAGGAAAATAGCACGAGTTCAGGCAGTTGGATTGCACTGACCATGCGGTGGAATTAGGAGAATTAATCTGAGGTTCCTCCCCGTTCCAGTAACTACTTAGTCAAACCATCTATGCAAGGGATCACACCCTTTTATAGCCTTGGAGAAGGTCCCAACAGGTGTAAAAATTTCCCTCGCAGTGATTAAATCAGATATATCAAATCCTTGCCCAACGGACTGATCCCACCTGCAACCAACTTTCCATTGGCTGTTTTGCAAAAGTTAGGCGAGTTTTCAGAGCTCCAATAGATCAAATCCCCATATTCCCTAATTTGGACATTACAAAGCTAATCTGAACTTGGCATTGAATTCTCTTTGAACCTCAATACAGTTTAAATACTAAGTAGTAAGATATTGAGAGGGTTCATTTTTGTTCTCTTTGCTGAAACTAATAAAAACTTACAAAACCAAATTTTATTTTATTTCAAGAAGTATTAAATTTAGTTTTAAGTATTTTGTGGAAGTCTAGCTGAATTAAGCACAAACGAGCATAAAACTTGCTGGATTTCCACAAAGCGGTGCTCACTAAAGAGGCTCCATTTACACCACAAATTTAAAACTACCAAAATGGAGGGCCATCTGCTGGTAGTGTTACTAGCTAAGTGAAAAACTGAAATGGGGCAGAAGATGAGTGTATGGATAGCCCCCTCAACCTTATTGTTTAAGGAGAGCAGTTTTAACTAATCCTGATACCAGAGTTCCACCGCGTTATCTGGACTGCTGATGAAGTAGTGAGAGACCTAACTCATGGCATGTTAAACCCTGGCGATATTGCTTTATGAGAAAAAGTCTCTTCTGTAGAGGACCGTCTAATGTACCTCTATGAGACTCAAACCCTTACTGACGCCTACAGTCAGCTTATCAATATTTCTACCTATGACTACAAATTTGCCCATCCTGCATTGTTCCACATGATACACATATTAGCCATCCATCATGAAGAGCTGCACCAACACCTGGCAAACCATGATGCTCTAAGATTGGTTTATGATAGTTTATACAATCTGACATCTGAGCATATTGGAACAGCGCAATCTGGTGTGGAGGCAAACCGCAAATTCATTATTCAGTTGCATGAACAGCTCATCACCATGAATAATGGTGTAGTAAAGTATGTATAGGAGGCTATGAAGATCTTCTGAGATGATTCAAATGCAACCGCTGCTAGAACCCACTCTCTACTTGAGGAGTTTGCCAAGAAACTTGAAAGCATGAATAGCAAACTCACCGCGACCTCTTGGCACATGCGTCCACCCCTCAACCTGGGGATGAACAACATGTGGCTGTGGTGGAGCAGCAACTAGCCCAAGCCTTGTTACACGTTGAGAAACTTGAGCGGTGTCTGTTGCAAGAACCTTCTAGGGCTACTCTCGCTCTAGAGACCAAGGTTGCTCAACTGGAAAAGGAGCTACCCTTTAAGCTTTTCTTGGGAATACCATATATTTAGCCCGGAGAATTAGAAAATTTGAAAAAGAAGCTCAAGGGGTCAAGACCTCTTTTTTCAAGGGCCCACCCTTTGAAGGATGTTTATATTCAATAGACGCAGGTTGAGCGCAGTTATGAAAAGAGTAAAAATGACCTACTTGTGAAAGGCTCACATCCACCTGGAGACAAAGGGTGTAAACAGATGAAGGATGATCTCAAAAAGCGCGTGGGGGTGGTGTAAGTTGACCAACAAAACATAAGCTCTCTTTTGTCCCAACTCCATTTTAAAGTCAAGGCCCTGGAGAGTCAGGTTGAATAACTGGAAACTCACAAGCTGAGGATAGAAGCCAGACTGGCTTTATGTTAATATGCCTCCCAAAATCCCATCACCGCCATGATTAACCAGGATTGAAGCTATTCAATACCAGCTCAATCAACTCCCTTGCTCCTTTGATCAGTTGGACTTTTTCTCGGAGACCATGGGGACAGATGCTCCTGCAGTTCATACCCTCTCTGGGGTGACCATTTTTTCATTCAAACCAACTTCTAAGGACAAGTTTATCCCTGGAGATGTTAGCATCGCTTTGTTTTATATGTCTATGAAGCTGCTATAAAAGGAGTGACTGACCGTCAGAAGGTCAAATATCTCCTCTCTTGTTTGAGTCACATGGCCCACGAGGTGTTAGTGCCTCATATGGATGCCCTTAACACCTGGTCCAAGGTTAAGGAGGCGCACATTGACGATTTTGGATCAAAACAAAGCTTAAGCATGAAGAGGTAAGCTTTCCCGCGCATTAACATAAGAAAAGGAGAGTAAGTGGTTGCCTTCACAGAATGGTTCTATATTGAAGCACAGATGTTGTTAACTTCTAAGATGTTGACCTTGGACGATGCTGTTGCCGCTATCTTGACTGGGTTGGCGTCCCACCTTCCTTTTGCAATGCACATAACTTCCGTCAAACGCTATTTCTGCAACATCCATGATATAAAAGAAGCTCTGCTAGATGTAGCTGACTTCTACAAGCTTGAAGTTTCTCGTGAAGTAGTATCCAGACCCCGCTTTCTATCAATTGAGGATCAAAGGCCTAAGCCCTGGGTTATGGCTATTGAAGACAAAAAGAAGACCCTTCAGATTATGGGCTCTGAGGAGCAAAAACTAAAAGCCAGGCGGCCTGACCATCACAGTGTGCCTACTGCAACACGGTTGGGCACTATGAGACTGTGTGCTGGAAAAAGAAAGTTGACATCAAGGAGCAGGATCAGAGAAAAGAGATGTCAGCGTAGGGATAGGCACTCCTATTGCTGATGAATCTCATGTGCCTGACTCACTTACTTCAATTGCTTCATTACCCCTTGTTGAAAATACCCCTCAGGGAAAAATTTGGAAGGGGGTTATGAGGATGTTGGTTAATATGTATTAGGAGTACCCGCTAAAGTGGAGATTCCTGATTGTTTAAACGCTGGAGGAGTAGACGAGAATACCACCACTGAAGATACATACCTCAGCCAAGTTCTAGGGTGTCCTGCGGTAATTGACATTGCCAGCAATGCTGATCAGCTCCTAACTGGCTTGATTTGCCCTTTCCAGTGAGGACACATCATGAAGACCATCTTGGGCAGTTACCACAAGACTGCTCGCAAACTAAGCTCCACCTTCCAGATCATTGAGGTCTTAGCTCTGTCTCCTAAATTTGGAGTAACACTCACCAATGTGAAAGTGGTTAAAAAAGTCTGGATAAAGGCTATCCTGGATACTGGCTCCCTGATGAACGTAATCTCCTCAAAGCTGATGAAAAAGATCAAGCTGGCGCCTGACTTGGATTACAATCAAGGATTTGGAAATGCAGTCCTAAACAACACCTGCACCATTGGGCCATACTCTTCCCTCTCCATTTGAGTTGGGAAGCTCATCTTATTGGCCCCCAAGTGGCCTTGGACAACAACACCTATGATATGCTCATAGATACCCAATTTATGATCAAGTATGAGGGAATAATCGACATGAAGCAAGGTTTTCTCTCATTACTCAATTATGAAGTCCCTTTAATTTTATCCAATAAAGATCCTAGCAAGAACGAATATTCTTTCCTGATTGAGTAAGCATTTTCCTCTTTGTCTTTACATTATACCACCTCTGGACGAAATACAAAAATTGCCCAATTCAGCGGATTTGATAGAATATATTCCTTTCTATGCTTCAGAAGAGGTAGTTATTAAGCCAGGTGAACAATGAGTGGTTGACACTAATATCATGCTCCAAATCCCACACCACTGCTTGTTGCATCTCATTAGTATTGAGGGCATTAGCCCCTTGGAGCCTCGGATATTGCCTGGCATACTAGACCCAGTCTACCAAATGTCAGGCAAACAGCAAATAATAATTAGAACGGCCTGCCAGCCTAGGTGCTGGAGCACCTGGACAGCAAACCAGAATGACAAAGGCACTGCTGCTGGTACAACGGATATGAAACCAAAAAGGAGTTTTGCCAATAACTGCTGGTGATCCAGAATCTCATACAGGCACATAATAAAATACCAGATGAATATGGCCGCTAACCCCAAGGGGTGTGTGAGTGTCGGTGGAAAAGGCGGTTTACTTTTCAACATAAAAAACTAAATTTTGGGGAAGGTTTTTTAGTGGAAAATTTTAGGAAGAAAAATCAATCAACAGTTTTCTCAGTGCGATGCAACTAATTAAATAGTGGTCAATTGATGAGGAAGCAAGCTGGGATTGGGTCCCTCAAGTTTGACCTAACTGGCGAATTATTTGGGAATGGGGGCAGATAAGCTCACTGGGAACCAACATCAAAGGAATCATCAGCAGGCTGAGTCACTGTCAGTTCAACCTCAAACGCCCAAACTGAGACTCAACTGCATTTCTGGCAGTTGGAATGATGGCATCTGGACCAATGAGCAACGGGAATCCCCCAAGGCCACCCCACATAGGGATGGTCCCAATTGGTTGGGAACAGGTTCAGGATGCCCAACCCAACTGTGCTCAGTCGCTGGGCCATTCGTTCAGTCAAAAGCGTTGCATTGGCCACAATGCCCAATTTTCTGGAAGGGAGCTTTGAACTATCGTTGATGGTGTCCAATGCTGCTACCTGCATGTTGGGATCGTCCCCAACAATTATTTTTTTTTTGGGGGGGGGGTTAATTTTGATGAGCATGGTGTTGGCCAAATCAAAACTATTGGCAATTCTGGTCGATGAATCAACCCTCATTCCTTTTTGACTATGTGAATTCTGATCATTAAGCTTGTTTCCACTCATTTTTGGACTGATTGACTTCATTTTGGCAATTTCGGTGCAAAATTCCCTGATCAGACGCACAAGTTCAGTAGAGGTGAGTGTGGGCACTGAGGGAGGAATCTAAAGAGGGAGAGCTTTTACCCAGCGCCCATCTACCATGTGGGCGAGATCACCCTGGGTGACGAGGGGTACAGCCACCCTCTTTGGAGCCTTTTTACTTGGAAATGGGAAGAGGGCCCGATTGACACACAGGGGACGTTCCCCTGGACCTACACCAGAGGCCTACTACTCTTCTGTTGGGGAACCTTACCAGCAAGGACCTCGTTGTAAGAAAACACCAGGAGATTGGAAGAGGCTTATCAATCCCTGTGGAGGACATGGAACAAATTTACTTCATTGGCTCTACGTTGGATATGGGCTTGCCAACGGATAACCTGTTATGTAACTTACCCAATGTCCATATTTTAGATGAGCTGACTTTCAGCGCTACAGTTCTTTGGACTGGCATCGGGGTTTGCGGTGGCTCAAAGCTGGAAAATTTGGAAAGAGCGCTGAGAAGGAAACGGGAAAAATGGGTTAGAATACTGAATATTTTACTAAAAATAAAAGGCTTCGATATTTATAGGGTGCATTGGGACTCGGTGCCTTTGAGATTGTTGGGGCCTAATCCATTCAGGATCTTTACTGATCTTCCAGAATGGCCTCTTGTGGGCGTCCTCAATGGGCAGCGTTGCTCACCTGACTGAATAGGTGGAAACGCCGCCCCATGTGACTCAGGAATAGGGGAAGAGGATCCTGATATAGATTTAGCTCAGATAGGTTTGATGACTGATTTGGCATGGCCTGATTTGAAAGAAGGGAATTCAACTTAATTTTTATCTCGAATTCTGACAATGCCCCCCTCAAGATCCTGTTGGGGGATAAATGGCCGTAGGAACTGACCATGCACCCGATTTACTAAAGTCCCTTGATTTATGTCAGCAATGGAGTACTCAGACTTCACCTTATGTATGACTTTGTAGGGTCCAAACCAAAGTACGTTAGCATATTCTGTTGGCCTCCAGGTCAATGATGATAGAAGAGAATGAGGTCACCTAATTGAAAATATAGTAAGGAGGGTCATCCGAGGTTAGATTGGGATGTATCTCTTCCAGTGGTAATAATATTGCCTTGAGTGTTTTGATCTTGAAGCTGGACAATTTCATTGGCTAGAGCTCTCATAGTTAATTTGGAGCTCTTAGGGATGGAGGCTTTGAGCAGGGGCTGGACGCTACTGGGTAGCTGAGGTGCCCGCCCATATAGGGCTTTGAATGGGGACATCTTGATGACATGGTGATAGCTTACCCTGTAGGCAAGCAAGGCGCTGGGTAGATAATGGTTCCAAAAGGCAGGATCTGAGGCGGCCAACTTCCATAGGATGGAAACAAGAGTTCCATTAGCGTGTTCTACTGCCCCATTAGTAGATGGGTGGTAGGGGGCAGCGAAACTCTGAGTGGTGTCAAATAACGAAGTTAGTTCTTGTACTACCTGGGAGGTGAAATTCAACCCATTGTCTGAAAGTAAGGTCTGGGGGCACCCATGCTGGGTGAAAATGGAGCAAACAAGAAAAAGAGCGGGGGCCTTAGCGGTGGCCGCAGGGACTGAGATCGCCTTGACCCACTTAGTTAAGTGGTCTATAGCTAGGATAATATACTTGTGACCATGTAACCCTGTGGGAAGGGGACCCACCACATCGATACTAATGACATTGAAGGGTTTGGCCGGGGCAACGACTGAGTGCTGATATTGAGGGTTGGCTCAGTCTTGGGATTGGCAGGTCATACAAGCTTCCAAAACCTCTTGGATGGTTTCTACCATTTGGTCCCAGTAGCATTATGACTTCAGCCATTCATGAGTCTTCTTAACCGCCCCATGTCCCACAGTAGAATGGCCTTCCAGGATGACATCAGTTCTAGAGGAGGGTCGTATATAGGGTAGCCACTTCTTGTTGACTTTCTTGTAGAGTAGCCCATCCTTGATTTGAGTGTCTTGAGTCATTTTGGTGGAGTTCAGCCTGAACCTCGGGAGTTTCCAGTTCCCATTGTTCAGGCTGTCATATCAGGTCATAGAGCTAATCTTTCTCAGGGGCCAAAACTGCTAATACCGGCATCCTGGAGAGGCCGTCAGCATTCTGGTGTATTGTGCCTGCGCGGTGGATGATGGTGAAATCGTAGCTTTGCAGTTGTAGGGCCCACCTGGCTAGCTGACCATTAAGGTCTTTCATTTGTTGAAGCCACCGGAGTGAAGAGTGGTCTGTAATAATAGTAAAATGAGTACCATAAAGGTAAGGCCAAAAATGTTTGATGGCTAAAAGGACAGCTAGACATTCCTCTCAGTGACGCTGTAGTTCCGCTCATCCTTACTTAGCATCTTACTAAAATAAGCCATGGGGTGATCGACCTGGTTCTCATCATGTTGAGCCAGGATAGCCCTGATGGCGATGTCACTCGCATCCATGAACAACAAGAAAGGTTAGTCAAAGTGAGGATGAACTAGAATGGGTTTAGTACATAAGGCCGTATGTAAAACGTTAAAAACTGTTCCTGATCAGGCCGCCACTTGAACGGTACGTTCTTTTGCAGGAGATGGAACAGCAGCTCAGCTATGTTGGCAAACCATGGGATGAACTGATGGTAATAGCCCACCATGCCAAGAAAGACTTGAATATCTCGTAAGCTTTGGGGGCACAACATCTTTTCAATGGCGTCAACTTTGTTGAGTACAGGTTGGATGCCACGCTTAGAGACCTTGTGTCCTAGAAACTCTATCTCAGGCTGGAAGAAGGAGCACTTCGAGAGCTTGATGGAGGCCTTCCTGAGACGTTCAAAAACTTCCTTGAGATGCTCTACATGTCTGTTAAAAGGTCGCGAAAAATGGTAATGTCATCCAGGTAGACGAGGACACATGAGAGCTTCAAGTCTTCAAGGATCCCATCCATGGAACGCTGGAATATGGCCGGGGCGTTACAGAGGCCTTGGGGCATCTTGGTGGGCTCAAATAGCCCCTCATTGGCGATTATAGCGCACTTGGCTCAGTCTTCAGGGGCGAGCTCGACCTGCCAATACCTGCAGGTGAGGTCCATGGCCAAGAAGTACTGGGAACTGGAAAGCAGATGGAGAGAATCATCAATCTGGGGCAGGGGATAACTGTCCTTCTTGGTGATGGAGTTAAATCATCAAAAATCCATCACCACCCGGTGCTTGCCATCCTTCTTTCAGACCAGCAGAAGAGGGGAGGCCCAAGTACTATGTGATGGGACCAAGAGCCCAGCGTCGAGAAGCTGTTCAAGTTCTACCGTAACCTGGTCCTCTTCAACCTTGCTCTTTTGGTAAGGCTGGGACTGAAAAGGGGGAGCGTCCCCAGTTTCTACATGGTGGAGGACTTCGCTCATTCTTCCAAAATGATAGGTTGAAGTTGAAAAAAGGTCCGAGAATTCCTCCAAGAGCTCCTGAACTTTGAGTCGCTGTTCATCAAAGAGTCCCTTCCAATATTAGCGCCAATCAGATTAACTGAGGGTAGCGACTCCAAGCTAAAATCCCTTAAGTCCCCAAAGCTATGGACATCGGCAACAGCCCCTATCAGTAGTAGGTAGATGTAAGCAGCGGGACAGTTCAAACCTACAATTTTTGGTTTGTCAGTCAGGTTGGCTAGCAACACAGATAAAGATCTGGCATATGTTGGATCAAGGATCCCAGGGCAGGTCAGCACTTCCTTGGGAGATGGGTTATCTAGACTTCAGACTTTCAGTAAATACCCTGAGGGAATATTTACATGGACCCGGGTGTCAACAATGTCTTGGGATTTTGGGGGTACAGTAGTCACCTGGGGTAAATAGATTGGCATCCCTTCTAGTCCGTCAACAGCAGGAGGGGGTAGTCAGACTCAAGAGCCCCTGATGTGATACTCAATCCAATCGACTCAGCCTTCAGTCTCCAGTAGGCAGGCTCAGGCCTTGACCTCAGCCTTAGAGTCATGAGAAGTTTAAAAACCAGAGGGACTCGATGTCCTAGAAGGGAGAGGAAGCCACCATCATAATGGAGCACCTCTGAATAGTCTTAAAGGAACTGAGTTCCAAGGAGCAGATCATAACTGGGGTTGTCTAGTGCAACTGCGGGGGTGTTCACAGCAAGCTTTTCAAAATGCAACGGTAAGGAGGAATAAGCTCCTATAGATCAGGTACACTGTGGGCCGACTGTGCCATATTCCATATAGTAAGCAGGTCCAGAGCAATCTTGACTCATCTCATCAACTTGGAGGAGATGATGTTCATGGGGGAGCCACTATCAACTATGGCGAAAACTGGAATTTTGTGGACCTGGATGGCGACTTGGGTAACCAAACTTCCAAATTGGGGCGGTAACGTGAGGAACATGGGAGAATCTTCAGAAGAAGAGTAAGCAGTATCAACATATTTATTGTCATCAGATACCGCAACTACTTCCTCTGATATGACGGCTTCTAGTTCATGCACATGGGATACTTGAGGCTGGGTAGGGATGTCAGCATAAAGCACCTCATCCTTAATGCTGATGGCCCTTTTCCCGCCTCCTCAGCAAGACGTTTCCAGCAAGTCTTGGTGCTGTGTCTAAAGCCATTACAATAGGTGCATTGAGGACGTGGATTCTTCTGAATTTTATATACATGGACCCTAGGGCGGTTAGAGGGGCCAGTAGATGTAGCCTTAAAGTGTAGGGTCGAGGCAGGGATCTCGTTGAGGGCCTCCTTGATCTCCCAAATACAGGTGAACCCATTCTTCTGCCCAATCATATGCATTTATACCTCAGGATAGGACCCCAAGGCAGAGATAACAGCGGTGATAGCGTCATCCAGGGTGATACGATTTGTCATGACCAAAGGTTGTGCCTGGGCGTAGAATCGGTTGGCAAACTCTATAGGGTTTTCTCCTTTGTTCAGTCAAATGCCCATGAACGCTTGCTTTTGGTTGGCCAGAATTTTGGTTGCTGCCAAACTCTTGGATAAAGGCGGTATGGACCTGTTCCCAGGTGTTACACTCCTTCAAATGGGGGTCATGATCTCCCAGGTGGTGCTATCTAGACAGGAGTGGATATGATTCACCTTCTGTTGATTGGTGGCCTCCTCCATGGAACTCTCATAGGCGTACAGAAAGGAGGCGATACTTTATCATCCAGTAGTGAACCTTTCCTTGAAACTAGGTTTAAAGTTAGCTACAATGGGAGTGGAAAGGGGGTTAACACCTGGGATGGGTACCAGCTCCAAGATCTCCATTTCCGCATAATCCTGAGGAGCCCGTTGATCCAACCGCCTCCGCAAGCCTTCTAAGTCCTCTTGGATATAGTCCCACTTCTGGCTGAGGGTGGAAGCAGAAGCCTTATTGGCAACCTGCTCCTTTAGGGATTGAATCTCGGTGTTCTGTAGATGGAGCTGGTTTTTGAGGGTGGTCAACTGGGTTTTGAACCCTCAACAAGTTTGTTCAAGCTGGGAGATACAAGCGTCAGTAAGCTTAGTGAAGGCACTGAGGTTATCCATCTCATCTGACAATGCCTTGATAGAGACCCTGGGGTTGAGGGGGACACCATCTGATTGGAGCTTGCATCCCAGTGCCACCTTTTAGATTTGATCCCATAAGGCAGCCAGGGCTGTCATTATATCCCTTCGCCAAGGGTCTTTAGGTTTGCCTGAGGTTGAAGGGCCCAGGGGCCTTGAAGGCCCGCGTGGTCCCTCAGGTCCAGCTGGCCCTTGACGCCCCTTGGGGCCTTCAGGCCCCCTAGGCCCTTCTGGCCCAGCACTCATGGGGGGTAGTCATGAGAGGACAGCTCTCAGTAGTGCTGTTGTAGGGATCATACCAGTTCTTCTGACTTGAAGGAGACGCTGGGTCCATGTTGCTTCAAATAGCTGAGCGTTTTGACGAAATTGTTCCTCAAGGTAGCTGGAAAATCCGCTATCCAATACTAAAATATGATTGCAGGTCTCATTGATTAATTGTCAGTTATCAATAATAGCTTTGTGATTGTCATGCACAAAGGAAGAGGCAGCGTTGTAGAAGTCAATGATGTAGGAATGTAAATTCTGGGTGAGCACTAGTTGCTGGAGACCTCCTGATGGTGTAATCTGACTAGCTGGAGGAGGTGATGGATAGCGGGGTGGACAAAGTTATGAAGGTAGCGTTCAGGCCCCAGGGTAAGTTCCCCAGCTGGCAATACGGCCAAGGCGTAGAGGTCCTGCATCATGGAAGGTATGGAGGAGGCATGGGATTGTCTGGAGCGGGTGCCCATGGAGTAGATGCCGTTTATTAGTTGTTGAATGACATCATTGAGGTTTTCATACTGGAGTTGGTATTGGCTCACATTTAGGGAGGGCAGCGAGAGTTGAAATGCGGCCCAAAATTCTAGCCTCTATGGCTGCAAGGGTGGCATTACATATTGCGAGGTACTAACCCATCATGTAACGCTTCTCAACTGACCAGTCATTTGGTCATCAGGGCTGCTATTGTTTTCCATTTTTTGTGATAGATGTTTTCACTTTGGACAGCTCAGAGCCCCCTGTAGTGAGCACCACTTCTGTCAGCGCTACAGTTCTTTGGACTGGCGCCAGGGTTCGTGGTGGCTCAAAGCTGGAAAATTTGGAAAGAGTGCCAAGGAGGAAATGGGAAAATGGGTTAAAATACTAAATATTTTATTAAACTAAAAGGCTTTGATATCTATAGGGTGCATTGGGACTTGGTGCCTTTGGGATTGTTGGGGCCTCATCCATTCAGGATCTTTACTGATCTTCCAGAATGGCCTCCTCGTGGGCGTCCTCAATGGGTAGCATTGCTCACCTGACTGAATGGGTGGAAACGCCGCCCCATGTGACTCAGGAATAGGGGAGGAGGATCCTGAAATAGATTTATCTTGGGTAGGTTCGATGACTGATTTGGCATGGCCTGATTCAGAAGAAGGGAATTCAATTTGATTTTTATCTCAAATTCTGACAAAATGTGGGGTTATTCGTTCCTTCACAAAGCCATTGGTCTTCCCCCTTTTGCTAATTAAAAAGAAGAACGGAGGACATTGGGTAGTCATGGACTACTGCAAATTAAATAACATCATGAAAAAGGATAGCCATTCTATCCCCTGCATTGACAATACCTTGGAACAACTCTCTGAATCTAATTATTCCCCACAAAGAACTTGGCTGTCAGCTATTGAAAAATGGACCTTTCTCCCCAAGACTAGTAGAAATGTTCTTTTATTTGCAGTGAGGGTCTCTTCCTACCCACCCAATAACCTCAAGGGTTGTGCAACGCGCCCACAATTTTTCAGCGCGCCATGGATCACATCTTGCAGGATTTAAAGTTAAGTTGTGTCATTTTCTATCTTAATGACATTATGGTGTTCTCAAAAACCTTCAACGAATATCTTGATCACCTGAAGGAGGTGTTTCAATGCTTACGTGAGTCAAATATCAAGTTAAAACCCTCAAATTGTACCTTTTATATTTTTAGCACTAGGTGGTCCCAACCTAATAGGAGATACACTGATCTCTCAAAGTGTACCTTCTTTCAAAGGAAATGAAATCCTTGGACACTCCATTTCTTAAAATTGAATACAACCCATAGAAGATAAGGTCAAAGCGATCTCAAAAGTGCCTCCCTTTAAAGATTTACAGGATATTCAGGTATCTCTAAGGATGATGGAGTATTATCATCAGTTAATCCCTAAGTTTGCCCAACTCAGTGAGTCCCTCGTCCGCTTATTAACTAAGAATACCCCTTTTCATTGGGGTGCTGAACTGAAGGCCGCTTTTGAGATATTGAAACAACTGCTATAACAACGTCATATACTGAGGCACCCCAACTATGGTAAACCGTTTATCTTGTTTACTTACACCTTGTACTACGCCGTTGGGGCCATCTTAGCCCAATTGGATGAAGAAGTGTAGATCCTGTGTCCCATTTCAGTAAGATGCTGTCAAAGGCGGAGCACAACTATAGCATCACAGATAAGGAGTACCTTGCCATTTTGTTAGCTGTGAAGCAAAACCGCCCTTTCCTGTATGGGACTACCTTCACTGTAATTATGGACCACGCTTCTTTGAATGGTTACAGAACATAAAGGATCCTACTGGCTGGTTAGCTCGCTGGGCTCTAAAGTCCAGCATTATGACATTAAGATTGAACACTATGCTGGAACCCATCATATGAATGCTGATGGGTTAACTTGGCTACCAGTCCTACACCTGGATAATAGTGAGGCGTATAGGTTATATTTTCTCAATGACCCCCATTGACTAGTAGGATAAGGATGAGCCTGTCCAGAAAGTGTTAGTCTGAAACTCCCGCAACACTAAATTGCAGAGTGGGAAGTTGCATAAACAGATGGGGGCAAAGTGGATTCCTTAACTTCATCCCTCAGGACGAGTACCTGTTACCTGGAAGCTCACTCTACCCTAGGTCACAGGGGAGCAAAGAAAACCTATAAATGGATTAGAGATTGGTACCATTGAGAAGAATCATAGAAACTTTTGTTGAAGTCTTGGAAGCCTGCCTCACATGTAAAAAGCAATCTAATTTCAAGATTAGATACCAATATCAACCAACTACACCTCAACAACCGTTCCACGCCATCAGTCTAGATGTCGTAGGTCCCCTTTCACAGAAAACCGGTGGAAACCAATATATCCTAGTAGGCATTGACCATTTCACTAAGTGGATTGAAGCTGTGGCTCTCCTAGCCCAAATGTCCAAGGCCACTGCAACGTTCCTACTTCAAAAATTTTTCACTTGTCATGGTTGTACCCAAGTACTCTTATGCAATAATGGTAAGAACTTCACCTCTAGAGTAGTAAAAATCCTGACTACCTCCATGGAAGTCTAACAACTATTATCAGATCCATATAATCTCTCTACCAATGGGACCGTGGAGAGAGCAAATGCAACCTTGGTCTCCATTCTACAAAAAATGGCATCTTCTGATCCACTTCACTGGGATCAATTTCTACCCAGTGCTCTTATGGTCTACCAGATTAGTTATCACAAGATCCTTAAAATGTCCCCATTTCATGTAATGTATGGGCAGGAACCTGGAATACCTGCCCTTTTAACTAAAGATGTTCTCTCCTCTAGAGTTGAGGAACCTGAGAAAGCCATAAGGAGATTGGCTCATCACATCATCCATCTCCAATCTGAGGCTATGATTAATCTAGCTAAAATAGTGACTAAAGAAGGACAGGCTGCTTTGGTCTCCAAAACCCCTACCTTCCTTCCAAGTTGTCAGGATTCTCCCTTTATTGGGGGAAGCCCCAATTAGGAGTTGCAACCTGCCTACAGGTGGATGCCAGATTGGGCTCACCATAATTTGGGTTGAGCCTAATCAGAAGTATTGGGGATCAGCCCCAATAATTAAATTATATTCAAATCTAAACTGACCCCAGCAACTAGTGTCAAGGATGTCAAAACTCAATTGGGTCATGGTGAAATCCCTTTTGGTGCTTGCACATAATCAAGTTACCCTTTTGGTAGCACCAGCGACTTATGCCAAGGATGCTCCCACTCCCTTTGTAATATTATTGTAATTATTTGAATCAGAATCCCATGCCAACTCTTTTGCTATTCTAATTCCTTCTTTTTCTGATCCATCAAGGCCCTATAAATATTTCAAGGATCATTTTAACAAATTACTATTTCTTACCTATCTTCTTTCCATTTTTAGCTTTACTTAGGGCCTAAATGGCCTATTAACTCTCTGGGGGCTTTGGGGCCCTGATTAATAGGGGCTGGGTTGGAGTTCCTCCCCCAAAGTTCTGACATAACTATCTGAACTGGTTCTATATTTTCACACTGCATCACTTCTAGAAGTGGTAAGCTTAGGTCAATCTGGGAAGGCCCCTTTGTCATTTTCTATATGAGAGGTGCAGAGTATTCTATCAAATCCTTGGCTACAGGATTATCATCAACTGGGTACATGGCCGCTTCCTACAGCCCTATTCTCCTCCAACATTTTTGAGGGGGGTGAGGTTGGAAAATTTTTCTATAGGCTTTAAGAGAAGAATGTTTTGGGAAAAAATAGGATGAAAGGGGGTAATGTTGGACATTTACAAGTCCAATATTGGGATAAAAGTGGTATAAGTGAAAATAATGATAATATTGGCCAAAAGACCCTAGTTAATTCTCAGGAACCCTTTAATTGGGGTAACACTTTTGTTAGTACATCTTAGGCAAATAGCATGAGTTCAGGCATTTGGATTGCACTGACTATACGGTGGAATTAGGGGAGTCCATCTGAGGTTCCTCCCCGTTTCAGTAATTACTTAGTCAAACCACCTATGCAGGGATCACACCCTTTTATAGCCTTGGAGAAGGTCCCAACAGGTGTAAGATTTTTCCCTCAAAGTGATTAGATCAGATATATCAAATACTTGCCCAACGGACTGATCCTACCTGCAACCAACTTTCCATTGGCTGTTTTGCAAAAGTGAGGCGAGTTTACAGAGCTCCAATAAATCAAATCCCCATATCCCTAATTTGAACATTACAAAGCTAATCTGAATTTATCATTGAATTCTTTTAGAACCTCAATACAGTTTAAGTGAGAGGTAAGATATTGAGAGGGTTCATTTTTGTTCTCTTTGCTGAAACTAATAAAGAAACTTATAAAACCAATCTTTACTTTTATTTCAAAAATTATTAATTTTAGTTATAAGTATTTTGTGGAAATCTGGCTGAATTCAGCACCAGCAAACATGAAACTTGCTAGATTTCCACAATAGAAACTACTGTGTTTTTGTGCTCTCTTTACTCTGGGGTTATATTGGATTTAAGAGGAGAAAAAAATATAACATATCTGTATGGCAAAAGCCTTAAATGTCATTGACATCATCTTCCAGAAACCTAAAATATTCTCCATGTAAAAATTCTTGGCATTGTCTACCAGCAACCATAAATTGATTATCCTTGGCATTAGTCATCAGTAAATACTAAAAATTTAAAATTTCTAAATTGTTGATATACTTAGCAATATTTGCTGATAAATTAAAACAATAAATGCTCTCAGGGATTATCCCTGATACTTTTGGAATAGCTAATATATCTAAAAAGAACTTTCACAAAAAGGCTCTAAAAAGTATGAAATAATCAATAAATTATGGATATTTAAAACTTTCTTAAAGTTGGCACCGTATTAAAAACTGTTTTATAATACCATTTATAATATATATACTCACCACTGTATATTCTAAGTTGCTTATAGTTTACACTTGGATCTAAACAATTTAAGCTCTAATTTGTATTTGTGAGCAAAATTCTATAAGTTAGGTTGAAATATGGCCCTGACTTCAAAAAGAGCTTTATTGAGCATTCATAATTTCTTGATTGCCTTATATTTTTAGAGCCTTTTTTGAAGGATGTTCTTTTTCTTCAAAAAAAGTGGAGGTAGTTCTTTTTTTCCTAAAAATTTTAGTGCCTTCTTTAAAGGTGGTTCTTTTTCCTCAATTTTATTCTAAAAAATCACTATATCTATATTTTTTGAAACCCCAGTATTTCTATATAAAACTAAACTCATTGTATATATTATATATATTATCTCTTAAATAAAGATATGAAAAATAGCTAAATTTGCCCAACTATTATGAATATTGGGAACCATCTTAGGTTGTTTTTCATTTTCTTAATTATAAAAAGATAAAATAAATTTATATATAAAATGTACTAATGATATCTAAAGTTTAATGGCAATCTTTATATCATTTTGTTGAGTGGTTTTTGTTATTTGGCAAATTTGCTAGGCTCAATAATTTTGATTAAGCAGATGGCAATTTAATTAATTATTAGCCCATTGGTTTTGGTAAGCAGTTGGTGATTATTTGGTTAATTCAATAGGCTCACTGGTTTTTATATAAATTTGGTGATTGGTTGATATGATGTGTTCAGTTAGTTTTGGTTGAGTGGTTGTTGGTTTTTAGTTGATTTAACAGATTCAATAGTTTTATTACGCAGTTTGATTTTATCTACTTAAGTTGATAGGTTTACAGTAATTAAACTATTGCCGTACAACTACCATCAATGATGTCATTTCTAAAAAGGTTGGTTTGAAGCTATTGATCTGCCAATGCTGGAATTAAGTTTATCCAGCAATGAACTGGTCTCAGTTAAAATCCATCGCTTCCAGTCCATTTTAAAATCTATACTAAATTAATGGTCAGATACTGAACCAGTCCTTAAAAAAGTAAAATAGGATCTAAGTTGGAGCATTTTTTGGAAAAAAGATCATCCAAATCAATTCGGGTTTTTTCAGAGTTATGAGTTAGCAAATAGAAAAAATATGCAAATTGATTTGAGAACCTTCTCCTTTTCCAAAGTGGTTAAAATTAGCTTGACCCAATCAAATGGGGAACACAACTTGGAACTATCTATTGGTTTTTCTGCACAATACTTCTAAAATCT